>CALNVZ010000218.1:29409573-29423284 GCA_940671915.1 Paracentrotus lividus
AAGAAGAAAAGGACAACGGTGAGGAAAATGACAAGAAAAGTGACAAGCAGGAATTTGACAAGGAGAAAAATGATGAGGACAAAATTGACAAGGAGAGTGATGATGGTGAAGAGGATAATGATAATGATAATGATTCGGTTAGTGAAAAGAAGAGCACAAAGAGTATGACCGAAGCAGAACTTCTTGAGGAAGCAGCGGACTGTGCCGATGTGGAGAGGTTGCGTGGTGTAGACAAACTGAAACCGATCAAGTTTGACGGAGTTGTAAGTGGTTTCTTCTGCAACCAGCAGGTGTGGGACGTGTACGAAGGCTTTGATGCAGGCTCGTTACACTGGCAGGAGGGCGGGGGAGAGATGACCAAACATATTTTGAGTGTTTTCCAGAGGATTGAATCAGAAGAGGACACAGAGAATAGCGATGTAAGACAAACCACTCTCGAGTGGTTAAGACACTGTAGCGAAGAACTGAAGGCAATCAGGGACCTAAATGTCGCAGAGGAAGAAAAGCATGTGATATATGTGTCTGAATCACAGAAGAAGAAAGGAGAGGTAGTGTTGGAAGATGAGGAACAGTTTGTAAATGATACTCCTTCACTGGTGACAACATCTGATGTGCAAAACTCATTTGGACAGCGCTGTGTCTGCCTCTCAAACATCATCCGTAGTCTCTCCTTCATACCAGGTAATGACATTGAGATGGCCAAGCACCCAGGGCTCATCACAATGCTAAGTCGTATCCTCCTCCTTCATCACAGCCACCCTCGTAGGAAAGAGCTACCACAAACGTACGACCGGGATGACCAGGAAGATCTGGACCTGGAGTGTCCCATCACCAACTCACATCGCTGGTGGTCAGATCACCTGGAGTGCATGCGGGAAAATGCCCTGGTCACCATCACCAACTTGGGCGGAGTGCTTGACATGTCCAAGTATGTAGAAAGTGTGACGCTCCCCATGTTGGATGGACTTTTGCATTGGGCAGTGTGTGTGTCTGCATGCGCCCTGGACCCTTTCCCGACCGTGTCCAGCGATTCACCCCTCACACCTCAGAGATTAGCCATTGAGGCTCTTGCAAAGCTTAGTATCCAAGAGAATAACGTGGACATGATCCTTGCCACTCCACCGTTCCACAGACTTGAGCGCCTCTACGCCACCTTGACCCAGTACCTAGGAGAGCGGTCGGACCCGGTCATGCGAGAACTCTCTCTAGTCCTTCTCAGTAATATCGCAAGATCGGACATGAAGGCGAGTCGAGCCATTGCTACAAAGAACTCCATTGTCTCCTTCCTCTTGCGCTACATAGAGGATAGCGAGTACACCATGTCCTGCGAGAAGAACACACCTCACATGATAAACCATGATCTGGCTAAGCCTAGTCATGACATGATGCGTAGGGCTGGTGATGCCCTCGCAAGCTTAGCCAGGGTCCCAGCCAACAAGGCACTCTTCCTCCAGCATCAGAACAGACTGCTCAATCTCTCCATGTCACCTCTCTTAGACTCAGAAGTCAAGGAAAGGATAGCAAGTGCTTTATATGAATTGGCACTTTGACCAAAGTCCCATCTAATCTTGAACTTTGTGGAAGAACATATCCTATTATAGACTTCATTTACTTTGGCTTGTACTCATCAATATAGTGTGCACAAGCAGAAGTCTTATTCTCGGTAGTGATGAATAACAGATATTGTTTAATTTACTTTTCATTTTAATCTGGCGTCATTTTTTTTGTTGCCAAAGAACTTTTAAACTATTATTTGCAATCACTTAGGTAGTTCACTAGGTTGGATTTGGTACTGATTGAATAACATTCCGATTGACATTCTCCACATGTAGCTGTCACAGATTTGTTGAAGGTAACTGCAATTTTTTTTGTCCTGACGATATTGTGTAGCTAATGAAAGTATCACCTCTATTACTTAATATTATTGTTTTACAATGTTGTTTAAATGTCCTGTTTCAAAGGAAATGTGACCAGTGGAACTTAAGAATGAAAGACCTTTGCTAATTTAAAATGATACCTTGTCAAAAATAGGGAAGCATATTCAAGTACAGGTCCTCTTTGTCTACCTGTGTTCTGTAGACCTAATATTTAGTTTTGGAAATTTAAGAGAAAATTTGGCTTTTGGATAATTGATGAGTGTGCATCAGATTGGTTAATTATGACCAGCAATATATAAGTGATTTTTTTTTTCTTTTTCACTGAAAAAAGCAACATGACATAATTTGCAGGAGGACCAACTGTTCTAGTGGTTGACACTTGGTCAGGACAACTAGCTCAATTTTCTTATTCGTTACTTTACCGATTTGCCATTAAAATAATTTGTTTATAAATCTGTTTTGCAGACATCCTTTCCTTGCAAATTCAGTGCAAATATGATTTTAATTTATTCTCCACTTCCCCCTGTATTAGATAGTTTTTGTGTTGATAATGAGTTATGACTGCTCTGTGCGATTGAAATGGAATACAAGTATTTGACAATTCATTTTCATGCTTCAATTTTCTCTTAATAAGATGTCCGGCCGAACGGTAGTAAGTAATATGTCCAGCTGAATTGAATGGGCCTTCATTTATCTTATCGATTTGATTTTTAAATCGTGCAATTTCTACAATTTGAATCAAATTGTCCTCACATTTAATTATTTAATGTCATTTAAATATTTATATGCCAAGGCCCTCCCTCACCCTTTTTTTTCATTCCATTTTATAGATAAATATATTTATATATACACACTAATATATCTATTTTTTGGTCTGTAGTAATTTGAAATCAAATTGAACGTGCTGTGTGTATGCAGCCAATCTGTAGTTTTTTGGGGAGACAGTAATGCATTGCTACTAGACTTCAATGATCTTGATATCTTTTGGGGTGTAAAATAAAGGAGGTTTGATATGATCTGCAAATGAAATGAACTTAAATAGGTCAGTTGGAGCATTGCAATAACATAAGTGCCTGGAAAAGAAGACTACCAATTCATATTATGTCTGGTATATATTGATTTTGTCAAGGGGGAAAGCGAAACACTGTTTTTCAAGCATATTTCCTTGTATGTCTACCCAAGTGTGATATTCTAGTTTGAAAAAAAAAAGGGATTTTTATCCATGAGGATCACAAGCTTATCTTTATATGCTGTTCTGCAGAGAGAATAAAAAACAACTACAGAATTTCGTTTATTCAGTTGCCATGGCTATATTTTTTTTATTTGAAGGAAAAAGCAAAGAGAAAGCTTTTGAAAAAGTTTTGAAAACCTTGATGTAAATGCTTTACAAGATAACAAAGTTAATAGAGCTCTTAAACAAGAAACAAAGGCATCTAAATTTTTTAATGAATTTTGTTTGAAATGCCAAATAGCAGGTGAAGAGAATATTTCAAGTCGTTTATTGATTATCTAATGGTAAAGATTGCAAGGAGTCTATTTAAATTTGCACAGATGTGAAATCAACAACTAATATATGGATTCTAATTTTGTACTTAATTTAATTAACATAATTATATTTACTACTGCTTGCTGCGTGGTTTAAACATCCAAAAATCATGGATCATGGAAATTGACGAGGAAGAGTTTATGGTAATTAACAACCAGGAATTTATTTATTTGTTAGCTGCACCAAGTAATTTTTTTAAGAAGAAAAAATTCTGCTTACTGAAGAGAACAAAAGAAATTAAATGTGAAGTAAACTAACTGCCTAGGAAGTCGTGAGTAGTATGATGGGTCAATGTATCGGAGGATAGAGGGGTAATTGGGACATGGATCGTGAAGGTTTTGTAGATGAAATGTGTATAGGAATATTTTTGTAAACTGAATTTTTTGTCATTGTTCTTACTCACAAGCATTTGTTCCAGCATAAAATTTGTAAGGAGATTGTCATGGTGCTTTCATTACATACAAAAGGATTTTTTCTTTCCGTCTCTCTCTCTCTCTCTCTCTATCTCTGTTCTGTGAGAGAATTCTGCAGTCGTCTTCAAGTGTTTGAGATGTCTTCTAGAAGTCAAACACGGTTTGATTTGTATAAACTTTATTCTTTTGTTGTAAAGATTTTTGATAAAATGAACTTGTGACATGACTGCAAAGAATGCATAGCAGGGGTGTTTGTACATGTAGTTAGGTGACATCAATGAATTGTATTAGCTGCAGGAGGCTCAAGATAAAATGAAGAGCCAGATATTTCTTGCTGACCATTTTTTATTAAGAATTTGTCTTCATTTGCTTTGATTTCTTGAGGAAATGATCAAACTAAAGAGAAAAGAAAACATTTGCCTTTTCATGCTACAAAGTGTAATTCATTGTAAAGATGGGATAACTGTACTATGAGAAGGAGTTTTTGATTGATACTCAAGGCAGATATGTATTATATGTTTTATTTAGTGAAAAGTGATGACGTTGAACTGAACCTGTTGATTTGTGTGTACTTTGATATGTTCTATTATGTTTTGTGTATATGTTTCATCTTGAAGTTAGTTTAGTTTATTGTACATCTTACGTTGGTCCTATGTGCAACTGTTAATAAAAAAAATTAACACAGGATGAAATTTCATTGGTTTTTGTGTAGTTTTAGACAAATTATTTCAATGTGTACGTTACTTGATGATATGGAATCTCTTGACGTTTGATGAAGAAAAGAGAATTTAAATTCAAGTTGTGTAATTCCTTAACCAGATGTGTTTGGGAGATTAAATATTGTATAGGCTGATGAATTATACAGTACATTTTTTGTTTGTTTCTGTAAATTGCCTGTAACAAGATAACACAAGTTTATACGTCAACATGAAATAAAATTGTAAATATCACGGAAGTCTGTCTTACTTGTCATTTATGCTTCTCATTACAAAGTGCGAATTCATTTACAGTCTCCTCCTGCTATATTGAGTAGGAATACAAGATTTCATTATTTATAAAAAAGGAAATTCCCCTAGTCAGAATTTCAAACAAGTATGTGTCTTCTGGTTGGGTTTGTCCCGACAACCTCAGTATAACAGGAGTACACTGTATAACATGAATAATGAAAACAATCTGATGGTACATTGTATATGCAACATAACTAATCCTTAGTTTCCGACTATTTAGATATATTCTCGGCACTAATTCACATGAATTTGCAAGAAGAGTGTGGAAATTGCCAAATTAATAGTCCCCCCAAAAAGTCTCATCAAGTGCAAATTTTGTTTTTTATCTAAAGGACACTAAAAAGGTCTCTTGAATGGCTAGCCTTGTTTTGGAGCTCTGCTAATCTTAGTGCTAAGAAAAGTACTAATTGGATAGTCCGAACTTAGAAGGAGGGAGGGGGGGGGGGGGACTGTTACGACCAGTAATATCTCAACTCTTTATTGGCATGTGGGATCGACATTTGATGTCGCCATCCAAAGCCGTGACTGGGATATGAACCTCGGTCCGATTCTTATCAATTTGTGGGCCTATTTAGAGAAAATGGAAAAAGAATATTCGCCTCCAAACCGATGCGGATCGGACTTGTGACGTCAAAGGTTGGTCCCAGACGGAAATAATGTGTTGGTGTGACATTACAGGTCATAACAAGGACCACCCTGGAAATTAATTAGTTTTTAAATCATGGGTAAATTTTGGATGAAATTCTTGAAAGAATAACTAAATTGTGAAGCTTTAAGTTTTGATTTTGTGACTTCACTTGCAAGATATTCCATATGTTTTGTACTATTCATGGTATTTGATAGAGGAATACATCTAATTCAGAAAAAAACATTCTCTCGATGATAAATTTACTTCACATGTGATCTTTTTTTTTTAAAGAAAAATATGGCACTTACCTGGGATCTCCTCACAAGTGACGTCACAAAATTAAAATAAGTCATAACCCTGTTGTCCTTTGGTTTGTTTTCCTTCTCTCATATTTTTAATAATTAAATTCAAGGGTGGTGTTTCACAGAGTCGTTCTTAAAGTTGCAAACGACTGAAACATGTTTTCGGGTGCTATACTAATTACATGCTTTATAATTTAGCACAACAACTAATCACAAGTCATTCATAAATTAATTCATATCTCGTGAACGACTTGGTGAAACCCCATGATATGTGTATGTAGTTTTGCAATTTGAGTTAATGCTGCAGTCACACAGACACTTACGTATAGATACGTTTGTGTTATTTTAATCTTATTTATCTTCTATTCTATCCCTTATTATGTATTTCTTTGTTCTACTGGATGAATGAAATTATCAATATTTCTACTGCTGACTATGACAGGTAGGCATCCGTGGGGATCCGCAGAAAAGAAATAATTTTTTAACGCAACCGGACGTAACTCACGTAAGTGTCTGTGTGACTGTAGCATTAGGTCTTTATGGAGTGTAACATGTGAATGAAATTATCAATATTTCTACTGCTGACTATGACAGGTAGGCATCCGTGGGGATCCGCAGAAAAGAAATAATTTTTTAACGCAACCGGACGTAACTCAACGTAAGTGTCTGTGTGACTGTAGCATTAGGTCTTTATGGAGTGTAACATGTGGGTAACATGAACCAAGTTATACATGTACTAAACTGAAGACAAAACAATAGCCTTTGATTTAATCAACATTAGGAATCGTGTTCACTCATGCATGAACATATGTGACTCATCACATCAAAATCAGACACGAGTCTCCAGGAAAGAGTCAAAGATTACAACAAAACAATCCATTTTTAAAGGCTTTCCCCTAATCATTTCGACTCGATTTTTTTTTTTTTTTTACAGAGCATACAAGAAACATTGAAAATTCAGAAAATAAAAAAATATTTTCCCCCAAATAAGACAATTTTTATTATTTTGCCGATTTCCTCAACACTGTGCTGAATTTCCTCGGCGACTTGTGTCTGATTTTGATGTGATGCATCACATATATGGTCGATTAAGCAAGTTAATATCATATTCATACCCTTCTGTGATCACTGAAGCATAACTTGGAATGCAAAAATCTTTTTGACTTGACCATTCAAATTTGTCATAGATGAAATTATGTTTTCAGTTGATACACAATTCTTAATATTTCATTTAATTTTGTTCAAACATTCCAAAATTAATAATGCTAATTAATTGAAATACTATAAATTGTATGTCAAAAAGAGCATATTATGTCATCAATCAAAAACCTTCTCAACAAGCCAGTACAAGTCGTGCTTCAGTGATCGCAGAGAGTATGAAAGTGATCTAGTAACATTACATGAGATTCAATTTGTAATTTACGGTATTTGATTTAGCTCATTTTGACAACATGATTATAAACATCATCAAGTGAATTGCTTGCTTTACCTTAAAAATATCAATGATTTCATGTTGAAATTTTGACCTTTAACCTTTTATAACCGTGTGCGTTTCAATGTGACTGAATGTAGAACATATTTTGTGTTTATTAAGTCCCCATACTTAGCAGGCTGCAGTCTTGTTAACGAGCTTCGCGACAGAGCAGTGGTAATTTGATCGTTGCAGGACGTATGCCTGGGCTCACTTGTTTTCACTGTTTTAAGATATTAAATGACCTCCATGTGCTCTGAAACATTTGATTCGACCCCTTTCGCACTAGAGTTTGGAAGTTGCTAATTCACTTTAATTTGCTTGATCGACCAGATCCGTTCATGATTCCCTATTTTGCTCAAATCAAAGACGCTACTCATTCGTCATTAAGTTGTTTTGTTTCATTCCATAAAGAACCAAACCAAAATTTTGTAAGGATATATGTAGTCATATACCACAGGGTATTATGATTTCACATGCAACTGTACATGTGTGTCGGTAAAGCATGAAAATATTCTAAGGTTGTGCCAACTCGGTGACAGAAGAAGAGGGATTAAATATACGATTTACAGTGCAGTTAAAATACAGACATGAAATTACACTACACAGTACTAGAAAAGAAAGTTCAATTGGAAAATTTATTTCCTTCTAAAAATGTTGAATTCAACATAACCCAAAAGCTGAACAAATGATCATACTTTCAACATACATGATGCAAATCCAGCACACGTGGAAGAAATTGGCAACGTCGTCTTCCTCGATTATTTACAGGGAATTATTGATATGATTATTACTTATTATTATATATCCTCATTTAGAAAACCATTGAAATACTTTTTCCTGAAGAAGAGTATTTGCTAACAATACAAAACAAAAATTGTTTTCAATTTATAATGGGCATGGATCCAAGATTTTGTTATTACAAGGCAATTCTACTGGTGTGGACTGTATCAGGTACTCTGTTATATTAAGACTCTTTGAGCTTCCACTGAACCTGCATTTTAATATCATCTTGAATGGACTGGTATATTATCAAGCTTTGCCCAAGTTTCCACAATAAAATTTATAATGGGCATGGATCCAAGATTTTGTTATTACAAGGTAATTCTACTGGAGTGGACTGTATCAGGTACTCTGTTATGTCAAGACTCTTTATATCGAGCTTCCACTGAACATGCATTTTAATATCATCTTGAATGGACTGGTATATTACCAAGTTTTGCCCAAGTTTCCACAATAAAAATGATCTGGGAATGTTGCTGTTTTTAGTTTTTACGGCAATGTCATTTATAGTATGAATACAACATATCAGCAGCGTTCTTTTAAAGCAAACCAAAGAGTTAAAGATAACATTAGAAATTAGAACACAAATAACACAAATAGTTGAAACAGCTGAAACAAATGTCTTGTTCACAAGAGAAAGAAATCTTCTGATTTGAATGCATTTCAAATATTGAATCTAAGGGCAAAATTTTATTTTTCATGCTTTTTCATTTTGTTCAGCTGTTTCAATTATTTGTGCTATTCACATTCTAATTTCTAATATTATAATTATTCTGTAGGGTTGCCATTGCTGGAAATGATTTACCTCTGGGTAAAGAGTGGTAAACGTAGTTAAATGGAAGTTAGACCTCAGGCAAGGAATTTAAATCAGCAATAGTGCCACCACTCAACTATAACACTTCTATATCCTGTTTGATATTAACTTAAGAAATTTCTGTGGAAACTCTTCATAATGGTGTCAGTAAGACTGGAAATTTATATAACTTAGGATATAAATCAGGATTCAATAAATAATAATAAAAAAAGAGAAATATTTCATTTTAACTGGAAAAATAGCTTCCTACATGTATATAACAGACCTCTTATATTCAGTTTTAACTGAGTATGCATAATTCTGTTCTAAATTCTTTTTCTCTCAAAATAAGAAAGTTTACAGAAACAAAAATATATGGACATCTTTTTCTGGAAATAATTTCCGTATTATTTACATCTTTCAGTGTCATTTGAATGAATACAAATTAGGGGTACAAAATACAGACATGTGTATACAGTATTTGATACTTAGCTTCTTTTTTTATTTGTCTGCCTTAAAAAGAGTGCTTCTATTGCCCTTCAATGCAAATCTAGTTCTTTTTTCCCCAGAATGACAAAATATCAAACTGAAATCCACCCTAAATTTTCATGCAGCATAAACAAGATTTCACAGCAAAAAATAAGGATTTTATACAACAAGAAATCTTTTCTCCTTTCTATAACATACATTTTACAAGTACTGTGTTTTTAACACTATCATAAGACACAACACAACAAATTTCCTTTTCTTTTTCAAAATAACTGTTTGGATGTACAAACAAAGAATTACTATGTACATTCAAGCATAATGAATGTTTTTAATTCAAAAGTGAGAGTATGGAAGATAGAAACAAAAATAATTGTCAGATAGATAGATGGTAAGGGAGGAGATGGAAGGGATTGAGAGACATAAAAGTAGTGTTTCATCAGACAAAAGACAACATTCTGAAATAGCACATCTCGTTCTCTGCATCATGTTGTATATTTCAGTTTACGATCCAATACTTCCAACGAAAACAAAATATCAAGGGAAGGGAACAACAAAAAAATAAATAGCTTATTTCAGCTGGCAATATATCAAAAGATGGAGCACAACAAATACACAAACTATAATGAATTTTCAAAATTCATAAATTTGCTAATACTTTTATCCAAGTACACCCGGAAAGTGTTTCTCGTAATTTGATTACATTATCTTTTTCACAAAAAGGAATGATTGGAAAAGTCTTAAAGTTATTGTCATTTATACAAATCATTCATAGAGTTCTACTCTACGATGAAAAAAGAAAGTACTGCATCCTGCTACGAGTCCAATTTCCATTCAACTTTGCCCTTTGACCCCAAGGCGGCTTGACCTCTTGCAATCAGTTCGAGGGCACGAGGATACGCGACGTGTTCAGCAGTCTTCACACGCTCTTGGAGAGTAGACTCGGTATCCCCCGGCAACACAGGGATGGATTCCTGAACCAAGATGGCACCCGCATCTACTTCCTCCTGTCGAGAGAGATTCAAAATTGATGGAAAATTGTAATTTTGAGAACATCATACTTGCGTTTAAAAGCTGAATTATCTGTCTTATCTTTCATGGAAATATATAACAAATGAAGAGTGGTTTAGGTCTTGAAATCTCTGAAAAAAACCCCTAATGAAATGAATATAGCAAAGGGGCAATTCAACGATAACACAGTGACATTTTAGTACACATTTTATACCACATTATTAAAAGAGGATTTCAAACAAACTGTTCATATTTGGAAGAGATTTTACTATGTATCTATGACTCTGATCACAAGAAATTTTCATTTTTTACCATGTTATATATTGTTAGGAATTGCATTCAGTTCAAAAAGGAAAAAAGATGTAGACATAATTTTTAATCATGCTCTATATATAATTTATAAAAATTTTGGTGAAGAAGAATAAAAACGGAAGAGAACAATACAAAGACTGATGCAAATTTACATGTTGAATTGTCATTTGCAGATAGAAGAAAATATTCAATCTAGAGAAACTTGCATTTCCCGCCAGAAAAGGAGGCAGATGTTGAAACTTTGATTAAAATGAGATTAATTCTCGACCACGTGCGTTCGAGATATATATGCCTCTGCCATTGCCAGATCAGAAATATATGGCACATTCATCTATTCATTTTCCTTTTAACATACAAAGACATCTTTAACCTTGACCCTCAAATTTTTAAGCTCCTATCCCAAATGGTTCTTGAGATATCGCAATAACAGACTCAATACACAGAATTTCACAATTTGACCTCTGTGCCCCTTGACCTTTGACCTACATACTCCATACTCTAATCAGATCATCTTCTTATGGTGATAAATAATATCCCCAAGTTGGAAGTTGATATTTCAAATGGTTCTTGAGATATCGCGATAACGAGCAAGCGGGACGTATGGACGGACGGACAACCCGAAAACACGATGACTATAGCACCAACTTCGGTGGTGGAGGCAAAGAAATAAAGTAGACCAAAAAAGGTAATAACAAAATAAATAAATGACTTGACTCACCACAACATAGTGGACAGAGCATCCAGATAGTCTCACTCCAGCCTCCAAGACCAATTTATGAGCGTTCATTCCCTTGAAAGACGGCAGGAGGGATGGGTGGATGTTAATAAGACGACCGTGCCATCGACTCACAAACTCACCACTCAGGATACGCATGAAACCAGCCAAACAGATGAATTCAATGTTCGCAGCTTGGAGGGCTTCATGGACCTTCATATCAAAGTCTACTCTGCTCAGTCCTTTGTGACTTATAACCTTTAATCAGAAGAAAACATTAAGTCAGTTTGAATGAATTTGGATAATATTCAAAGCTAAAGTGTAGAATAACAGTTTCAAAAGATTCAGGCAACATGAATACTGATAAATGAGGGGGAAAAAAAACCTATATTTGTCTTCAAACTTGATTAGAATAAATTGAAGAAAGCTAAAGATTAAAAAAAAAAAAAAAAAAAAAAAAAAAAAATTAACTGCAAATAGCCGAGACATTACAGCCCCATTACAACAATAGTCAATTTTAACAAGGCAAGTCACCTGGGGGGTGTTTCACAAAGAGTTAAGTAGACTTAAAAATCGCACTTAAATCGTTAGTTTCATGAGTTATAATACGCATCACCTCATTGGATTGATCGTACTCAGGGGATGCGCGCCATTGTGAAATCTATCAATTAAATTGCGCGTTATAAAACAAGATGCGCGTAGAAGTTAAGTGCGACTTTAAGTCTACTAAACTCTTTGTGAAACACCCCCCTGGTCCCCATTCTGTTTCTATGTGCATATTTGTTGTTTATTAGAGCACCTCATCATAATGAGAGTGGACTGTATTGAAGTGAAGTGATTCATAGAAAAGAAGAAGAAGAAAAAAAAAAATGTGAATACATGCCTAGAAACAAAAGGGGAGAAAAGGGAAGATATCTGAAAGGAAAGACAACAAGATGAATCCTCGACTGCGCACAGTCGAAATTTATGCCTCCGCCATTGCCAGGTCAGAAATATACAGCACATTCATCTATTGATTTTCCTTCGTACAAAGATATCTTTGACCTTGACGTTTGACCTTGTGACCCCAAACCTTAATGATCTATTTAGATTTTGGAGTATGTACCCGGTCATGAATTACGCGGCTGATGTCAGTAAGGCGCACTTTTTTCCGCTACCATTGACAACGCAAAGTCGGGGTGGCGCCTTGATAGCAGCAGATACAAAAGGTTGTCAAAATAATTCTGAACTTCTGAGCTTACCCATGTGGCTAAAGTTGATCTTGTAATTATAATTCCCCGCTAACTTTTAGTACCGTATCATTGCGCCGGTTACTAAATCCAAAAACATACATTTCCCTGATTTCTTAAAAATTAAAATTCTTAAAGCAAACTAAAAGTTTTTATTCCTTTTTAATAATGATAAAATTTACAAGATAACATGAATATCACCAACTATTACTAGTGTTAAAGAATATTTTTCCTCCGAATTTCTGCAGAAAGTGTCAGGAAAATTTTTTTTTAGTTTATAGATTTCAAACAATTTACCTACTGTGTTTTAATGCTTTAATTTTGGCTGTGTTAGCAATGGGTGAAAGGTGGGTCCATCTACCGATGCAGCAAAAGAACTTCTTTGCCGTATTGAAATTTGATCTCGGAAAATTGCGGTAAAAAGTGGTCCGATCCGTTAACGGTATTCATCAATAAAAGTATTAAATTTTTGGCTCTTTATTTTCTTTCCTTTAATAAAATTTCTTTTATTCTTTTTTTTTACATTTCCCTCCATTAATGGTTAGTCTTTTACTACATTAGTTGTTAATAGGGTACAATATTCTCTTCCCAATCAAATCAGAGGATCATCTTTCCTTACGTTGATACATACCCTTTTCTCAAGTTTGATGTTGATATCTCAAGTGTTCCCTTGAGGATAACGCGATAACGAGTCTTTTAATACATGGATTTCAGCAAGTTTTAGACCTCTGGACCCTTGACCTTTGACTAATACTCCAAAATCTAATCAGATCATTTTTCCTATGTGATACATACCATCCCCAAGTTTGAATTGATATCTCAACGTGGTTCTTGAGATATCTGCGTGATAACGAGGCAACGGGACGGAACTGGACCATTGTTCTTGTATTTAAGAGAAATGGAGGCCCAAGGTTATTTTTTATTATTTTAGTGTTAATCTGTGAATGTTTTTAAGCGGGAATCCCGGAATCCGGTCCGGGAATCGTTTCCTACTTTTTTTAAAATGTGATATCTAATTAGTTCCCCGTATGGTTAGAATACATGGTTAACTAGGGTTGGATGTCCTTCTATTTTCAAATTAAATGAGTACCTGCATCATAACCTATACTTGAAAGTGTAGGCAGTAAAGGCAATTGAG
>CALNVZ010000218.1:29423309-29433935 GCA_940671915.1 Paracentrotus lividus
CTTCCTACGGTGATACATACCTTTCTCAAGTTTGAAGTTGATATCTCAAGTGGTTCTTGAGATAACGCGATAACGAGCTTAATACATGGAATTTCACAATTAGACCTCTGTGACCCTTGACCTTTGACCTACATACTCCAAAATCTAATCAGATCATTTTCCTATGGTGATACATACCATCCCCAAGTTTGAAGTTGATATCTCAAGTGGTTCTTGAGATATCGCGATAACGAGCAAACGGGACGGACGGACGGACGGACAACCCGAAAACATGATGCCTCCGGCACCACCTTCAGTGGCAGAGGCATAAAAATCCACTAATATATCAATCTTAAATCCATCTTACCTTAGTTGGTATACCAGCTTTCTGTGCTCTCTCTAAACCCAGAACATCAGGGATATTAGAGATGACCAAACATATCTCTGCTCTAGAACTCTTCTTAGGGTCTTTGGTGTGATTGATCAGAGCCTGTAGATTAGTGCCTGATAAACAAGAATAAAATAAAAAATAAATATATATAGAGAGAGAGAGAGAGATGTGGGGGGGGGGGGGGGTGGAAAGATAACAAGACAAATCTGTAGGTTACGTAAGCACGTGATAAACAAGAACAAAATAAAAATAAGTTTGGAGAGAGAGAAATGGTGGGGGGGTGGAAAGATAACAGAAATCTCCGCTCTAAATCTTTTCTAGAGAAATAGTGTGATTAATCAGAGCCTGTAGATTACTAGCTGATAAACAAGAACAAAATAAAAAATAAGTATAGAGAGAGAGAGAGAAAGAGTGGGGGGAGGGGAGAGAAAGAAAGATAAAGAGACAAGTCTCCGCTCTACATCTCTTCTAGTGAAACCGTATGATTGATAAGAGCCTGTGGATTAGTACCTGATAAACAAGAACAAAATAAAAAATAAGTGTGGAGAGAAAGATAACAAGACCAATCTCAGCTCTAGGGGGGCACATCATCAAAGGACTTGTCACACATTTTATCAGACAAATTTGCCCTCAGCCAATCAGATGCAAGCATTTCAGTAGCTTATAACAGTTTGTCCGATAAAATGTCTGGCAAGTCCTTTGATGAAATTCCCCCCTGATCTCTTCTACAGAAAGGAGACATCCCTATAGTCTGTGGGGCCGATAGTCCGCAGTGCGTAAAGACATCTACACCTTGGTGTAGGGTCATTGTGACCCGGTGTTCCTAGGGTTAGGGTTAGTGTGGGGCAAAGGGTGATCCTAAAATATTGAGATACGGTGACCTGATACTAGCCTTATGGACTATAAGCCCCACGGACTGTAGGCCTACCCTAGAGAAATGGTGTGATTTATCAGAGCCTGTGGGTAACTACCTGATTAACAAGAACACAATCAAAATATTTTATTTCAGATTTGAATGTACATATTAATTATATTTTGGCCAAAATCTTTCAAATTTTGATATCACTTAATTTCAAACATATGCAAACTAAAAGTATTCATTATTATGAGATTTCTTCACAAAAGGCGATTGCATGGCTTCTAATATCAGGGTTCCCAGCATTTCAAGAAAACAAAATTCCCTGATTTTTCCCTGATGAAATTCCCTGATAATTATTTAAACCCATTTCCAGTTTCCCATGTTTTCTGTGTTGTCGCCGTGAACTATTTGCAGAATAAAACACTAGTCTGACTGACTACCGAACTTTCAATTTTTGGGCCAATCCAAATTCCCTGACTTTTCCCTGATTTTGAAGCATTATTATCAAATTCCCTGACTTTTCCCTGACTGGAAAAAAGTAAAACAATTTTCCCTGATTTCCCTGATGGGCTGGGAACCCTGTATATTCTATGAGCGAGGGTGCCATGAGATTACGACGTCATATGCATAAGGTCTATAATGAGATTTCTTCACACAAGGCGATTGGTATGTAATATAACATGATTGGAGTGTATTATTGTTAATAATTATGCCAACCTGTTCCTGAGATAAGTACAGCGACTCTCATCTTTTTCTCTCCCCCTTCCTCCTGGACACCATTCATAGCTGGGGAGTAAGACCGCATCATAGCAGATGACAGGTTGGATATCGATACTGCTGTTCCATCTATCAATACAAAACAAAGAACACAAAACTAAATGTTACATTGGAACAGGCAAAAATAAACAGAAATTCCACAATAACATTATATTGATTTTAAGAAAAGCAACACATGAAAAGAGGCCACTTAAATTTTTAATACAATAAAAAAGGATAATAAAGTTTCATTTTGTAGGGAGTTGACTATGAAACAAAACTGAAAACTCGGTGATATCTGCAATGGGGTAAAAATTACATGGGGGCTCTATGCGATTCAACCCCCATAAGGAAAAAGAGCCCCCACCTACCAAATTATTGCCACTGAAAACATGTAAACAATAACGATTTTGCCCAAAGAGGGTTGAAAGTAGACACCATGAAGAAAACATTATTTTGTACCCTGATCTGCAAGGGACATTTTGATTAGTTTTATACTGAAAATGTTATAAATTTTTTTTTTAAAGAACACTGATCATAAATGAATACATCTAGTTAGAAGAAGTGCTAAGTAAAAATATAGGATCAATAATATAAATGTATAAGGCACAGGTATAATTAGGTTCTTATAAAAAAAAAGTATCAATTCATTAGATATCTGTATCTATTTTAATTCAAAATAAAAAAGAAAATATTCAATCAATCGGTCTCACTTGCCTCCACATCTTGGGACCACCTGGCCGATCTTCCATGCTGTCTCTCCGTTCTTCTGTACCATGTCTAAAACAGCATCCTCATCCTCCGCCCTCACCACTAGCACACCCCCAACTCCACAGTTGAATGTCCTGGCCATCTCAGTCTCCTCCACCCCTCCATGATGCGAGATCCACCCAAACACAGATGGAATCTCCCATTTGGAGGCATCTAATTGGACAGCCAAGGAACCAGGCATTATCCTGGGGATGTTTTCTAGAAGACCTCCCCCTGTGATGTGGGCAAAGGCTTTGACATGACCTGAGCGGATGGCTGGGAGAAGCATCTTGGAGTAGATTCTTGTCGGTGTCAACAATGCTTCACCTGAAGAGAACAGTAGAATAAGAAAAAAATAGAAGATTAATTTTCGTACTAAGCTACTGAGTTACAATGGACTTACAAAAAAAAAAAGAGTCATTAAGTCAATTTATTTAAACAGCAGTCAGTCCCATCATTTTTTTCTTAACTATAAACAATGGATTTATAAACTAGGATTTTACTTTTGAATTGAAGCAAATTCACTAATTCTGTTTCCACATGATGAAATTACAATAGTATATAACATAAAATATCTTATCACGAAAATCTCTGAGCAAAATACTAGTAAAAGCAATTACTTGCATTTATGCATACGGCCCAATGAACTCTATAAACTAATATCAAGGATGGAACTCACAATAATAAAGAAATTGTATACAAAACTAAATAACACCAGCTTAAAAAAAAAAAGAGTTTTCTATAGTCCAGACCTGTTCCATCTGCAGAAAAAGATGTCTGGACCATAATCATTGAAACAATTAAGGTAAGTGATTGTTATTTTGAATCGTTCTCTTCAGGAATTCCTTTACAAGTGCTCAAGAGTGGCTCTAGATAGTGTTGGTTTTAAAGGGATTTGGCAACTTCCAAAAACAAGTGCAACTAAATCAAAATGAATAAAATTATATTGCTCTGACAGTCAAAACAAACTACTGAAAGTTGCACATGAAATGGAAGTTTTCTACTATCTTTAAACAGTGAAAACAGACGAGGCTAAGCATACGGCCGAGCACGAGTTAATCTACTAATGCTACATTGGAAGCATAGCAGCACGGTAGGGATGGGGTCTTCATGACAAGAAATGCGGTGTATGTTGTGCTGTGTTGAAATGCATGTGGTTTATAAAAGTGTCCAGTAACGTTTTTGAAAATTGCATATGAAATCATGGATATCTCGAAAGTTAGCTAGCAATTAGCCCTGCAATATTAGAGAGATACCAGACTGATTGTTTATAAGCATGTTGGCAAAATGAGCTAAATCGAATAAATTGTCATTTGAATATTATTCAATGTTACTGCATCCCTTTAAATAATACTGCACTTACCTAACGTGGCTCCCTCCTTGAAGGGACATGGATCCCTGAAGTCCAGACGTTCCCGCTCAACCAAACGCCTCACCAGGCTGTACCCGTTGCTATGGATACCAGACGATGCCACGCCCAGGATGACATCCCCTTCCTGGATCTCATCCACTCTGGGTAGCATGCAACCCCTCTCTACCGCCCCCACGGCAAACCCGGCCAGGTCATACTCGTTAGGAGCGTACATCCCCGGCATCTC
This sequence comes from Paracentrotus lividus, assembly GCA_940671915.1. NCBI lineage: Eukaryota > Metazoa > Echinodermata > Echinoidea > Camarodonta > Echinidae > Paracentrotus > Paracentrotus lividus. The sequence continues at coordinate 29,427,643 of CALNVZ010000218.1, forward strand.
TGCAGTTTCACCTCCTGAAAGGAAATTAATAAAAGTTGGCTTTATGAAGCGGTGTTGCCTCTGTTTAAAAAGTGATATTTTCATCAATGATACCATGATGAGGAACTCACTAGCGTAGAAGAGCATACCTAGCCATCTTGCTTACCTCTTGCTATATCCACTCCTCACAATAGGAATGCTTGAAATCAGGACAGGTACTTGTGAGAGGATTGACAGTCAATAAATTATGGGCCCTCATTGCCTACCGTCTGGTTTTTAAATGCTCATTAAGGACACCAACAACAAAACCTATACAGTCACTGAGCAACACAAATCCGGTCATCTTGCCCCCCTCTGCAAGACCAACTTTTAGCTTGCCAAAGGAAAGCAAAACACACTCACCTAGCAGCGCACATTCAGTTATCTTGTAGCCCTCTGCCACACCCCCTACCACATCCCTGGCCACACCCACTTCTAGTTTGCCAAATGAGAAACGACCCACTCACCTAGCAGCACACAGCCAGCCATCTTACAACCCTCTTGCTCTATCCACACCCAGTACTAGCTTGTCCAAGGAATAAAAACCCACTCACCTAGCAGCACACAGCTAGGTTATCTTGTAGCCATCTACCATGTCTCCGACTACACCCACTTGTAGCTTGCCAAAGGAAAATGAAACGCACTCACCTAGCAGCACACAGCCTTCCATCTTGCACCCCTTTGCCACGCCCCCTACAAAGTCCCTGGCCACACCCACTTCTAGCTTGCCACAGGAGAAATAAACCCACAAACCCACTCACCTAGCAGTGCACAGCCAGCCATCTTGCACACCCCTCCCACGTCACCCTGGCCACACCCACTTCTAGCTTGCCAAAGGAAAATAAAACACACTCACCAAGAAGCACAGCCAGCCATCTTGCACCCCTTTGCCACGCCCCCTACAATGTCCCTGGCAAAACCCACTTCTAGCTTGCCAAATGAGAAATAACCCACTCACCTAGCAAGGCACAGCCAGCCATCTTACAACCCTCTGCCACACCCCCTACCACGTCCCTGGCCACGCCCACTTCTAGCTTGCCACAGGAGAAGTAATCCAGGAAGAAGAGTGCCTCTGCTCCATGAGCCAGGATATCATTGACACACATAGCCACCAGGTCCTGGCCGATTGTCTGGTGCAGGTTGCAAGTCTGAGCAATCTGTATAGATTATGAACAAAATGTGTCTCCAAAATATTTGGCACAGGATCATGGGTTAACATGGAGATAACTGTCTATCTGATGCAGCGTTGAAAAGGTTCGACTGCATATAAAAATTGGGGACAGCGGAACGCTCTATTCCTTGAGATTATCACTATGGGTGCGAAGTGTGGCTAAGGGTGTGTACGTGTAGCACAAGTGCTGGCGACCTTGGCTCATTGTTGTACCTTGCGCTAATTACAACAAGTTCTCGACTTTGACTGCATACTTATGACGATCCATACTCACTCTTGTTGGGAGAGCATAGAAACACTCAGTCCTAATTACAACATTCTCTCAATTATTAGAAGGACATTGTTCTTTCTGGAATGTTTTAATTACTCTGAAAAGCCAGAAAAACAACCCTTTGGATACAGAGGGTTAAGGCTGGACATTGCGCTCTGGTAAAAGAGATTAAGACCAAAAAGAAGCTGGCTCATACATTGATTCTCAAATGCTTATTATGCAGTATTTTGAATCATCAAAATAAAGAAGCCAACAGAAAGTAAAATCTTTAATCACGATATTCTCTTATTTGCACATAAAGACAACAGTTGCACCCATGCTCCTGGCCCATCCTCTTTCATTTTCTATTCTTTCTCTGTTCATTACTCACTTAAAAAAAAAAGCTCCGCTCTAAATTTTAATGTCCGAAACAAAGGTGAACGGAAATTCCCTTTTCTCCTTTTTTCTTTGGGCCCGGCAGCCGCTGAGCAGCCCTAGATGGACGATGCTCTATCCCCTTCTTATTAAAAGTCAAACAGGGTAGCAGCAATTAGCATTTTTTAACAACCGGGGATCGAACCCACGACCTCTAGATAAAAAGGCGGATGCTCTATCCACAGAGCCAACACATCAGTATTCCTTCTCTGAAATCTTTTCATAATTGTACTAAACCTTTAACACTCACCTTTAATTTTGTCCCAACACCGTCCGTGCCCGACACCAAGATGGGATCTTTATAACCTGCTGCTCTCACGTCAAACAGACCTCCAAAGCCCCCAAGGGCAGCATCACATCCTGCCCTAGCTGTGGCCTTAGCCAGAGGTTTGATGGCCTGAACTAAGGAATTACCAGCTGTAATATCAACCCCACTGCCGCTGTATGTCAGACCAGGTGACCTGGGGGTGAAAGTTATAAGATTAATTGTTACTATTGGGATAATTATTTCATTTCTTTTCCAATGCACTTCTGATATGTAGCAATTAAAGCTTAACTTGAGTAGTTGTGTTAATATGTCCTCATCGCATAGAAATATACCAACACAAGATCTTTCATGCATGATTTGGGGTGACATCTTGAGTAAATAGTGGTTAGGTCGGCCACCCTGAGGGAGCTACTTCCGCTATCTCGCCAGAACTGCCAACACATATATAGCACAGAAACTATGGGAAAAGTATGGGCATGCAACTAACCTACACACTTTGCACATGTTCACTGCACAGCTGTGCAACATGACCATGTGGTTGACGGCCCAACGGAAGTGTTTACCAACAACAGCATGAAAAACAGTACAATATATTTCACATAGAAATCATAACATTCACTGGTAAAAGGAGTCAGATAATAGCACAAGTGCTTGTCGATTCTGACCCCTCACAAAAATATTGTATATCTTACTTTTTTTTTCTTTTTTTTTTTTTTAATTTAAACTAAAAATATGATAAGAGTAAAACAATAAACGTAGATTTTTCACAACATGTGATACAAGTAATATCAAAATTGTAAAACAACAAAAACATGCATTTAAATGATAGCAATTTGAAATGTTCCCCTCATTTATTGATAACTAACAAATGTGTCGTGAGAGAATTCCTGAAAATGTTCTTCGACCTGTTTTGTCTAATGTTTGCCTATTACTCAGCTTTTATATATTTTCTACAAAAATAATTTTTTTCATTTCCAACTTTCAGTGTAAATATCTTTCGATTTCATGAGACACAATTTTTCGTCATTACCACAGTTCTAGATAATCATTAACAAAAATGTGAAAATTTGTTCAGAATTTGATCCATTCATACAATAAAATCATGTACCTATTCTGAGAGAGAAAGTTACAGGCTCTCCTCGCTATATCCGTCCGGTAGAACCCCCCATCAAACTTCACCCTCTTAGCCCCTTCATTGGCTAGAGCAGCTGCAGTCAATAGATCGGTTGCCGAGGAAACAACAGCCAAGACACGCCCACCTGAGGTCACGACCTTGCCATTGTTAAGGGCAGTTCCGGCATGGATGACCATCATCTCAGGCTGGCTTGATACCTCATCTAAACCTGTAAATTAATACGACCAAGAATCATATTCTGTTTTAATATTGCCCGTAAACGGTGCATCGCAGAATAAAGTAAACTTAACTTTGAGAGCCTCATATTACAGTTGTATAACTTCTGTGACCTTTATTTTTTACTGTTAAAAAGTAACTAATATTCGGTTTAATGATATCAAATTTATAACTTGGCTGTCACATATGGCTCAGCACTTGGACTTTGAAAAAGGCGTAGAAATTGCCTTGTAGGCCTACCTAATTTGGGCAAATGGAACCCGTGCATTTCAATTGTTCAAGTAGCATGTTGTCCCTTACGAATTGACTCATGAATTTATGAATAATATGCAATTACAAAGTTCTTTAGGATATTACAACATATAAAATTTACTAATCTCTTATAATTCCAGTTATTTTACAAGTTAGTTGCCCTTGATAACTAGTCGCAACAGTTGGCCTCTTGTGACTACTAAGGATCAGAGAAAAAAGAACAAACCAGTTTGTACTTTTTGAGAGCTCATGCCCATGGAAAGCATCTTCTTATTTTACGCTAAGGGTTGCCATTTTGCTTTTTCCAACTAGGCCTGAAAAAAAAAAATCAAGTATTCAATAAAAAATAAAGCCTGCAAAAGGCCTGCAATGGGAAGGCATCAGGCAATAGACTTGCATCCTTTATGCTAAACCAGGGACGGTTCCAAATAAAATGCAAGTGTCCCTAAAAGGACACGTTTATGTCTATGGGCTAAAGCACATACTCTTTTATTCAAAACCTACCAGTAATCTCATATCCTTTCTTGTAGGACGCTGGATAGCCACCACTGGCTAGAACAATAGCCACACAGAATCTACTCTCATCAAAACTAGGCTTGGCAGTGGGCAGGTCTCCAGCGACACACGCCCTCATTGTTGAATAAAGGTCACTCTTCAGTAAAGGTAGCACCACCTGGGTCTCGGGGTCTCCAAAGCGACAATTGAATTCCAGAACCCTAGGGCCATCTTTGGTGATCATCAGACCAGCGTAAAGAACACCTAAAGATGGTTGGAAGGCATATTAAACAAATGATGATAAAAAAAGCTTGTCTACATTTGCTTCAGAGACAGTGTCTTCAGAGACCACCTGTTTATCAACTCTCATTTGGGATTGACAAAATGTCAGATTGTGAAAACATGAGATACGATGTGTTATTTTACATTATTATTAAAATATGCTGAATTCAAAGATTCAATGGCTCTGATTGGTGACAAATATGGCATAAAATCAACTACTGTAAACGTGGAAATTTTCGCGGATTTCGCGCAAAGATCGTACGGCGCGAATTTAAAAACACGCGAATATATGAGCATGCTTTCTTATGCATGCTTTACATAGGTTAAAATGCATCCGTACATAAATGCAGCGCGAATTTAAGAACCCACAAATATGTTTCGAGGCCTCTAAGTGCGAAAAATTAATCGCGCGAAAATAACAGCGAATACAGTAATCAACTGCAATATAAACACATTCATTCATTTGGCTGTATATGCAACACCATAAATGTGAAGATCTATGAATTTGAAATGACAATAGCTCAATTGCAGAATTACAAGACAATGGAATATGGCAGACCACTTATCGAGAACACTGCTCAATTTAAACAAGTAATCTATACATTGTAGTATTTATGTATAGCCTCAAACAACACACAATCAATGATAACCTTTGTATGGAAACTTTGTGACTCACTGGCATGCACTTGCGGTGCAGATGAGCAGACGGCGGATCATATTATCTACAACTGCCCTGACCTCCAACCCCCTGATGGAAATACTGACCTACCAAGCCCAAATGATGCGCAAATCAACTTGCTTACCCAACTTAGAGAAACAGCCTGATGGACATACAACACTACTAACTCATACAAAAGAAAGAAGAAAGATCACCTTTGTACGGCCTTCCCCTTTCCTTCATGCCATCTACCGCCCTCTGGAGGACTTCCTCGTTTATCTGTTGCGTCACTGGTCTTGATACCTGAAGGGAGGAGAAGTTAACGATAAATATATCTTACAGTAAGGATGCCGAGATCCCTAGGGGAGGCTGTTTGTAGTGAAATTCTTGTAAAATATTAGGACCTAGATTCAAAGTCTTTCACTTACCTGTTGGCATGGGCAGTAAGCCCCAATCTCACCTGTATTAGGACCTAGGTTCCCAAAGGTGTCCTAAAGTTTAGCCTAATTTAAATCTGTGGTTCAAATATGGCTAGCAAAATGGGACTCAATCCCAAAAAGTAGATGTTCGATTTATTAGAATTTTTGGTATTGAAACTGTCCCAAACTGCCTGGGAATGATAAGTATAAGAGTTTCCCTTACAATTAAAGCATGATTCCATGATTTAGTAAACATGTAAGGAACATGCAACATAGACAGATTGAGTCCCATTTTGCTAGCCATAGTTAAACTACAGATTTAAGCTAGGCTTAACTTTAGGCCACCTTTGTGAATACGGACTAAAACTTTACACTTACCTGTGGGCATGGGCAGTAAGCCCCCATCCCACCTGTATTAGGACCTAGATCTCCTTCATGGACCCGCTTGTGGTCCTGGGCTGGAAGCATCGCCTCAAAATGGCTGCCATCACAGAAAGCCAGTACCTGTCATTAGAACATATCAACCAGGCTTACATTTAGTTTGTTCCATGTTAATATCAACCAAACTTTCCCCTGCAAAAGTTGGGAATCTTTCTAGAGAAAATTAGTAATATTTTGTACGGTTTTACGTTTCTGACAAGTGAAGTAATAAGATTCATAGCATTATTTTTGAAGATCAATAAAAAGGATTTAT
>CALNVZ010000218.1:29436421-29446974 GCA_940671915.1 Paracentrotus lividus
GCATTTTATATCATTATTTATTTCTGTACTTGTCGCGCACATGTAACAACACCACCTATATGGGGGCCCACTATAAAACACATGGCCAAATATATGAAAATAATATACAGTATATATAAATAAAGTTAATTCAATTAGAGAGGGATCACAATCCAAGCTCATTTATTTTGGCAATTCATGTGAAATATACTCTACAATCAAAGAGCAACACTTCACCTTTGCAATGATACATTTCTTGACTTTAAAGTGAGAGCGAACTGAGCAACACTCTCATTGACTGTGTATTATAAATAGCTAGTCTTAAAGTGGCTTTTGAGATAACTATTAACAAAACAGTGTATAAATTAACCTACAATTTAATTTGTATTGGGAAACTGAAATGTTTTGAGGGGAAAAGTATGTGTTTGGCTACTTGGCAATATTGCGAAGTGAATTCATTGAGAAGTGAAAAAGTGTGGTTTCATTCAAATGAGCCTGAATTATAAGACTACACTATCAGGATGTTGCATTATGGGTTAGGAATCAGGGCAGAATCGAGTAGTTGAGGACTTGAGGTGGTGCTATGCGAGGCTGTTAGTTCGTACTGGCTTTAAAGGTCATGTATGGTTTTGGGAGAACATATTTTTTGTTTTACTTCCATAGTAGAATAATATGAATTAATTAATACCTCAAATAACCTCTGTGTACAAACTGATTTGTTATAAAATCCACTCTAAGACCTGAATTTAGCAACAAAACTGTGTAAATCGATCTGTTGATAGGCCATGCCTAAACAGAATGACACCGGGAGAGTGCAACGTGCAGTGGTTTGTGTGCAAAGCATATGCTATTGATACACAGACTGATACACACAGAATGCACACACGCCATACCAGTCAGCAGTGGTGTGGCATGCCCAGAACTCTGGGGTGAGAGTGAAGGAAGTATGGCCTCATTTTGATGAACATCTCCCCATGTTCATGCTAACTATATCATATCATGGAAATACATGCCTTATACATGGTTATATTGCTTGTCCATGTATTGATATGTCATTGGAACAATATGAGGACAAGTTGAGTAAGTTTTAGAAAAATGCAATTTTCTCTACCACAACTATAATTGGGCTTTAAGATGTGACACAAAATTTCAACTACAAAAAAAAAAAAAAAAAAAAAATTATAAATGAAGGTGACAAGTACAAAATGAAAGTTGTTCTTCAAAATAATTGTAAATAATTTGCCAAAATAATTGAGCTGAATTGAATTGAATATATTTATTTTCCATTTGGAAATTCTTTGTACATCGGTTTCACAAATAATAGAAATACATTATATAAACATTTACAATAGATAATACATTACATTTACAAGAAAATACACACAAATTAATTTCATTAATCGATGACATTGGAAAGAACTAAGTTTCTGCATTAATTGTTATTCATTGTTACTTCATTTATACAACATTGACCGAATTATGTTTAAATTTTCAGCGAAAAAGAAGAAGAAGAAGAAGGCGAAGAAGAAAATGAGTGAGGTAGAGATAAAGAATTTAGGACTTAAAAGTTGACAGAAAGAAAAGAAAGAAAGAACAGGGCAATGACAATTGTAATAAAGCCATGATAGGCTGGTAATATTGCCATATGCACTGTATTAGTTGTGTTTGATTCTGTAAGATATACTCAAACTAAAATGTCAATATTATTTCAAAATTTAATTTTACAGATTTACCTGTCAAAAGATATACTGCATTCGCTGTTATTTTCGCGCAGTTAATTTTTCGCGCTGAGCGGCCTCAAAGAATATTCACAGGTTCTTGAATTCGAGCTGCATTTTAGTAAGCATGTAATTGAATGCACCCAATACATGCATAAAAAATCATGCTCATATATTTGCGTGCTTTTAAATACACGCCTGCCGAACTTCGCGCGAAGTCCGCAAAAATTAATGTAACACGAATATTTCCACAATTACAGTAAAAGGGCATGAATTCAAATCCTTCCACGAGGAGTTAAACATTTCATGATAGGAATTATTGAAGGGCTTATTTGATTAGATCTTCTTCTGCAAATTGGCAACACCATTATTTTTCATTGAATGTTACATAATCTAAATAGAATGTAATGTGTTTAAAATTGATTTACTGAGACTGAGAACGAGTTTAAAACTATGATTTCTGGTTTGTATGGCAAAACACAGATTTCCATATGTCAGAAAGTTCCCAAATTAAAGAATTCAATGCAGAATATTCTTTGTGTAATTCCCTGACATCAAACCCCATTTGGTCACACACAAAAATGGTGTCAGACATTATTGCTATTATGCTGATGTCTTTTGTACATTTTTCAAAGAGACTCTGTGTAAAAGTTAATAAATCAAAGCTCAAAAATGGACAATGTCAGGTATGATACTGCCTTCAGCCTACGAGCAGATGAAATGCTTCTTGTGTAGGTCTCTTACCTGTAGTATGTCTGTGACAGCCTGACAGGCTTCTTCTGTATTGCTTGCTACTATTACTCCTTTGCCTGCTGCCAAACCATTAGCCTTCACAACTAAGGCTTTATACGAGGCCCTGTCAAAAATAATAATCAGTACAATAGTACTTTCATACGTGTATGTCATACAGTACATCAAAGTGCTTAAATTTCTTATAAATTTACATAAATCAAAGGAATGCAGACATAATTAACAACAGCAACAAAATAAATTAATTAGTGTACATAGAGTTGGGGCATCACTGGCAATGATTGGGTTTGTTCTAAAGTTTACAAACTTTTTTTTACCTAAAAATAGTAACGGAGTGCCCCAAGGTAAAACAGCTCATAATTGTAACTTTTAAAAAATATCATGTCAATGCTATTTGTACAACAAGGAGGTTAACAAACATTTGGGTTTACTAATTTGTGATTTCTGAGGAGCGGTTTTAAAACACTGTCAGTATTTGATTTCCAAATGTCAATTGTTGCCTAAATCAACTTACGTATTAATGTGTTTACACGCAGCCTCCACCTCTGTAAAGCTCTCCCATCTCGCTGTGGGGATCTTGCATTCGTCCATAAAGCTCTTGGCAAAGACCTTGCTCGATTCAATCTCGGCTGCTGCCCTCGTTGGGCCGAAGCAGGGTATGCCTGCCTCAGTGAGTGTGTCAGTGATACCTGCTGCAAGGGGTGCTTCAGGCCCAACCACCACCAGACTAATGGCATTCTCCTGGCACCAAGACGCTAGGGCGGGGTAGTTACCAATAGGTACATCTGGACCTGACAAAATAAGATTTCCAAAGGTCTAAATGGATCACTTTTGATTCTCGCATTGGCGCATAGAACCTCAATAGAATATTGGCCCCAACATGGCGTTCAAATCACGAGATGTCGCTACTGTCTACTCTAGATATATTTGCATTGTAGCTGTCCAAAAGTTTGAAACCGTAAGTTTGGAGAGATATTACAGACATTTGGTCTGGCTGTATACTTTGAGAAAGCTTGAAGAAGATGTGAAATTATTTCATTCCTTCTCTTTGTTCTTTCATCATAAAAATAATCTATTAAGCCCTGTATTAATTTGGAATTATACTTACCCATGTTTGTTATTTTCCCAGAGTTAGCTGTCCCTGCGTTGCCCGGAGCAACCAAGACCTGGGCTACAAGCGAGGACTGGGCCAGTTTCCATGCCAGACAGTGCTCTCGACCTCCGCTCCCAATCACCAACACTTTGTCAGCCATGCTTTAAATTTTGTCAGAATGTAAATGTAGTCTCCAAAAGGCAGGTATATAACAGAAGAAAATAAATAGGATGAGAAATTGTAACAATCAAAATTACAGACAGATTTGATCTTCATTGATCAAATAGAAGTGAATCAATTGTGATTGCGTTTGTTGGAAAAAACATTGGAGAATCAGACATGTGAAAATGTTGACCACCGGCACTAGACCAAAGCTAAACAAGATGAATCCTCGACCGCGCGCGGTCGAAATATATGCCTCCACCATTGTTAGATCAGAAAAATATCACACATTCATCTATCCATTTTGCTTTATAGAATGACATTTTTTACCTTGACCTTTGACCTTGTGACCCCAAACCTAATCAGACCATATTCCTCTGGTGATAGATACGGGTACAGCCCCACAAGACCGACACCACGAGACCGACGGCCCACGAGACCGACGACCCACGAGTACGACAGTAAAGTAAATAGGCCAACGAGATCGACTATAAACAATTTAGGCCCACGAGACCGACAGCACCACTAGACCGACACTAGATCAAACAGGCAGACGAGACCGACACTACAATGATATGACCCACGAGACAGAAAATTCGTAATTGAGGCCCACGACACGACGGTAGAGAAAACACCCACGAGACCGACATTACATGAAGTATACCCTCGAGTCAGAAAAGGGACGTCTAAAAGGCGAGAAAGGGATGGAAGAGGGAAAGAGGGACATGGCAAATCAAAAGAAGATATTTTAATTAACAACGCGAGCGCGAGCTGATTTCTTTTTAAATATTCACCTTGAAAACACACACTTAAGTCCTTTTTTAACTCTATGCTCCATAAGAAATACTTTCATTAAACATACATTGAAGGCCTTTGTTATGGTCTTTTAGAACCAATTGGGCCTATTTTGCATTTCTTATTGTATATATAATATAATTGGGCGAAAATTCTACAAAGCATCGCCCCTTATTCACTTCCCTTTCTTTCTTTTTCTCCTTTTTTTTTAGGGGGGGGGGGGGTCCGGCCTTGGGCCACCTTGATCAGCGCGGGCGGGGGGGGGGGGGGGCATTACAACCTCCTGCTACGTACCTGCTCATTATGGTTCTTTGCTTCTAGTCTCTGTTGCCTTCCCACCCTTTTTTATTTACTTCCCTTGTAATTTCTCTCCCTCCCTCTTCCCCAACTTTTGGTTTTTAGACGTCATTTGTTGCCGTACCCGATAAGGGGCGGGGGGGGGGGGGGGGGGGGGGGGGGGGGGGGGGGGGGGGGGGGGGGGTTGGGCATGGCCTCGTGCCCGAGATATCCTGGATATTCGTTTGTTTCGTTTTCATGGGCCTAATTGAAGAAACGTCTGACTCGTGGTATACTTCATTTGACGTCGGTCTCGTGGCTGTTTTGCTCTAACCGTCGGTGTCGTGGGCCTTATTTGCGAATTTTCTGTCTCGTGGGTCATATTATTGTGGTGTCGGTCTGGTGGGCCTGTTTGTTCTAGTGTCGGTCTAATGGGTCTTTATTTGCTGGCGTCGGTCTAATAGGCCTTTTTTGTCTAGTGTCGGACTAATGGGCCGTCGGTCTCGTGGGTGTCGGTCTTGTGGGATGACCCCATAGATACTACCCTTAAATTTGAAGTTTATATCTTAAATGGTTCCCGAGATATCGCGATGACAAACTCAATACATGGATTTTCACATCTTAACCTTGGTGACCCTTGACCTTTGACCTATATAATCCATAATCTAATCAGATCATCTTCCTATGGCGGTACATACTACACTACACCTAAGTTTGAAGCTCATATCTCAAATGGTTCTTAAGATATCGCGATAACAAACTCAATACATAGAATTTCACTACACTGTATTTGACTTCCGTGACCTTGAACTTTGACCTACATACTCCAAAATCTGTTCAGATCATCTTCCTATAGTGGTACATACTATCCCCAAGTTTGAAACTCATATCTCAAATGGTTCTTGAGATATCGCGATAACGAACTCAAAACATAGAATTTCACTATTTTAGATCTCCGTGACCTTGACCTTTGACCTACATACTCCAAAATCTAATCAGATCATCTTCCTATGGTGGTACATACTATCTCCAAGTTTGAAGTTGATATCTCAAGTAGTTCTTGAAATATCGCGATAACGAGCAAGCGGGACGTATGGACGGACGTACGGACGGACGGACGGACAACCCGAAAACATGATGCCTCCGGCACCACCTTCGGTGGCGGAGGCATAAAAAGTTGTAAGTGCCACTTTTGTATTCTACAAGTACAAACGAAGGAACCCAATAATTAGGAACCCGATTAGGACCCTGAAGCAAGAAAACATCGGCTATGTTGGAAGAATCACTCATACTCATAGCCATAGGATACAATACGTAGTATTGACCTAGTACTAGTAGGGTTGGGCAAATAATGACTTTTTTCTGAAAAGTTATTTCAAACAAGTTGCTTCTATAGTCAAATTTGATGTAGAATCCAAAATTGACAATGATTTTTGTGTACGATGATGTCTGACGTCGCTAAAGTGCAAAAAACCAAAATAGTGTATTTTGCCCATTCATCACACACTTTATAGGTATAAACCGGTTTTATTTTGTTTCATTATGGATTTTGATGGTTTAAAAGCTCAAATCTGACAATTTTATCATGACCAAATGTACCTAGTATGGTTATAGGTGTTAATTAGTGATTTTGATATGAGGTGATTTTTGCTCGATATTGACTGAAACTAACTACCAAACTACACTAACAGTCAACTAAGGTAGGATTAATCATGTTGGATTAATCATGTTGGGTTCCCAGACACCCAAAAGCCATATAAAAACGCAATAAAAGTGGTTTATACGTATAAAAAGTGTGATATTTGGGCATAATACGCTATTTTGGCGGCCATTTTGGTTTTTTGCACTTTAGCGACGTAAGACGTCATCGTATGCAAAAATAATTGTCATTTTCAGTTTCTACGTCGAATTTTACTATAGAAACAACTTGTTTGAAAAAAAAAGTTGAGATTCGCCCAACCCTAGTACTAGTAGTGAAAGTGGGACTATGGGTGGCAGGTTTTACATCTTGGTCCATTAGGTTTTCCCCAAGGTTTTTCTTCATTTTGCAATAGATATCAACTCTAAATTGAAGCACTCCTATATTACTATGTAGTCATATTTATCAGAGAATGGTTTTTCAATAGATTTGATTTCACTATCATGAAAATAAAAACTAAAAAGCACTTCCGATTTTTTGCCGATTGTGAAAACCGTATGGGAATGCATTCAGTCTTCACACTGGAATCTCGCCACAGTCCTGATATGGCACATTAAATTTTTAACTCCACAAGTATGCATGACGCTCGAATGATCACATTAGCATATGAAAAACACTACCATTGTGCCTTTGAATGAACAATAGTCACGATGAAATTTAAACTCGTCTCTTATTTTTTTGGTAAGTCCACATTTTATTGCTACGTTTTGTTTCCATCCACGTAATGCGCAATTCGATTCGTTGATGTTCCTATTTATATTTCTCTTCTTTATACTAAAAAGTATTGCAACAGTGGCTTTCCGTGGACAGGTTTTGTGAAGTGGAGTCTTGCAGTTTTTCTTGCGAAATGGTCCACGTCGCTTATGATCGACAGCGCGCACGATAAAAACGTTCTTTCGTGAAACAGCTGAATTGCGTTGTTCAGTTACGGTCAACGCACTTAAGTCATCACAACCAAGAGGCAGAGCTACACGTGATAGCACCCAACACACAAAATGCGTTGTCCTCTAGCTCTGTATGTACGAGCTTGTAGACGTTTCTTTGTACATGGCTTTGTTGCTGGCATGGGAAGAAATAACATCAAATTCATGAGCATGATCTGTTAATCCCCCAAAAAACAAGTTCAACTCAAGACTCAGTTCACAAGATTCTAAGAGGAACAAAAATTTGGTAACTAAATTTAATAGCCATCCCTTTTCTATAATCGATTGCTATTTTATCATACGTTAAATTGAAGTGCATTGATGACCTAGTCCCACAGACCCGAATCGGTCGTTTTGTGAACGATTAACAGCTAGGTGATTTAACGTTACTTTGTTAGATCTCTGGACCAAAGTCCAGGCTGTCCTAGAGAGTCTGACCGAGGCTGCTCTGTCTTCATCGTAAGCCCCTCTGTCTCTGAAGACAGAGATCATGTATAGCATAATCTTGGATTACTCACTCGGCTGTGTACACTGCAGTTTGAACAGCTCGCGCAATGCACGATCTCTGTCTTCAGAGGGGATTACGATGAAGACAGAGCAGCCTCGGTCTAATAATAATAATGGGGTGCTTTCATTAGCTATCACGTGAAGCTCCGCCTCCTGGTTGCGAAGACTTAAGAAGTGCGTTGACCGTAACTGAAAAACGCGATTCAGCTGTTTCTTTATTTTTTTCCTGAAAAAACACTTTTAATTGTGCGCGATGTCAATCATAATCAACGTGGTCCGTGAACCATTATTAGGTCTAGGTCTATGCCATATGGCAAGAAAAATTGCAAGACTCGCCTTCACAATGACATGCCGAATTGCGCCGAAAAGACACTTTTACGACTGAGTACGGGATAGTGATATTTCATTTTTATTTAATATGATTCTGAACCTGGCTAACTCCTTCTTCTTCTTCTTCTTCTTCTTCCTCTGTTTGCTTCGGAGATCAGCAGGCACTTCTGCTTCCCAGTCTTCCTAACTAAAGACAGCGCTGGCGCCGAAGGCGACAGCGCTGTAGAAGGGATCCGTTCATTTACGTTGAATATTGATGTGTGACCTTGTTGATGGGTCGACCCGGAAGTAGAAAAAATCGCTGTGCTTTTGAACAGCAGCGCATACGGAGCGCTAAAGCCGCCTGCTCTAGCCGCCTAGCTAGCTTGCTAGCAGACGGCGCTCGCGACCGGGGGTTTATATCGCCATGTACCGTACCTGCGATATGAACACAAGTTACGTGTTTGGAACTGATTTTTGCCTTCAAATATCAATCACTCACTGTTATGACAACATAAATATGTGGAAGAACCTATCTGCTCTTGTATTCTTGGTAGTTACATAAATTCAATATGAGTATCATTTAAAAAAAAATATATTAAGTTACTTGTGAGAGATTCGGGGTATATACTAAACAGACCAGCCCCCGTCGCGAAGCGTCGCCTTTGGCGACGCACGGAGAAAAGTCTACCATTCCGCTTTTACAGAAATAGAGAACAATGCATTCTGATTGTTGGGCGCTCTGATTAGCTACCGGTAGCTATCGCGAGGAGCTCCGCCTCCTGGTTGCGATGACTGAAGTGCGTTGACCGTAACTGAACAACGCGATTCAGCTGTTCCCGATAAAGACCGCTTTGTCGTGCGTGCTGTCAATCATAACCAAAGTGGACCCATTTCGCAAGAAAAACTGCAAGACTCGACTTCACAAAAGGTTAAGCATAGACCCACTCTTTCAATATTTTTTAGAATAAAGAAGAGAAATATAAAAAGGAACTTCAACGAATCCGCTGTCGGACTACGCCTAACATTTGAAAACGTATAAAGAAATGAGGACTTACCAAAAAATAAATGACGAATCTAAATTTTATCGTGACTATTGTTCACTGGAAGGCACAATGGTAATGTATTTCATATGCTAAACGTGATCATTCGAGCGTCGTGCATAAATTATTAAATTATGGAGTAAACATTTCTACGTGCGACGGGGCTGTGTACACTATAGTTGGGTATATACCACTTACACTTATGCATGATGGTCAATTCACAATTGACCTTGCACTGGGAAGTACCTTATTGCAGCAGTTTACTTCCAATGGAAAGTCAATGCAGAAAAGTGTCTCGAGCAGCTTCAGCCAAGTCAAGGTGGCATATAACTAATACACAGCCCCGTTGCCGAAGGCGACGGGGCTGTACTTTCACCAACTTCATTTACAGCGAAATAACCAGCGATGATGAGCGATCAGGTGATTATACTGGTCAATATGATAAATCTGATGTTTAAATGTAATTCAACGGCATGTATGATATTTCAAGATACGGCCGTTGAAAAACTGAATTATATAAAAGCTTTTTGACTTACCAGAATTTTCCGTTGGCCTTGTCTCTTCTCGTAGTGTTGGTGCCATCGCTGCCATTTTCTATGACGTCATTTTACCGTGCGAAGACGTATTTAACTCTGTGGCGAAGACAGCGCACGCACTAAGAAATATACGTTGATGGACTCAATTTTCCTGTATTTTTCTTCATTATTACTTGATTACTTCATGTGAAACATTCGCAGATGTCACAAATTCGAGGAAAAACTTCAAAGATTTGATTCAACGTGAGTATGAATTCAAATAAGGTATTTTGACCACGAAATTTGTGGTCATGTGTAGATATTTTCAAACCTTCACCAAATATGTCTTCTGGTTCGTCAGTTCCCGTCGCTTCGCGAAGGGCTGGTCGGTTTAGGTGGCATATCCAAAAAGGGTCTAAAAATTCTACTAAACAAAATTCAAAATATCTAATGGAAGAATTATATTGCAATGAGACTATAGATTAACTGTTAGATATCTTAATTTATTTTGAGGTAGGTTTAAAGCTGGTTTCGCTAATTGTTATTGAGAAGTTTCCTCAGCAACCAAGAGGGCGACAGACAGCCATGTTTCGGTACTGACAGACGTTGGTTTGCAGCTGTATGTGGGTATATACCCACTTACACTTATGCATGGTCAATTCATAATTGGTATTATTATGGTATATACCAGCCCCACAACTAACGTTAATCATGCTTCGCGACGGAGACTGGTCAGTCTAACGTTACAGTCTTCCCAGCCACTACTCACTAGGCCCTAGTAAAA
>CALNVZ010000218.1:29448189-29514645 GCA_940671915.1 Paracentrotus lividus
CGTAGCTATCGCCGAGGAGCTCCGCCTCCTGGTTGCGATGACTGAAGTGCGTTGACCGTAACTGAACAACGCGATTCAGCTGTTCCCGATAAAGACCGCTTTGTCGTGCGTGCTGTCAATCATAACCAAAGTTGGACCCATTTCGCAAGAAAAACTGCAAACTCGACTTCACAAAGGTTAAGACTAGACCCACTCTTTCAATATTTTTTAGATAAAGAAGAGAAATATATAAAAGGAACTTCAACGAATCCGCTGTCGGACTACGGCCTAACATTTGAAAACGTATAAAGAAATGAGGACTTACCAAAAATAAATGACAACTAAATTTTAATCTGACATGTTCACTGGAAGGCACAATGGTAATGTATTTCATATGCTAAACGTGATCATGTCGAGCGTCGTGCATAAATTATTAATTATGGAGTATAACATTTCTACGTGCGACGGGGCTGTGTACACTATAGTTGGGTATATACCACTACACTTATGCATGATGGTCAATTCACAATTGACCTTGCACTGGGAAGCTATTGCAGCAGTTTACTTCCAATGGAAAGTCAATGCAGAAAAGTGTCTCGAGCAGCCAGCCAAGTCAAGGTGCATATAACTAATACACAGCCCCGTTGCGAAGGCGACGGGCTGTACTTCACCAACTTCATTTACAGCGAAATAACCAGCGATGATGAGCGATTCAGTGATTATACTGGTCAATATGATAATCTGATGGTTTAAATGTAATTCAACGGCATGATGATATTTCAAGATACGGCCGTTGAAAAAACTGAATTATATAAAAAATTTTGACTTACCGAAATTTTCCGTGGCCTTGTCTCTTCTCGTAGTGTTTTGGTGCCATCGCTGCCATTTTCTATGACGTCATCTTTTACCGTGCGAAAACGTTTAACCTCGTGTCGAAGACAGCGCACGCACTAAGAAATATACGTTGATGGACTCAATTTCCTGTATTTTTCTTCATACTTGATTACTTCATGGAACATTCGCAGAGTGCTAAATTCGGGGAAAAACTTCAAAGATTTGATTCAACGTGAGTATGAATCAAATAAGTATTTGACCACGAAATTTGTGTCATGTGTAGATATTTTCAAACCTTCACCAAATATGTCTTCTGGTTCGTCAGTTCCCGTCGCTTCGCGAAGGGTGGTCGGTTTAGGTGGCTATTCCAAAAAGGTTCTAAAAATTCTACTAAACAAAATTCAAAATATCTAATTGAAGAATTATACAATGAGACTATAGATTAACTGTTAGATATCTTAATTTATTTTTGAGGTAGGTTAAAGCTGGTTTCGCTAATTGTTTATTGAGAAGTTTCTCAGCAACCAAGAGGGCGACAGACAGCCCTGTTCGGTACTGCAGACGTGGTTTGCAGCTGTATGTGGGTATATACCCACTTACACTATGCATGGCAATCATAATTGGTATTATTATGGTATATACCAGCCCCACAACTAACGTTAATCATGCTTCGCGACGGGAGACGGTCTGTCTAACTTACAGTCGCCCATAGCTCACGGCCCTAGTAAAATGGGGGGGGGGGGGAAGTAACGCTAGAATCTATCTACTTTTTAAATGAATGATAATTTATTCTATTTTTAAAATATTTTTTTACTTTTTTTTCTAAACCCCTCCACAAAAAGTTTCGCAGGTGACTTGGGCCATGATTAAACTTTCAGGTACGCCTTAGTTATTCCTGATATTCATACCATGAAAGATTAATTTATTCCCCTTTTTATTGATATCTATTTGTAATGATTTTGTCATGCTTCGAATGCACAGAATATCGGAGAATATGGGAAAGCAAAAAGTCAAATGTGCAAAAATGCATTCATCAAAGGAATTCCATCAAAGTGAATTCCGCCACTCGACTTTAGGCCCTGATAGTTTTTGGGTATTTCTAATTTTTATTGAATTTTATACCATTGTCAAGTAAATTATTCCTCTTTTTAATGACACCCTAATTGTAATGAGAGTGTTGTTCTTGACATAGAACACCTGAATGTTAGGATAAGTCAGAAGTTAAATGTTCCAAATGAATATGCCTATTGTTCAGTATTACTGTCTGTTTTCCAGCAATAACAAAAGCATTTCGCTATTTTTCTTTTTTACTTTGCATTATATTCATGAGTTATGTGCATTGAAACATGATGTTACTTATTGCAAATACGGCATCAATAAAAAGAAAATAAATGACTTTTTGATGCTATGAAAAAATTGATAATGCTTGAAAGCCCACATTAAAATGTATCAAGCTTCAAAGTAGTGTTAACAGAATTAAACTGAAAATTATCTTTCGCTTGCCATGTATCAGGTGGTGTTCATGCACAGAACACCTGTTCTGAATGTTATGATAAGTCAGAAGTTAAATGTTCCAAAATGAATGCCTATTGTCAGTATTACTGTCTGTTGCCAGCAATAACAAAGCATTTCGCTATTTTTCATTTTTATACTTGCATTATATTCATGAGTTATGTGTAACATTGATTACTATTGCAAATAGGGCTCAATAAAAAGAAGAATAAATGAACTTTTTGATGCTATGAAAATTGATAATGCTTGAAAGCCACAAAAGAATCAAGTCCAAGTAGTGTTACAGAAATTTAAACTGAAAATTATCTTTCGCTTTGCCATTGACAGGTGGTGTTCAGGGTTCCTGGACCCAAGCATGACATCACCTAAACGACCACCCCCGTCGCGAAGCGCGGGAATGACGAACCAGAGACATATTTAACGAAGTTTGAAAATATCTATACATGACCACAAAATCGTGGTCAAAAATACCTATTTGAATTCATACTCACATTGAATCAATCAAAGTTTTTCCTGAATTGGTGACATCGCGAATGTTTCACATGAAGTAATCAAACTAATAATGTAGAAAAATACAGGAAATTGATCCATCAAACGTATATCTCTCCGTGCGTGCGTTGTCTCGCCATACGTCTTCGCACAGTAAAATGACGTCATAGAAAAATGGCAGCGATGGCACCAACACTATGAGAAGAACAAAAAGCACGGAAAATTCAATTTGTAAGTCAAGAAGCTCTTATATACTTCATTTTTAAGATCGTTGTTACGCTGTGAAAACATCAAGGAAACACTCGACTCATTACTACGAGGTCGATACGTAGTATCGACCTCGTTAACCAAGTCCCTCGAAAAAAGTAAAAAAAATTTTGACCACTTTTTTGTATAATTTTACAATGCCTTTGATGAAAAAGAACTACACCTAACTATCCTACAAACTTTTTTGTTTACTTTGTACAAATTTCACTAATAATATTTTAATGTACACATAGAAAAAAGGGAGAAAACTCACCGCATTCACTGCCTTGTCCTGGCTGTAGTTCAACCCTATTAAATGGCGCCGTCAATGGCACAGCACACACCAATATACTATATTGTTAAAAGAGTCGTCCCAAATCAACCCAAGCAACTCGGCCTGTTACAAAAGTCGGTACGGTATCGCCATAGAGCAGGCTCAAATTGCATTCCTCGGTGGTACTACATGTATATCCATTGTGTGGGCAAGCTTGTGTTTCCTCAGATCATCGTACCTCAGCGAATGAAATAAATATATAGGTGGAGTTGACTCGAAGCTTCGCGTAATGCTGATCTTATCGAAAGATTAAGTGAATCTCGATTGAAGTCAGCCTAATATCGATAACTTTTGTTTGGACTGTCAGCCTTTATTTTGAAAACAGCTTGTTATTCCTCAAATTATTTACCTAGACGTGTGTGTAGTATCTTTAAATTCGAAAGATAAAGTGAATCTTGATTGATGTCCGCCTAGCAAGTATATCGCTAAACTTCTTCTTGCATTGATATTATGGCAAGCATTGGATACAACTATTTTTGCCACTGCTATTTTTTATTTATATTTTTTTATTTTGCTTTTTCTTTTTGAAAATTATTTTCAGGCCTAATTGTTTGTTTCTTGTCCTTCGCCCCCCCCCCCCCCATTTCTTCCTTTTTTTATATATATTTTTTTTTTCCTCCATACTTCTCTTCTTTTTCTTCTCTCTCTCTATTATCACCTCACTTTTCTCTTTCTTCTCTTTTTTTGTTCTCTCTCCCTTCTTTTTCTCCATCTTCTTTTTCTTCTTTCTTTTTTTTTCCTCTCTCTCTCTTTCTGTATTTTTCGTCTCCATCCTTTTTTTTTCTTCTTTTTTTTTCTCTCTCTCTAGCTCTCTTTTTTTTCTCTCTCTCTCTCTCTTCCTTTTTCCTCCATGCTTTTCTTCTTCTTTTTTTCCCTCTCTCTCTCTCTCTCTCTTTCTGTCTCTTCACTTTTTTCTTTCGATCTTGTTTTTTTTTTCTCTCTCACTCTTTCTATCTCTCTCTCTCTTTCTGTCTATTGCCTTTTTATTCTCTCTTGTTTTTTTTCTCTCTCTCTCTCTCTTTCTATCTCTTTCCCTTTTTTTCTCTCTCATGTTTTTTTTTCTCCCTCTTTTTCTCTCTCTCTCTCTCTCTCTCTTCCCTTCCCTTTTCCCCATTTTTTCACTCTGTTTTCTTTTCTTTTCTTTTTTTCTTTCTTTCTTGTTTATTGTTTTTATCTTTTATTTTTTCTTTTTCTTCTTCTTTTTTATCTAATTATTTGCTTTGACCTCAGTTGATATATCGGTCAGCGATATAATCAGAATGGAATGCAAAAGTACTCTCGGAAGTAGTACCTTTACCCTAAAATAGTACCGCAAGGCGTTATTTGTGTTTTGGCCCTCTACGTTCTTTTGAAAACAGCATGTTAGTTGCCTAGCTGTTTACCTAGACGTGCGTGTTGTATCTTCGAATTCACATTTTTAATTGTGAATTCAACTAATTTTTCAAGGAAAATCAGATTAGTGAATATGGAGGCAAGTTAATGGAAATAACAAAGAACCCACACATCCAGAAAACGGTACGTATAAGTCTTTATTTTCCGATTTAGAACCTAATTCATAAAACATAATCGCGATTTTGTAGTGTGGGTCGTGGGCTCAGAATGTAACGGTGGTAGCGTGATAGAAACCTTACAACAACATTTTAACATTAGATTGATTATATTGACCAGTATAATCCTCTGATCGCTCATCATCGCTGATTATTTCGCTGTAAATGGAGGTGGTGGAAGTACAGCCCCGTCGCCTTCGGCAACGGGGCTGTGTATAGTTAGACATCACCATGACAAATAAGGTATGAATCAAGAGAGGAATAAATTAACTTGACAATGGTATAGAATTCAATAAAAATTAGAAAATATCCCCAAGGTTATCAGGACCTAAAGTCAAGTTGCGGAACTTCAATGTGATCAATAAAAGTGCATTTTACAACATTTGACTTTTTACTTTTCTCCATATTTTGATATTATGTGCATTGAAGCATAACAAAATCATTACAAATAGGATATCAATAAAAAGGGGAATAAATTATCTTTCCAATGGTATGAATATCAGGAATAACTAAAGCGTACCTGAAAAGTTATCATGGCCCTAAGTCCACTTGCGAAACTTTTTGGGAGGGGTTTATTTTTTTTTTTCCTAATGTAATAATTTTTTTTTAAAGTCCCACTCCAGCTCCGCCTCCAGTTGCTCACCATGGCATGGGCATGGCGGCATGGCTCACTCAGACAGTCACACTTATTTTGTTGAAAAATATTTTCTCACCTCACTCACTAGCTGCTCTTCTCGACTTCTGAATTAAAATAATGCTATTTCAGATACTCACGATGATGATGGGAAACACTGGCTGAAGCTCTGGCTAGGCCTTCTATTACTTTGTTTCCGTACGCGTACCTGGCTGATGTGACACACGGACAAGTTTGCCGAAAATGTGGTTCCTTCATTTAAATGCCAGAGCTGAAGTTACCAGTATGAAATAATCAGTTACTGATAAGGCGTGTGCGGGAAGTACTGATTATTTAGCGATTGCAATCAAGATAATAAAAAATAAATGCTTGTAATACAATTTTACAATAAATATGCTTTTTAAATTAAATATTTTGAGAATTAAGGCTTACATTTTTCAAATAATGTTATTATTGAATTTAAAAAATATATTTTTTTTTAATTTGAAAATTATATATATTTCATGAATCAAATTGCCTCAAAAGCTCCCCGAAAATCTGTCTCCTATGACAACTGTCAATTATCTTTCGCACATGGAGCGCGGGTAAATAAAGCAATGGCTAGCAATTGCGCGCGCTATTTTAGCCTATTGGGATGGGCTGAATGAAGCAGATAAATCATATTTTTTTGGAAGAAATTGTAGGTATAAAGTACATGGTGAATAGACATTTCATTGGGATGCTGCTAAACTTCAGTCGAATTGAATAGCATATCACTGCACAGGATAACTACAGGATAATCCTCTTTGAATATATAAGAGCTAAGAGGCTCTCAAAGTTGGGTTTCCTTTTTTGTCATAGGTCCCAGGCCAGCACCAGGGAAAGTTTCCACATTGCAGGAATTTCTGGGAAACCGGAAATTATGGGGGGGGGGGGGGGTAGAAACTGAAAGAAAGAAAGAAAGAGAGACAGAGC
Source organism: Paracentrotus lividus (assembly GCA_940671915.1). Classification (NCBI taxonomy): domain Eukaryota; kingdom Metazoa; phylum Echinodermata; class Echinoidea; order Camarodonta; family Echinidae; genus Paracentrotus; species Paracentrotus lividus. Next base: position 29,454,719 of record CALNVZ010000218.1, read on the forward strand.
ACAAAAAAACATCCAGGAGGAAATTACTATTTTTTAATTGCCTTTTCATTTATCACAATTATTTCTTCTCCGTTTTATATGCTTAGTTTGGAAGCACCGGGCCTTTTTGAGGTCAATGTTTCTTGTACCCCCCCCCCCCCACCCCGGCCTGCAATTCAAGTTTCTGTATATACTCTCTTTCTCTTACTTATTTTGGTTAGTGCAAAACTTAGGTCTGTTTAGTTGTATTTCATTTGTTTTTCTCTTTCCTCTTTATATACTTCTAGTTATGACTCAATCCCCGCATTGTTATTGCTCTTACCCTATATAGCCTCGATCCTTTTCCTGAGCTGACTGAATGAATAAAAGTTAAACTATTAAATCTTGAAGTTATATGATGGGTACGTCTCGGCGGCATCTCGGGTTGTAATTTAACTAGCCTATTGAATCAGAATTTAATATGGGGGTGAAAATAAACGATATCTAGCTCCCTTTGGTTTTGGGTAGGCCTATAAGGCTATAGCATTTGTATGTTGTTTGTTGTTTTTCTATCGTCAAGAATTTTCAATACATTGTTTTTTTTTTTTTTTTTTTTTTTTTTTTTTTTTTTTTTTTTTTTTTGGGGGGGGGGGTAATTTATTTGTTTCAAGTTTTTCTAAATGTACAAAATAACTACAAAGGCATCCCATTCGACTAGTGTCCATGCTATTTTCTGGCTCCTTTTATCCTTTAACCTTATTGTATATTACTGTGTATTTTGAAATATATTCGGTTATGATAATAATGTTTATGGATAATAAAGTTCAAGTTCAAGTTCAAGAACTAAATTGATATTGATCAACACACCACTGCACCACTCTCTCTGCCACCATCGCATTTTGGATTAGCGCCCTCGGCCTCCGAGCTAGCGAGATCAGATCAGATACCGGTATCTTTTGTCAATCTAAAGTCAGCTGTGCGTGGAGAAAAGGCCTCAGACCCCTCTAACAAAAGTTAGGATTTTGGCTTTTAAAGAGCAGAAGTTGCTGAACGAGCTTTGTATACCCTTAAGGACAAGGATATCTGGATGGTACTTCAAATTTAAAAATCACAAGTTACCTACAACAATGGCACGAGGACTGGTCATAAAATTGTTAGCATTTGTTGCGATAGTTTTGGTGTCTGTAGCGGCAACGGGCGCTAACTCTCGTGTCTCGGGGAGCTTCCCCGTACCGCGACTGAGCGTGAACCTGGACACAACACCTGAGGAACGATGGAATCCCGCCTTGAATCATTGGAATTTGACTCAGTTGAGAGAACTCTTTGTAAAGACAATCAAGTGAGTTGAGATATATACTTTTTTCTTCATAATGTGTGTTTATTAATTCAAATATTCTTAGGTGTAGTACATGTAGCCTGAGTGATATTGATGAAAATGATAATTAATAGATCTATGCCATGATCATGGCCATTGATGATTGACATTTGCTATTTTGTGGTGGATGTTGTGATGATTGATGCACTCATATGATACTAGTAGTGAAAGTGGGACTAAGGGTGGCAGGTTTAAAACATATACTTAAAAATATATACAAATGTATATTGATTTCATAATGTATGCAGGCCTGATGTATGGTTATTAAAGGAGAATGAAACCCTAGGATTCAGTTGAATTGTATGAAACAAAAAAAATCAAAGAAACAGATTAAAGAAAGTTTGAAAACAATTGAATAAATAATAAGAAAGTTATATGCTTTTGAATGTTGTGATCACTAACGCTATGGAGATCCTCACACTGGCAACAGGCCCAAGATGTGTGATGTCACACATGAACAACTCTCCCATATGACATACAAAAAATTACCAAAAATTCTTCTTTTTCCTCATTCTAATGGTAGTACAGACTCTTCACACATGATTATATTTTGTGAACTTGTATTACATGTCATCCCATGAAAAGAATCTCAGATCTGTTAACGGAATTGATAAAAAAAAGACAGTTTGAGTGAAATATGTACAAAAGTAATGGGGAAGTTGTTCATGTATGACATCACAAATCTTGGGCCCGTTGCCAATGTGAGGATCCCCATAGCAGTAGTGATCACAACATTCAAATGTTCATAACTTTCTTATTATTCATTCATTTTTTCTCAAATTTTCATTGATCAGCTTCTTTGATTTCCCTGTTTTTGTACAATTCAATGAATTCCTAGGGTTTCCTTCCCCTTTAATTCAAATATTCTAATGCTGCAGTTACACAAATACTTACGTCGAGTTGCGTCGAAAAATTATTTTATTTTCTGCGGATCCCCACAGATGCCTTCCCGTCATAGTCAGCAGTGGAAACAGTCCTGAGTGGAAATAGTGATAATTTCGTTAATCCAATAAAACAAAGAAATACATAAGAAATGATATAATAGAAGATGAAATAAGGATAAAACAACAACAACAAAAAAGCGTTCTACCTCTCAGACAGTCTCAACGAACCCAGTTCACATCTCTCGAATCTCTCACTCTCTCGATCAGATTTGTTCACAAAAGTATATTGTGCAAGCAACCAACATGACTCACCATATATATCTCTCCCTCACTACTCACAATCAACCAATCAATCGCATACTGTATAAGTGGTTATTTTCGCGGTGACTTTATTTTCGCGAATTTCGCGAGTTGGTCTTCGCGAAAATTTCCACTTCAATACAAGGCTATTTATAGTAGTGAAATCATCACCAAAATCGCGAAATTTTGCTCTCGCGAATTTCCCCAACTAGTCCAAAATCGCGAAAATATCTGGACGCGAAAATATTGGCTTATACAGTATATCGCTTACCAGTCAAAGGAGAACATGATTATACGAACTTCCTGTAAAGTTGATCAAAGACTTTATTCGCAGTACACAGTTTAACACATCTCACCGCCAAAGCGGCACGACAACGCCTGACCAACATTGGTCGCTTATATCTCCCAACAAATTCTAAGGCCCTCTACAGGTCTTAAATGAATTACGTTACAATATTAAAGGTGATGATGTTTGAAATCAGTGGGGGTGATGATATTGATGGTGAAGATTTTTGGTGATGATTGTCCTCATATAGTGCCTAACAGTGTGATTGTTAAGATGATAATGTTGGGTGACTGGTGGTGATATATGATGCCGATGATGATTATAATTGATGGTGGTGGTGATGATGGTGGTAGTGATGATGATAGTAGTGATGATGGTGGTGGTGATGATGATTAATGTTGTGGTGATATTAGTGGTGATGATGATGATGATGAGAAGAATGAGTGCTGATGATAGTTGGGGTGATGGTAATGGTTGTGATGATGACAGTATAGTAAAGTGGTAATGATGATGTTGGTAATAGTGGTGACGACGATGATGCTGATGATGATTATGAAGATGATAGTTGTGATGATGATGATGATGATATTAGTGATGATTATGATAGTGCGTGATTTGATTGTGGGTGATATGATGATGGTGGTGGTGGTAGTGGTGGTGGTGTGATAATGATGGTAGTGATGATGGTGGTAGTGATGATGATAGTAGTGATGATGGTGTGTGATGATGATTAATGTTGTGGTGATATTAGTGGTGATGATGATAATGATGATGAGGAGAAGGAGTGCTGATGATAGTTGGGGTGATGGTGATGGTAGTGATGATAGTGGTAGTGATAATGTTGGTAATGATGATGGTGGTGGTGATGATGATTAATGTTGTGGTGATATTAGTGGTGATGATGATGATGATGAGGAGAATGAGTGCTGATGATAGTTGGGGTGATGGTAATGGTTGTGATGATGACAGTATAGTAAAGTGGTAATGATGATGTTGGTAATTAGTGGTTGCGACGATGATGCTGATGATGATTATGAAGATGATAGTTGTGATGATGATGATGATGATATTAGTGATGATTATGATAGTGGTGATGATTGTGGTGATGATGATGGTGGTGGTGGTAGTGGTGGTGGTGATGATGATGGTAGTGATGATGGTGGTAGTGATGATGATAGTAGTGATAATGGTGGTGGTGATGATGATTAATGTTGTGGTGATATTAGTGGTGATGATGATAATGATGATGAGGAGAAGGAGTGCTGATGATAGTTGGGGTGATGGTAGTGATGATAGTGGTAGTGATAATGTTGGTAATGATGATGGTGGTGGTGATGATGATTAATGCTGTGGTGATAATGATGATGAGGAGAAGGAGTACTGATGATAGTTGGGGTGATGGTGATGGTTGTGATGATGATGATGTTGGTAATAGTGGTGACGATGATGATTATGAAGATGACAGTGGTGATGATGATGATGATAGTAATGATGATTATGATGGTGGTGATGTTTGTGGTGATGATGATGATGGTGGTGGTGATGGTGACGATGATGGTTGTGATGACGATGGTGATGATGATTTTGAGATAGTGATGTTGGCGATGATGGTGGTGTTGGTGATAGTGGTGATGATGATCATGATGTTGGTCATTTTAATGTTGCTGATGATGTTGATTTTTTTCTGTCTACCTCTGGGCTATGAAAATTTATCTTGAGAAATTCTTCATTCCATTTATACCTGCATGTGTAACATCAAGTGTGAAAATGATCAAATGCATTAAAGCATTTGTTGTGATTAAAACCAAAATTTCTTGTAAAAATATTTTGGTGTTTTTTTTTTTTTTCTCAGTCAAGTTATACCTAAGGAAGCTCTTTCTACAGTGGAGAAGATTGGGGAGGTTTTGGATGACCTTATCCCAGCCCCATATGCAGGAGAAATGAGAGGTATTGCAAAGACGTTGAAGATGGGTGTTGGAGAGATGACCTTCATAAACATGCTCTATGACTTCACTGCGTAAGTCTAATTCAATCCAGTCTAATCCAATCATCAGAATAATTAAATAATTATCTCGTATTTCCTTACAAACTTTTCAAAGCTGGGTGATTCCATGGGGTTGGGGAAATTTTTGTGACATACCACAACTCCAAATCCATATCTTTTTCAAACCAGGCAAATATGTTCCAATAATGGCATGAGCAAAAAAATGGGGTCCCATCCAGTATTATTTCTCAAAGACTATGGCGTATTGCAATTTGACTCATGAAAATTTATTGACCATGTAAAAGCAATATGATGTCCCTGTAACGGTGGTAGATTTTTTTTGTATGCCTGTTGCTTGAAATCCATAAAAGATTTCCAATTTTAATGTCTACTGAGAAAGAGAGCAATTTTTCATTGACAGCTCAAAACTTAACCACATCTGAATTGATCTTCATGGTGAACTGTAAAAGTTGATACCTCTGTTACAGGGGACATTGCATGAAAAATTGCCCCAACCCCATGGAATGACCCAGCTTCTAAATTATAAGAGTTTTGCCGTGTTATCAGTAAATGTAATGTTTAACCATGAGATTAGTAATTCATATTATCCAAGTTACCATGGAAAGTGATATTCCACAACTTTAAATATTTTGTTACAGAGTACATTAATGATATGTGCATGATTAAACCCATGGGAATGAAAAATTGAATAAACTTTAAAAGGGGTGGCAAAGATATTTGGAAGGGGCGATTTTAATTTTACTTCATTGTCTCTTGTAGATCTATGTTTTTTTTTGCCGCAAAATATGCTCGTAATATGCTTTTTGTTTTTTCCGCCAAACTTGCTCGTGATAGATCTTTACATTACAAGAGACAATGAAGTAAAATTAAACTCGCCCCGTTAATATATTTTTGCCACCCCTTTTGTTTACACTCTATATAAATGTGTGTTGTGTATATATTACTTGAACTTTGGTGAAACAAGACATAAAACATGAACTTTACTTAAAATGTGCATTTGTCCACATATCTTTCAGAGCCTGTACGAGTATCGTAGCCCAAGATACTAATGGGACCATCTGGCATGCTCGTAACCTTGACTACAGTTTCACAGATTCCATGAGGAATATTACTGCTATTATTGACTTCAAATCAAAAGGAAAGGTAGGTCAGAAGTTGCCAATCATTAAATATTTTTTTAAAGTGACAGGAATATGTGTAATAATTTTATGCTATCTAAGAGGTAAGCTTTTTTATTTGTGTGTACTATGATTTATTTCATAATAGAATGCTTTGCACATTCCTTGTAAATGATATGGATCCTTTTTTAATTTTAACAGCCTCTTCTTTTTCTTCTCCTTTTGATATTTTGCTACAATTATGTATTAAAACAGTTCATTATTTCAGGCACAGAGTAATTTGATTTTAATCAAAGTTTGATATTTTGTATTCTTCAAGATTGTGCATACGGTACTTTTTAACTTCAGTTATAAAAAATCTAGATGGAATTGCAAATTTTAAAACAGTTTTTACAAACTCTATTTGTTATTATTATGTGGCAACCTACATGTACTCTTTTGCTTTCCATGTTTTGAAGCTTTTAGTAAGTGTAATTTATTTAAGGAAGTGTGCACAAAGGATTTCAGTTGTCAGATCTATTTATTCTATCGCCACTGTTCTACTTCAGTTTAGTGTCAGTGCTATTTGTTCAAGTGGATTAGGAACCCTTATGTAAGCGTGTGTAATCTGATAAGTTAGCTTTTACCATGTGATACATGACCTCAGGACTGTCATGTGACAATGGTAACAACTCATTGTATTTAACCTGGTCTAATCTTCTAGCAAATCGATTTAACTTTATAAGGTATCATTTTCATGAGGTTTTTTTATTTTTGCAAGTCAATTCTTGTGGTTTTTTTTATTTGACTGTGGTAACAACTCACTGTATTAACCTAGTCTAAACTTCAAGCAAATCAAGTTTACTTTATAAGGTATCATTTTCATAAAGTTGTTTTATTTTTGCAAGTCAATTCTGGTGATTTTTTTACTTCAATTATAAGGCCAACTCTTGAAGTGCAACATCACAAAATTGCAAAAGTAAGCACTTGGTTAGGGGAGGGGGTGTAAGCTGGTTAAGACACCCTATAATTTTTGGGTTGAATAGCTGTAATGTAGATATAAGAGGAAACATGCAAAAGAAATATCACAATTAGATGATTATTTTTTATGTACACTATTATTGAAAAAAGGGAGGGTTGAAGCCAGAAAGATTAAAGATAAAGCCAGAATCTCTGAATCCTAAAAGTGCTGGAGCAATAAAGCAATTTAACCCCTCAAAAAAGTTCCTCAACGCAATCCTGAGCGTCCATAATTTATGGGATGCTTTTTTTATAGTCATTCTTAATTTTCATCCCATAGGAGAGTTCTAATATTTCTCTTTTTTATTGATACTCTATTTGTAATGACAATGTCATGCTTGAATGCACATAACAGCTTGGATATGGTTTAAAGGGATGCAGTAACATCGTGACGGATATTCAAATCACATTTTATTCGATTTAGCTTATTTTACCAACATAATTATAAACACTTGACTTCCATTTGATCTGAAAATTTCAGTAGTTTGTATTTACTGTTGGAACAATATAATTTTATTAATCTTTATCTAATTGCTCTTGTTTTTGAAAGTTACCCAATCCCTTTAAGTTAAAAGTGAAGAGTTGCAAATTTAATGCCTACATTAGCCGGGTAATAATAATATGATAATGCGCCTTGAGCACTCTACAGAGTGGATACGTGCGCAATACAAATCACAATATTATTATTATTATTATGTGTCAGGGCCATTGTCTATTGCTTTTGTTGAAGCTTGTATTATGATTTCCTTGTTTAGAAAATGGAATATTTGTTTGTTTCTTTATTTGGCAGAGTTAAATAGGAAAGAAAATGAAGATATTTTGTTGAGGGTGAAACTATTTCTTCTGCATTTGGAGACTAAGAGGGTGGTAGGATGGGAACTTATATTAATCTGTATGAAATTAAACACAATATCGTATCTCAATAATTACACAATCTTCCACAAATTCCTTTGGTAACTAATGCTTGTGCTTTTGTTAAAGTCCAAAAGGAAATTGTTTGGTATATTGGTGTCATCATGATAACTACCCAAGATGTTTGCATAATTGATTGTTGAATAAGGGTGGTATCTCACTTCGCGGAGACGTCTCTGCAACAGAATAGAAAATTTTGTCTCCGCGATGGATAAAAATTATTAGAGACGTCTCCGATATCGCGGAGACGGATTTGGGACTACTTCAGACTTTTTTCCCATAAATTATTAGATACGTCATCCATCGCGGAGACAAAATTTTCGATTCCGTCGCGGAGACGTCTCCGCGAAGTGAGATACCACCCTAAAGTGACAGAGTAATAGAAACAAAAGAACAATAGATATGCCCACTAAACTGCTCCAAACAGATTTAATCATCCAAATAAGAGGATATAGAATAGACATGTATGCTATAACAATTAATTAAAAACAGAACAAAATGAAAGAGAGAGAGAGAAAAGTAAGAAGAAGAAATAACACGAGACAAAACAGCAAAATAATTCTTTCATAATATTTCCAGGAAATCATTGGGAATTACAATAGAACAAAGAAGTTTTGCAGGCTCAAAGTCGGTGTTGCAGAATGTCATTGAGGGGATTTATGATTCATTGAATGTGATTTCAAGGAAAATTTAATTCTACTATAGATTCACATCACTGATCTATTTCATAATCAACAATTGAGAGTTTCCTTGATCCACTTTCTCCCAAAATAGATTTTTTCCTCAGCACTCATGATTATCATTTGTGCTATTAGGGAGTGGAGGGCATTTATCTCAAAATGAAAGGGTTTAGAGAGTAGTAAAAAGGGAACACTCCAGATTTTCAATAAATTTTGGACTTTTGCACAAGTCATAAAATGAGCTTCATTCTGATTTGAAAGAGGATTTTTGATACAATATTGTACATTGTAGCATCTCCAAACTAAATCAGTTCAGTTGGGTATCGGTGATATATTTAAGACAGAAAGACAGAATAAGTCTCCCTTTTCAATATGAAAAGAGTCCAGTATTAAATGTAAGAGTGAAAACAAAAGTTTCATGGATCCATTACCTATTAAACTCTGCAATTTTTTAAAGTGGAAGTTCACCTTGGAATTCGATTGGTTTTAAAAAGCAGGATATCCCCTAAAAGAAAAATATGAGTGAAGGTCTGAAGAAAATCCATCAAAGAAAAACAAAATTATAAATGTTTAAAGTTTTGATTTTGTGATTTCATGAATTGTGAGTTGCTCTAGCTCCCATGTTGTAAATTCCATTAATCTCCATTTTGAGAAGATTCCCAATTTTGTTTCAACTATGCTGTCAGTCAGTGATGATATGAAAATGTATGCCTTTGTATTTCTTAACAAGCAGCAATTAAATTTCCAGTGTGAACTGCCCCTTTAAGACCTGGGGGATGGCACACCATGGAAATGATTCCATATCTGTATTTACAATGTATAACTAAGAATCCAATAAACACCCACCACCAAAATATAAGTTCTGTGGATGTTTGCGATGTTCTTATTGTTGGTATGGTACCACAAAAATATCATCCGATGATAGGTTGATAATTGAGCAATTTTTATGCCTCCGCGACGAAGTCTCGCCGGAATGCCTCCGCGACGAAGTCTCGCCGGAGGCATTATGTTTTCGGGTTGTCCGTCCGTACGTACGTCCGTACGTACGTCCGTACGTCCGTACGTCCGTCCCACTTTCGTTCTCACGATAACTTAAGAACCGTTTGACAGATCATCTTCATTCTTGGTACATGTATACATACTGAGGTGACAATGATCTGATTAGATTTAGACTTTTTACAAGGTCAAATGTCAAAGTCAAAGACATATTTGTATACATGAACATGAAAATAGAACAGATGAATGTTCCATATATTTCTGATCTGGCAATGGCGGAGGCATAAATTTCCACCGTGCGCGGTCGAGGATTCATCTAGTTATTTAAGAAGTGATGTCATGTTACTGGTTCATTAAAATCACCAGATAAATATGATAAGAAAATAACTACTCAAAGATAACCTGTACTTGCCCTTCTCCCTAACTTTGACAAATCCAACATTTTTTTTGTTAACAATGAAATTGATATGGTTGAGTTCAGAATGAGTAGTTTTACCTCTTCCCCAAGGATTATAATCTGTATGGATTTACAAGGTTGTCCCATCATTATTGTTTACAGTGCACATGAACTTAAACTTTGACATAATTTTTTTAAAAATGTGTTACTGTACTGGGTGACCCAGAAAAAAGGAAACCCAAGTTTGGTCATCAATAATTTCAAAAATATTACCATGGCGATTATAAAATTTATATCACTGGAAAGTGCAACTCATTACCATTTAAATGATACCTCGTTCAGCTCACCAATGTCACGCATCACTGAACCCCATTGTTTTGAAAATGTCTTGCAAAATTGTGAGTGCACGGTTCACTTTCACGCTCCTTGAGATGGGTTGTTGCAATGTGCCTAAAAAGGGAACCGAACTTTCATCATCAATCATTTAAAAAACATGACAGTGATGATTATGACGTTTATATCACTGGAAAGTGCCACTCATCATTTTATTGATATCTCTTTCAGCTCACCAATGTCACACATCACTGAACCCCATTGTTCTGAAAATATCTTGCAAAATTGTGATTGATGCACTAGCTGTCATCCTTCTTACATTATCCACGGAGAACTGAAGGTTCTCTGGGTTGTCGTGAGCAGTAACATGATGAAATTACCTGGATGGTAAGATTAACGGACTAAATAAGTAGACATTTCCAACCCATTTATCAAACCCATTTATTTAAAATCACCGGAATGCTTTACTCCTGTTTTTTCTAGAAACCTTTAAAGCAACTCATCTCAAGGAGCATGAAAGAGAACCTATCACAATTTTGCGAGACAATTTTCAAAACAATGGAGTTCAGTGATGCATGATATTGGTGAGCTGAGAGAGGTATCATTAGAATTGTAATGAGTTGTACTTTCCAGTAATATAAACTTTTTAATCACCACCGAAATATTTTTGAAATTATTGATGATCAAAGTTGGGATTCCTTTCAAGGCACATTCACACAAACCATCTCAAGGTGCATGAAAGTGAACCACGCACAATTTTACACGACTTTTACAGAACAATGGGGTTCAGCGAAGCATGATATGGGTGAGGTGAGAGAGGTATCATTAGAATGGTAATGAGGTGCACTTTACAGTGATATAAATTTCATACAATCTTGAAAAGTGGATGTCCGATTCATGATCATTTTTGGTAGTGAAACAATTAAAACTGTTTGGGAATGATAAGTACAAAAATTTTCCTTACAATTAAAATACAATTCCAGAATTTGGTAAACTTTTAAGGAACATTAAACGTAAACAAATTGTGTCCCATTTCGCTAGCCATATTTAAACCACAGTTTAAAGCTAGGCTTAATAACTGTAGGCCACCTTTGTGAATACGGGCCTATCGTATGTCATGCTAATTATGTAAAAGATAGTTGAAAGGAGGATTTTGACTTGCATATGAGTGGACGATGAGGGTACTAAATGCATTGAATTTCACTTTTTATTCTCTTGTTTGTGAGGAATATGTTCCCAGTACAGGGAAATTTGATAAGGATCAAAACGGTGTACTCGGGTAGGAACCCGAGTTCTGTCTAGTCAGATGAGACCTTTTACAAAAACAAAACCCAAAATGTACCAGTAGAAATGGAAAGTAAGCCTGTGATGTGTACTACCTGACATGTGACTGAATAATGTTAGATTACAACAATAACAACAAACTTCCTAAAAGCTTGGATGGCAAATGTTCTATATCCTTTAAAATCATTTTAAAAAATTGACCCAAAGTTTGTATTACATATTCAAACCATACATGTACATGTAGTTACAAGTACATGTAGGTAGTACTGTATAAATTCTACAAATTGATTGTCAGGGTTTTTTTTTTATTATAAAAAGGTTCTCTGAACCTAATAAAGGTCATGAGCTTGGGTGTATTATGAGAAAATGCTTTTCACTGTCTATTGAAAATGATACAATTAATATTTTGAGTTATTTACATTGATCGAAGAATGGGTGATATCACACACAATAGAGCGTTCCCAGCGACGTCATCATTCATCCATGTTGGTGGGCAGAACAATAGAAACATGTCCATCAAACCGTGAAACATCATTGTTTTTTACGGTCTGGTGCACCCGGTACCTTATTGCCCTGCCCACCACGTGACGTCACGTGAAATCGCTCTATATGTACCCTGACTTGACATGTTGAATTCAATTTTTGTTTGGTTGTAGAGACCGTAGGCCTACATGTACATATGAGTACACAACCATTAGGTTGTGTGAAGGGTAGAGTTTTTTCATTGTTTTTTTTTTTTTTTGTGGCAAGAGTTGGACTTCAACCAAAAAGAAATTCTAGAGTAAAAAATATGTTTTTAGGCTGAGTCAAATATCTTAATAGGTTTATTGCACAGTGCTACCTCTCTTGTTCTGAACACACAAATGGTCTTGCCTTGACAAGAGTGATTACACAAATCACAATTAAACAAGAGGAATGAATTAAAAACTCTTTCATGTGGGATTCTAGTAATATTCGCTGATTCATTTAATAAAATTTCAACTTATCTGCATCATTATAGCTTTTTTATTTTTCATTTTTGCCTCAGATCCTTTTTATTCAAATCTGATTTGTGTACTTCTCTGAGACCAGAGTCCTCCCCTAGCTTTAGTCCATTGTGCTGTAAGCCTGTTATATGTCAGCAAGTCTATTTGAATTTCATTTAGCCTAAGGACATTAATATTTGTGAGGATTCGTTTAGATTATATTATTATATTATATTATTAGTTTCCAGACACATTGATCAGGGTTCCCACTCTCCCTAGGAAACCTGGAAATCAGGGAAAAGTCAGGGAATTTTAGAAAAGTGTGTTACAATCAGGGAAAATTCAGAATACGATGTAGCTAGAAATAGGGGGAAATGTTCTGTATGTCCTTTTTCAGGCCCTGATCTCTTTCTTTCTCAGTCTTGCAACTCTTTTCATGCTTATTGATTATGAGGGTAGGGTACACTAATCATGATAAGTAGTGCAAACTATTCACGGTCAATTTCTTTCATCTATTTATTTTTAATGCATATTTACAAACAGTCCTGTGAAAACTGCTCTCTTAATGGACACCCGACATCACACGATTCAGTAGGATGGTTTTATTACATTTTAGATTCTTTATGAAATATTAACTTTTGATTGCAAACAAACCTTTGATCCTGACCCTAAATAATCTGTGTTTGCATTTGATTATCTCTTAGTTTTGCCAGAAAATAGGTAGCGGTTCACTATCACAAGTTTTACAAATGGCGTGCAATTTCTGATCCGAATAATTAACTGAGGCTTTTTCTCGCAAATGCATGTAGCACGCTAAATTGGGCAAAATCCTAGCCCAATTCTTTGTAAGCTTATTTCAAAACTCTAGCTAGTTTTGCTGTTTCGTCTCAAAATAGCCTGATGAATCGAGCAGTGGTGCAGCGATCCCATCATGTATACATCAGGCTCATTTGTGCAACCTCAAAGTCTGACCATAAAACAGAAGCTCGTGCTGATGTACACGTAGCATCAATTTCACACCTCGCAGTGCACTATTCTACTCGTGGAAATATTTGTGCTAAATTAATTTTTGTGGATTTCGCGCGAAGATCAGCAGGCGCAAATTAAAAAACCTGCGAAGATATGGGCATGCTTTCTTATGTTGGGAGGGTTCATTTGCATGCTTACAAACATGCAGTGCAAATTCAAGAACTTCTGAACATTCTTTGAGGCCGCTCAGTGCGAAAATTAATCGCGCGAAAATGACAGCAAATACAGTGTTGTCAAACTCAAGCTAGTGTAAACACTGCCTGATATGTACATTTACCTTTGCTCATTTATCTTTGGTTTTCTTTCAGACTGTTTACACGACCACCAGTTTTGTGGGTCAAGTGGGAGTTTTCACAGGGATGAAACCAAACAAATTCACCATCAGTCTGAATGAGAGAGGTGAGGAATAATTGTGTGCTTGTGGTGCAGGGAATGATAAACACAAGGAAGAGATTGATATTCTCTTCCTTGGATGATATTATGATGAACAATAGAAGTTGTACATTTTGGCACTCTACAAATGAAGAGCTTACATGCAAAAGGGACTAAATCCACTTTTGATGAAATTTTAGTTATTGATATCAGGTTGAGTGCAACTTTAAGAAAATGCATTTTGTAATTTCCCTTTTCCATAGACGCGTGTACAAAATCTGGTAAACAAATGCCATTATCTCTGAATTTATAAAAGTGGATTTAGTCCCTTTTGCATTTAAGCTCTTCAAATTGTCTTTTTTTTTTTTTTTTTTTTTTTTTACAGATAAAGGGAATGAGCTAGAAAAATTGTTGAGATCTACAGCCCTGCTGGAAGGAAAAGTTCATTTACATCCTTTATCCTGAGAGATGTAAGTTAAAGATTATACTTTAGATTTCTTTATCCAGAAGTTGTTTTTTTGCTCTTCCTTAATGAAGCGACCAGTGAGAGTTACATCTTTACTACAGTCTGTGTCAAATAAAATGGTACAAGTGGAAAATTTTTTTTTATAGTATGAAGATTAATCACAACATTGTATTGTTTGGTATTTTCGTAAAGCAAGAAAATCAGACTTTCTTTTGCAATTTTTTTCATCACATTTGGTGCAGTATTTTTTGAGCTATGACTAGTTTTCTACAATCAAGAAAAATCCATTTTTCGCACGCTGTCCCATGCCTTTGTGTATGCCTTTCGCTTAATGACAGTGAATTCGATGCTCCAGAACAATAGACGTGCGTAATTTCGATTTGTTCCTCGTCGCACAAAACTTAGCATAACTTTTGTTCTAAGAAAGCAAATTATGCAGGACAAAGCGCATCAGCAAGAAAAATCTTTTGGCTTTAATTTGATACCACACACACACATTATATGAAAATATTTCACACCGAAATTATTTTTTCCCCGACTGTACCATTTTTTTTTACACAGACTGTAGTAATGTGATAATAGGGCACAAAGTGCATCCGCTTGGTTTGAAACTGGAATCTCCTAATTACAAAGATACCACACTGTAAAAAAAAAAAATTATTTACACAACAACAAAAAAATGACTGCTCATGAGATTGAAATAAGTGATAAGAAAGAGAAAGATATAATCAATAATGAAAATTAAAATAGTCATACAATGCAAAAGACAATAGAAATATTACAAAATCGTAGGTTGGCAAAATGATGGTAATTAAGCGGGCATTTACACAAACAATTGGGTAGAATGTTCCATGTTTTTGGAGCTGTGTCTATGAATGCCCACTGACAAGCATTTATCCAATAGCTGTTGGAACTGAGATATCAAGCCTTCTTCCCATTTTTGTTTCCTTTTTCATTCTTTTGCACTTTTTATCCACCAGGCCCTTGCGACTGATAACAGCTTTAATGAGGTCTTGAATAGGTTGACCAGCGAGGAGCAGGTGGCCCCAGCATATCTCATCATTGCCGGTATCAACCCGGGTGAAGGAGCTGTTATCACAAGGGATAGGCTCTCAACGTTGAATGTCTGGAAGTTAGACGTATCAGGCAATAGGTGAAGAGTTGGGACGCTTGATTGTTTTTGTTTTTGGTTTTGTTTTTTTTTATCCTTGAAATAACTGGCAGGGTTCCCAGCCCATAAGGGAAATCAGGGAAAATTATTTTACTTTTTTCCAGTCAGGGAAAAGTCAGGGAATTTGATAAAAATTCTTCAAAATCAGGGAATTTTACCTTTCCCAAAAATTGAAAGTTCGGTAGTCAGTCAGACTAGTGTTTTGTACTGCATATAGTTCATGGCGACAACAAAGAAAACACTCGAAACTGGAAATTTGTTTAAATAATTATCAGGGAAATTTTAGATTTCATCAGGGAAAAATCAGGGAAAAAATCAGAGAATTTTATTCTCCTCAAATGCTAGGCCCTGACTTGACTCAAAATGCTGTGGGCTCTGCAACATGCAGCTTGTTTACATTAGAGATATGAAATTGGGCTTGCAGTCGATTTAGATTAATCGTACAGGTTTGTGTTTCTTGACTGTAATCTCTTGTAGATGTCGATGTAATGTGTATTAAGTATATGTAATTTATCATATACATGTAGTTTGATAGAAGAAACATCTGGAAGCTGACAATTAGCTTGTTTCCATCCGGGTTCTTAATGTCAAGTAATGAAAAGTTCTTAATGAAAAGTAGCATGAATTTGATCAAACTTCAACTGAATGTGCACCAAATTGAAAGTAAAATTAAAAGAATTATGAACATTATTGAATATGAATTATTTTCAAATACGACTTCACTTCACTATATTGCATTTAAGGACATTGTGGATTTTATTTGTTAGCTTTCAGAGATTTCTACCATCATGATCTTGAATTCTCTGCCCAGTTTTTGTGCTGCCTATTTAGTAATTGTTATGTTTTTTTTCTTTTTCATGCAGATGGTTTCTTCTGGAGACGAACTATGATCACTGGGTACCTCCCCCTAAGGATGATGATAGGAGGTGAGAAAAACTCCCAGTTTATGGAAACGATGGTGATGATGATGATGATGATGATGATGATGATGATGATGATGATGATGATGATGATGATGATGATGATGATGATGATGATGGTGATGATGGTGATGGTGATGATGAAGGTGATAATGATGGTGGTGATGATGATGATGATTTTTATGCAGCCACCCTTCCAAAAACCTGTAATAGGGGGATAATTTTGACATGGCTTCCCCTCCGAAAAACAGTGGTGGGGGTATCTCTCAGAATCCGGAACAAGCTTACATGTATGGTTGACCACCTGAGTGGGAGGGCCGGGTTGTGACCATAGCTGAAGCTATACAGTGCGTCCCAGGTAAAAGTAAACCCAACTCTGAGAGCCTCTTTTTAAAATTTTATTACTTAAGTGTCATTATTTTTTATACCATATCAAATATCAAAGAGTAACTCATATTCTATCAAGTGGTACCAAAATCATACCTGTACGGTCAAGGATGACTGAGCACTTGAGTTCTAAAAAATTTTGGTTACAAAAAAATTGTTACAAGTTTCATCAGAAGCAATCCTGGCTTTCTGATCATTCATTCTTTGTGTGAGGTCGGCCTTCCTAAGTCCATTCATAAGGGACAATGGATTTCTTGGTCTATACATTTGTATGAATGCATGGACTGCTCCTCAAACTTGGAACATTTGAATTTTGACGCTTATTTTGTAAAGCCCAAGTGCTCAGCCATCCATCACAACACATGTATAAGTTTGGTATCATTAAATAGAAAAAGATTTACTCTTTATCATGAAATAAATATCAAGTTTACATCTTCTATAAAATTTTAACATGAGGCTCTCAAAGCTGGGTTTTCTTTTTTCTGGGACGCACTGTACATGTATGAGAGAGTTCTAGACTAGGTATAGGTGTTCATGCATGCAGGAAGGAAGTTATTCTTTGCGCTATAGCTCTGTCATTTCCTTTGTTGATGGTATCTAAGCCTCATGTTATGTTATCTTTACCCTAAAATACTAGTAAATGTGATTTTAGTGTTATTGTGTTGCCATAGACAAACGAAAGGAACATTCGGCACACATTCATTCGTGTTCATCAAAATTATTTGAAAAAATTTAATTCTTATTTATCATGGGTTCCTTATACAGTTTAGAAGATATTTCTCTCTATAAAAATGTTCATTTACTTGAGCAATACCTCTTTATTGATTGATGGTTAATATTTTTTTTTACCAACTGCTATTAAAGAAGAAGACAGAATGCTAGATAAAATGACAAATCAAAGCAATGGTTGCTTATCCCATAAAAAACAGGATTTCCTTTTAGCCATTGTCTTTGAAACTAGAAATGTTTGAAATGCAAAAGACACATCAACAGAAAGAGCAAATATCACTGACAAATGGGAATCAATTTCTTTTACGGGAGATGAATTTTGGATTAGAGCAGTTTTAATGAAAATAATAACAATTTGTTTTCTTGAAATTGGCAACACAAAGGAAAATGAATATTCCCTACTTTCATGCACAAATTAATTTTAAAAAAATGCATTTTGTATTCTTTAGCAGTACCAGTTGTAGGAGTGAAATAAAAATATGCTTGGTGCCAATTTGATGATCAAATAGTGATTAATTCAGACCTTTGGAATCCTGTACGTCTATACACAGAAGCAACTAGTAGGTCTATAGATGGCATTACTAATCTGAAGGCCTTTTAACCCTAAAAAGACTAGGGGAGCCCCTCCCAGACTTGATACAATGTAGCTACTAAAATACCCCATACTGATTAGGTTTAATAATATTCTTGTTTGTTGACATACAGAAACTTGTGATTATTCCTGCAAAATTTATTTCTTTAGAAGTGTTAGAAACTTTTTAATATTTAAGTTTTTTCTTCTAATCTACCCCTTGTAAATGTTACAGAGACCCTGGCAACAAGGCTATGAATGCTGTAGGACAAAAGAACATCAATAGCAGTACAATGTGGGATGTCCTATCGGTGCAGCCAGTACTAAATGAGTAAGTGTAACAGCAGCTGCACGTATAGACGAATTCGGGCAGCATTTCACGGAAGTGAGCCCTCTATGTGCCCGCCATATACCTGGGGGTTACCCAGTGTACTACGCATGCGCCATGTGCGGGTATGTCTGCGCGTTTGTAAATTTTCCTTTGTTACGCATACATGCGCACACAAGGAGCATAAGAGTACATTGGAAGCCCCCCAGCAATGGCTGCTACCATGACAAAACATCACCCAAACCAAATTCGTCTATTGTTCCTTTGACAAGCAGACAAAGCCACACCACTCCGATTTTACAAAATCTCCACGATTGGCCCCACAAAGACGGCATCAATTTCAAAATAGTGCTTTTGGTCTAGCACGTCCTCAATGAAACAGCCCCCGAATACGATAGATCTTTATTAGTTAAATATGAACCTTACGATCGTCTTTCTCTGGTCTTTTTCGAATTCCCTTGTCAACAAAAAAACCCCTGAGGGAACAAGCTTTTGCTCATTCGGGACCAGCCCTACATGTAGATAGTGGGACACACTTCCACAGATATTTGTTCACTTGTATATATATATATTCTTCAAGACAGACATTCATCTTTGTAATATCCTTTGTGAAAGTGCCTTGAGCCTTTTCTTTAAATGGAAATGGCACTATAGAAATCCCATGAATTATTATTATTGTTATTAATATATTTATTGTGTTTTATAATTAATTTCAGAGTAGGACATTTTGAGGTATTAGTATGTTCTGATTCATCTATGAATAATGAAGTTCTAATTTGATGCCTCTTTTTGACCTTGAAAGTTTGTCTTTTATACCAATCTATCTCATAGATGACAGAGATTTCCCAGTGGTCAAAATGAATCCCTTTTTGATCCTGAAATTGGCAAATTTTAAAACTTTATTTCACCCCTGCAACCTTTAAAAAAATAGAATAAATAATTAACAACACTTTACTAATGAAAATTTTTAAAATGCATCGAAAAAAAATTGCCAATTTGCGCTTGAAAACAGCGATTATTCATGTTTCCTCGCGTTGCCAATTTAGAGATTTCAATGATTATTTTCATTTAAAGTGTTCTAATTCAAGAACCGTTCAATGTACAGTGGTAGAAAAAAAATCTCTTTATGTCAGTGATTTTTGCTCTTTCTGTTGATATGTAATTCATATTCTGTGGCATTCTAGTTTCAAAGATAATGCAAAAGCATCACTAAAAGGAGACATTGTCCTTCATGGGTTAAAGATAATCTAGAGTAGTAGTCATGATACAATATATCAAAACATTCTTGTTCATACCAGAATCTCAAGCATAGGAAATAAATACTACACACCAAAGCAATTTGCAGAAAATTGCTTATTTGCTGTGAAAAGAGCAAAATAATCGTAATTTCTGTATCTGGACGGCCCGTCCAAGCACATGCGTGATTAACACGTGGAAAGTCTGCGGGTATATCATGTGCATGCGATTGGCACCGGATCTGTGTATGTTGTGCCGTGACTTGTGGCGATAAAGCGGTCTACTCGAAGTCTCAATTTGACGGGCTGTTTCAATATTTTTTCAACATTTCTTCTGAAATCATTATCGAAATGTGAATATAATCTTGTGTAGGCATATGTATATGTTAATGGAACAATGCGAGGACATATTTTAGAGATTTGTCTCAAATTATTTTGGCTGTAAGAACTCAAGCTTGGTTTTAATACCATTCTTCATTTTCACTGCTTTCTTGCTGGTATCACTCAATCATTTTAATTTGTATTGTAAGTCGTTAATAAAAAAGCTCTTTGTATCAACTGGTAATTAGTTGACTTTAGAAAGGAACGACTGCTAGTCTAATTATGTGTTGTATTTCAGCCAAAATGAGTCACTTGATTCATGAATAATTACCTTGGCACTCTTATTGAACTTTATAATTACCCTGAAAGATCGTTTATCGTTATTAAATATTATATTTCGACAGAAATAGATGTGATTATCAGTTAATGAAAGTTATAAAAAAGACTCTAGCCTAGGTAATGATCAGTAATTAGGAGGTCCACAAAGGATTAGTTTGGAATTCACTTTCATCCAACGTTAAGCAGTTAATTGACAAATTATTACTTTGGAACTCTAATCTTTTATTACTTTATAATTACCCTGAGACTTAATTTATACTGGTATAATATATTCCCATGACTTGAAGTGTAAGGTATGATACACAATAGGCCTATCAACTGCTATGTTATTGTTATCATTATAAAAATAACCTTTTCCACAATAAGAAAATTGCCTCAAATAGGTTAGCCTTACGTTGGCAACTCACTTCACAGAGACTGATTTGGGACTATTTGAGACTTGTTGCGGAGACGTCACGGAGAGGTCTCGGATACATCTCTGCGACAAATTTCAAAACCACAATGGAAAAAAGTTCTGGAGACGTCTCCGAAACGGAAAAAAAGTATCGTAGATGTCTCGGATACTTTTTTTCGTCGGCAGAGACGTCTCCATGACAAGTTTCAAAACCGTCTCAAGGTAGTCCCATATTTGTCTCAAATCCGTCTCTGCGAAGTGTGATACCACCAGTAGGTACATGTTTTACAAACTGTTGAATAATGAATGAGTAGGGGAGACCGGGGGCAATTGTAACAGGTTCTTATTCCTAGCAGAAACATGTTAAAAACTTAACCTGTGTACAGAGCATGTACATTTCATCACTCCACATGCTGATTGAGTGTAACCAGTTTTAACAGTTATTTTAACTTTTTACAGCAAAAAAATAGTTTTTTGAGCAGGAAAGTAATATCTCACACTACCCAATGTTTTTTTTCTGGACAAATATGTGGTTGAGCTATGGCTCTCATTTTTATTTATTTAGAAATTATATTCTTAGGCCTGTATTTTGCTAAAGTTTCAACGATGAATACCTGACCTAAGATAGAAAAAAATCTCTCCAAATATGGTCGCCCACCATAGGGGCAATAGTAACAATGCCGTTCAGTAAGTACTTTTGCCCCGTACCTAGCCCCGGGACAATTTAGCGCGCTGCCATCGCCCGTACAGAGCACGTAAACTTCTGCAATAATCCCATGCCATGCATATAACAAGTGGAAAATGTAATATAACTTGAGTCAAGCATTGTCATGTTTTATTATAATTAGCTTATGTGGTTAATGTTGTTTAATCTTGGATCTGTCAAGTGCATAGCTTTGATAAAGAAAAACAAAATGTTACAATTTCATGTCTTACAATTGCCCCATACGTGCGTTACAATTGCCCCGGGTGCAGGGGCAATTGTAATACTCGACCTCTCTTTTTTTTAATGATAATGGCTTCAAAATAAATAGTTTTACTTAACCCAAACCTATTCATATGTCGAGCTAACATATCCAAATTTCGTTTTACTTAGTTTTAAGCAAGTATTTAGTTATAATAAAGTTGATAAGTCAAATTTGGAAAGAAGTGTTACAATTGTCCCTGGTCTCCCCTACTATTATTATTATTAATGGTCTTGATGACCCAGCACTGAATTTCCCTACTATTGTTTAATACGAATGTTTATATTGTAACCTATTATGTTGCTCATACATGTATTATTGTATGAGTGCAATGAAATTGAAAACAGATGTTTCCACTTAACTCGTGACTTAACCTAAAGGTAGGGCGGGAACCTTTTCACCGTAAACATTTCCTAAATCCTGCAGGCCTATTTGATGGATTTACAATTGCAAAGGAAATGTCTGGAGTAGGCTATAGCAATGCAACTAGACAGAAAACATATTTTGTGATTGTTAAAACATTAAAGTTGCAAAAACAAAGTTGATAAAGCAATGTTCAGTGAATCTTGATTATTATGGTTATTTTTAAATGTCCAGATTATGGTATTACTGTATGTGTTTGAAGAGGATTCATGATGGCACTCTATTGAGAAAGTCTGTGGCTTTATTATTTCTAAAGTGTCATGACCAAATGCTTAGAAGAATATGTGGGAAGAACTTTAATAGCCCCCATTAAAGAAAGTGATGTATTAAGTTTAATAGGCTTACTATTGAACAAATAAAACTTGTTTAAATCCAAATGTTGAGAAAGCAAGTACATACATGTATTATGTTTTTGTTAGGAATGAAGTAAGTACATGTATAAGCATCTGTTCTGTTTACTTGTTTGTTTGTTTGTTTGTGTTTTTTTTTTCTTCTTTTCTTCTTTTGCATATGGCATGTCTTTAAAAAATTAACTTTCATTTCACTTTTTTTTCCCTCCTTCTTTTGTGTTTTTTCTGTCAGCCAAACAATCTACACTGCACTGATGTGCGCTGCTAGACCAAATATCTACAGCACTCGGCTGAGGACTCTTCCTAGCTTTTAAGACCAGTTCCAGTTAGTTGGACCAGGCCCTAAGTAATATCAACACAACTCAACCATAAATTCTCCTCAGGATACTCCAATGCTTCAAAGACCTGTTCCAGTTCGTTGGACCAGGTCTTAAGTACTCTCATAAGAACTCTACTGTAACACACTCTTCAGGATACTTTAATGCTTCAAAGACCTGTTCCAATTTTTTGGACCAGGTCTTAAGTACTCTCATTAGAACTCTAATATAACACACTCCTCAGGACACTTCAATGCTTCAAAGACCTGTTCCAGTTTGTTGGACCAGGTCTTAAGTACTCTCATTAGAACTCTACTATAACACACTCCTCAGGATACTCCCTTGCTTCAAAGACCTGTTCCAGGTCGTGGACGAGGCACTTAAGTTCCAAGTCCTATTGCAATAAAGATGTCAATCTTTATGTGGAAACAAAATGGTGGTCAAAGTGAAAGCAAAAGAGCATTGTAATAATAGTTTTCTAGGAATCTTTTATTCTGGTAAATAACTTTGACTGAATCCCTATCTGTTTTTTAACATTTTATCATTGTAAGTTCGTTGAATTTTTGAACTCTGAAGAATGCAGAAATGAATGTGGGATATTTACTACATATTTAGTTAGGCATTTGTCACAGTCATTAAATGTTGGATAGCAATTGCATAGTAAAATGCATTTTGTAAACCCCCCAAAAAATTGTGTCTTGTTTATTAATAGCGGTATTTTTCACACTGTGAAACTTTCACAAACTGCAGAAACTTACTGTATTTTACATTTTGGTATTTTATTGCATGCACTTCATTAAATGCACTAAATTTCAACACCTCAATATTTTGTGAAAGTAAAATCCTCATGAATTTTCTAGCTTCAAAATAGTCGTAATATTCCTAATTCTTAAAATGATTTTTACTTCATTTTATAGTGGAGCTCATCCTAAATATCTTAAAGGGGAAGTTCACCCTGGAATTTTAGTGGTTTTAAAAAAAATGCAGAAAAATAAAAGAAAAATATGAGTGAAAGTTTGAAGAAAATTGACCAAATAATAGAGAAGTAATGAATATTTAAATTTTTTAATTCTGTGACGTCACGTGCGAGCAGCTCTTCCATGTGTTGTGTATGTAAATTCCATAAATTTGTCTTTTTTCATGGTTCTTAATAATGGAGTGAGCTAAATTGATATTGATATTGGCATGCATATGAACATATGTTTGATGATATATCGACCACACAGGTGAAAAAATTAATAGTCTTCTGAAAAAAATGACACTTTATGGAATTTACATTACATACATTTAACACAAAGGAGAGCTGCTCCCACGTGACGTCACAGAATCGAAAGTTTAAATATTCATAACTTCATTATTTTTTGTTCGATTTTTTTTTTAAACCTTCACTCATATTTTTCTTTTATTTTTGTGCATTTTTTAAAACCACTAAAATTCCAGGGTGAACTTCCCCTTTAATGGTTCTTGTTTAACTTCATATGCACTCACAATCTTGTCATTGTTTTTATAGCCGGAAGAGAAAATATAGGGCTTAGGCCTACATTGTATATGAATGAATGATATGCAAGAGAACACAAAGTGATATAATATCTTGCCCAATGAAATTTAAACAACTTATCCTCTGAATAATAACTGGATTAAAAAAAAAAATGAAGTTGACCTATCATACTGTTGAAATTCCAGAAATAACCTAAGTTGTATTTACCGTTTGCAAATAAAAATACTTGCCTTTAATGTATGCACACTCAACTTGATGCTGAAATAATTGAAGATGCTAGTACTAGAAGTTCGTATGTTACATTTTGGCCCTCTGTTACATTTATGTAACAATGTGTCGTGTTCATCCACGTAAAGACATACCACACAAAAGGTACCAAAGATGCGGGAGGAGTTACTCTTTCGGAATATGTAAATAAGGAAGATGCTAGTACTAGATGTTCGTATGTTACATTTTGGCCCTCTGTTACATTATGTAACAATGTGTCGTGTTCATCCAAGCGAGACATACCACACAAAAATGGTACCAAAAGATGCGGGAGGAGTTACTCTTTCGGAATATGTAAAATAAGTGAAGATGCTAGTACTAGATGATCGAATGTTACATTTTTACCCTCTGTTTATCAAAACTGATTTTATGTAACATAGGAACTTCTAGTACTAGCATCTTCAATTGCTTTGTCTAATAACGCCATGTGCTGGCATGGTTCCAGGGAAATTCCTAGTTTTGAACCAGAAATCCAGGTGAAATGAAAGTCAATATACATGTATCCAATTTGTTTAATAAATTTGCAATACTGGTCTCATACTTTCCAAAATACTGCACATTGTGTGCAGTCATAATTGAAATATTCCAAATCATTTTATTTGTAATATTGTTCATAATTACTTTCTATTGTCTTTTCATTTGGTCATTATAAACCATGGAATATTACTTTCAGATAATACTTATATTGTCAGTACTAATTGTAGAGGTAAATATTTTGTACTCAGAAACCTTTTTTTGGTGCCTATGAGGATCATGATACAGAATTATTCTTATTATCGTTTAAAGTTTGAATTATTTGTACAGATTATATAAATTGATGTTAGAATTATATAAATCTTATATATTTTTTACATATGAATCATGTCTTTTCTTTCATATCATTGTGCAACCATTGTAAAAATTCAAACAACTATTAAGTACAAAAACAAACATTAATTGTGCAATTATATCTATGAAATGAAAAACAATTGTATATCTATGCCATATTTTTTTATAAATTTCATTTTTATGTCTTTGTTAATGTAAGGTGCGAGTTTTAAATAATTTTTTTTTTTATAATCCAGCTTGCCTTTAAACAGGGTTCCCACTCTACAGCAAAGTGTACCTGGAATAACTTGAAATCAGTCAGGGAATTTTATAAAAAATGCCTCAAAATCAGGGAAAAGTCAGGGAATTTGATAAGAAGTTGTTGTTCTGCTGTTTGCCGTGGCAGTTTCTTATTTTCTTAGTTTTCTTAGTTTCTTAGTATTATTTACTGCTTCCTTCAATTCTGAAGATTCTTGCAGTTTCAGCGGGACGGGCTAGGTGCAATACACCGGGTGAAACACCCTTCTCTTTGTCGAACAATGTATTGGTTTTAACGTGCATAGGGCCATGTGAAGCTCTCCCATACACGGGACCAACAGTTGCGTCCTCTTCCGATGGACGGAGTGTTTTCCAACTGCATTCACACCTGCACTGAATACAGCGGCGAGGCACGCTATACACACTACGTTATAGCATCAGTTTCTTTTGCAAGATGTCTTTCGGCATGCCTGGGACTCGAACCCACGTGTGATCATGTGATCTTGTCCGAAACGAGCGCTCTCACGACTGAGCTACTCCGCCTCCTCAATATATACGTTGCTGCAAAGCATCAAAATATGTTGAAAATCCATTAAGGAAAATTCAGGGAATTTCATTCTCCTAATATACATGAAGTGGGAATCCTGTTAAAAGAACACTAAAGATTTGCCCCCAAATCTTGCTTAATTGTTTACATATTTATATATTTCACTACATACACAATCACTGATTTTTTAATTTTTCAATTTTTCATTGTTCAACAATCATTTAAAAATGTATTACATCTCAATTAATGAAGATATTTTTGTTGTTTAACCTCCAATAAATCTGCTTTCTGTAAAGTGAAATTTATGAATTTATTCTGAATTTAAAACCATTTCATAATTTGTTTGCCGATTGCTAAAAGGATGATAACTTGTATAATAATAGTGATAACGTTCATCTCGCTCTGGGCAGAAAAATAAGGCTGGTTAGAACAATGGAAGCTACCTTCAATTTTAGAATCAGCAGAATGTTAACATCACCAATGGTAAGTTGCCTTAAAAAAAATTGGCCTCAAACGGAGTCCAAACTGGAAGCAACTTATACATGTATCCATGTATCATATTTGATTAATTAATAACTATTTCCCTTTTGTCACATGGGTATCAGATTTGCTGGCACATATCCCTCACATTTACTCCCAGTTGATTTCTATCCTTTGGGTTTATGCTAGGTTTCAATAGCTGCTGACCACTTGAGCACTGAAGAGTTTACATTTTTCAGGGACGAACCCAGCCGGGGCTTACTATAGCTCAGCTGGTAGAGCACCTGACTAGTAACCAGGAGATCTCTGGTTTGAATCCCGATGGTACCCCATTTTCTTTGCTCATTTTTTCATAATAAATGTAAAGATAACACTTTGCATTTATTGACGAAAATCATACACACAACCTTTATTTTTTCATATCAACCAATGAAATGTTCATCCTAGAATTAATTAAAAAGCATTGTTGATTGGATACAAGTGCAATTAAGTCATTTTGAGCCACCCAAACACACTCCCACAGGCACATGAATCTAATACTTGAAATTTTGAATATATTCATAAGGATTGGATTCATCATGAAGCATTATGAATTAAAACTTAAGAGAGATTATGAATGCTACATGCTATCAGTACGCGGTACTTTAAAATTACATTTTGCTGTAAATATTTTTCATGTGATTTCTTTACATTACAGGGTTAATTTGTATTCGGTTATACAATTAGAAGTATACTTTAGACATGAATGTTTTATATGATTATATTTTATGATTTAAGAGAAATTTATTGTTTATCATTCCAATGAAAGTGGTATAAAATGATATAAAATATATTGTGGTTGTTGTCTCTATTCCATTTGTGTCACCATTTATCATGTTCAGGACTATTATGCAGAATCATATAAATCATTCAAAGAATGTAAAAAAAATCAAACAATTTCTGCTTCATTTATTGTTCTGTACGTGCTTTGTTTAGGGGGCTTTAACCCTTTAGCACCTAAACCGCCCGAGACCGCCCCTCAGCTTACTCACTAAACCGCCCCAAACCGCCCGTCTTAAGCACGCTTTAGTCAAGTTTGGATAAAAAATATGTCATGAAACCTGCCCATACTTCTTGTGGATTACCCGTTGGATGTGTGCCATCCGATTCTGCACAAGAAAAAATGTTTTAAGAGCTACGTATTCTTATTGGAAAAACGTGATTGAAACACAGCATAACCATTTCCGCTAGTGAGTAAACTGACACTTTTCATGCAGTCTCTAGGTGCTAAAGGGTTAAAATATTGAGTTCATATCTCAATGTTAAACCATCAAAATTCATATTTTTTCATGTAATAGCTACTTGTAAACATTTTGTTTGTGTTAAAGGTGGTACAATTGCTTGAATTCTAGCCCAAGCTATCAAAGTCTACCATTTCCATAGAGCTATGTGTGTAACAGTGGGTTAATGGATTATTTAAATTAGGAACCCGAGAGAAAAAATGCCTGTTGTTAAACACAGGGCTCTATGGAAACGGACATTTATAGCCCAGACTATAATTGTACCACACTCAAAAATTTGGGCCGATTTACTTCACTGAGTGGCGAACATAGGCAAATGGAGCGCATTTGCATAGTGCCATACATTTAAAGTCCCAGACCGGACCGAGAAATGAAAACCAAAATTACAGAAAAAACGAAAGCTCATATTTCTTCATAATACAACAATTCCCAATTTAAGCATTTTTATCTTCCATCTAGAAAGTATTTCATTAAAAAGGTGATCGAACCTCAACCAGGCCATCCCTCCCAAGTACTCGAAAAAGTACCCCTACATGTATTATAGTGGTGCGGCTGATAACGTCAAAAAATGTTAACGGAATGCTACATGCTAAATGCTGAATGAATTTGCCCTTTCATTTCATAACAATAGAATTCTAGCACACATGGGGTCTATTGTTCTGACATAGCAATACAAACATGTTTTCTAAAGGCAAAACCCAATCATGCCTGGCAGTAGCATTCCCTTAAACTTCTTTGACGTCATCAACCGCGCCATTAAAATAGGGGTAACTTTTCAAGTATTTGGGAGGGATGGCCTGGTTGAGGTTCGATCATCTTTTTATGAATACTGTTATAAAAATTTAATTTATTTTGGGGATATTTATATTATACGCCTACTTAGCTTTCAATCGATGTAAGGTTGTATTTACTCCGTCAACGGTCTTTAAGTTTGATTTGTGCACAAGAGACCAAAGAATATATGTACCTCAATTTCTTTGTTCATAGTTAGCAGTGAAATAGTTTCTAACAAAATTGTTTCATAGGTGTAATTCATTTGAAATGAAAAGAATTCTGGTTAATATGGTTTCATTCAGTGACAATTTATTTTGCCATCATTGCATGGATGTATGTTTAGCTCTAAGATTGATAAACTAGCACATTTCAATAATAGTAATAATTTTTTTTTCATCACTACAGAATGTTAATGACGCAGGGAATGATTGAAAACAGAACATATATTTTGCAAAAAAGGCAATACCATTTTTTAATTTCTTTTCCAATAATGGGCAATACATCTAAATTTTTACAATACATACAATGTACATGTACGCGTAAAAAAATTATTTTGATTAACATATAATATAGAATGTAATAATATAAATAGGCTCCTACATTCATACCTTAATACATACATGTACTTAATACATACTAACCTTGCATATATAATGTATGTGGCCATCATTCCGGACTCATTTCTAATAACGGACAATAAATTTAAACTCTTGCAATACATACAATGTACATGTAAAAATTTACTTTGAATAACATATAATATAGAATGTATATAAATAGGCTCCTACACATAAATTGGTTTTAAAACAATGGTATTTTCACACAAGTTTCAATCTAACAAAGTCTGACCTCGCAAATAATGTATGTGGCCATCATTCCGGACTAATTTCCAATAATTGTACATAATTTTTCATACGATAAAAAACATTTTACACTGTCTTGTACCATTTCATTTGATAGACACTGTACTTTTACAAATGATGAAACACTAACAAAATTTTATCAAGATGAAAGTGAGATGTTAAAATAATTCATGACCCACTCTTTTCCCATCTCATAAGCCACTGTAATATATACTAGTAACTGAATCCTTGGGCATCAAAGATTGTTACACTAAAGCAAAATTGCACTTTGCTATGGTCACACGCTAAAATAGGATCTTAGAGCAATTTAACCCACTCATGACAGAGATTATTTAAGGGCTAAATTGATCACATTTTATTCCTCAAATTGGCAACAGCAATATTTTTATTTTAATGCTACATCCTTCTAATTGAATGTGATGTCTTTGAAACCAACACACATGGTTAGGAACTTCAACGTTTTTTTTGTTTAATTGCCAAATTTGATGAAAAATAGTGATCTTCAACTTCCCAATGTGTTGCCAATTTAAGGATTTTAAAGATTATTCTCATTAATAAAATTTGTGGCATCAAATGCAGTATGGACACGCAACAACAATGGGCACAATGTATGCAGCATTTTTTTCTCTTTCTACTGATATACCTGGTGTATTTTGTTGAGCTCTGAATCAAAAGTTATTGACCCAAACCACAAAACATGGGTCAATGACGTGAATGGGTGATATAAATACATTGCTACAATGGATGGCACAATCATTCTTCTCAACAGAAGCCTCAGTTACCTTGAAGCCGATCACATAAAACTGAAAAGACTTCTCCTTAAATTGAGCTATCTATTTGATTTTAATTTTTTTATGATAATAAATCGATGAACAGCACACAACATACATACATATCCAAGTAGACTCTACACACTACCAGTACTCATCCTACAATCATCGAACCCCCCCCCCCCAACAACACACACAACATCACATGCACCGGCAAGAATAAAAATCAACACCTAAAAAACATGTTGAAAATGCCTTATTTCATTCTTAAAATGGAAAGAGGCAGAAAAAGTTACACGGCCACTGATTCAATAAACAGCACACAAAATACACACACAATCAAGTAGACTTTACTCAGTATCAGTACTTACCCCACATCGAACCTCCCACATCACATGTACCCGGCAAGAATAATAAAGATCAACACCTAAAAAGCATGCTGAAAATGCCTTTCATTCTTTAAATGTGAATTCAGAGTCATATTTCCAAATTATCTGGAGTTAAGGACCAATGCTGGGGGAAAAAAAAAATCTGAAAAGGCGTTCAAAAATCACGCAATCAGAGTTTTTGAAACAGAGTCTTTTTTTTTCTTTTTTCTTTTAAGCTCCAAAGTATTGGCAAAATGTTAATAAGAAACAAATACTGTGTGTGCTGTACACTTCATGTCAATGCATTGACCATTTGTATGACGTTCAATGTAAGTCCTGACTTGCATTCAGGAAAAAGTGGAAAAGGGGGGAATTTGAACAATGGCAAAATCATTTTAAAAAGTGGAAATTCGCTAAAAAGCGAAGATTTCACAGGCCTGATTTAGGCTTCTTTTTGTTTAATATTGCACAGTATCAAAATAAATTGTGATCAATACTTATAATAAAGTCCTCAAAAAGAGAGTGAGAACTTTTCAGCTTGCTCATTAAACCACCCTCAAGTTTTAAGCCTGCATATTGCGAAAGGAAGTCTATTTTCCTGTTTTATGGAAATACCAAGCATTACCAGGCTGTGACTAACCTTCATATAATTATAAAAAAAAGAAATAAATGTTTCTCACTTGAACCATTTATGTGATACATTCTGTACAACAAGGCAGGTTGGAAATTAATGTAAGATGTAGCTTAAGGTTCCAGTGCTGATATCATAGAGTAGGGGATAGCCGCAACGGATAATCTGGGGGCGTTTCATCAAAGGACTTGTCGGACGTTTTATCCAACAAACTGTTATAAGCTACTGAAATGCTTGCATCTGATTGGCTGAGAGCAAATTTGTCAGATAAAACGTCCGACAAGTCCTTTGATGAAATGCCCCCCTGTAGTCAACCTTCAAAGAAAAACCGACAGAATTGGCATTAAAACCTTTGTTCCCCACATGACCTCAATTAATAACAAAAATG
Source organism: Paracentrotus lividus (assembly GCA_940671915.1). Lineage (NCBI taxonomy): Eukaryota > Metazoa > Echinodermata > Echinoidea > Camarodonta > Echinidae > Paracentrotus > Paracentrotus lividus. The sequence goes on from CALNVZ010000218.1 coordinate 29,486,459, forward strand.
ACGATGGTTAGGATGATGATGATGATGATGATGATGATAATATTCACTGGTTTTGATAATAATATTGTGATGGAATAAGTAGTGGCAATAGGAGTGGTAATATTGTATGATAATAAAAGTGGAAATAATAATAGTAGAGGCTATATTGTATAATAATAGGAATGGCAATACTGTATGATAATAGTAATGGTAATAATGTGTAGCAATAGTAATACTAGAGGCAGTAAAAAAATATTTGGTCTTTAACTTTTTAAAATGTCATAATAATCAGAATGTTGATTGTGGGCATAAACAGTTGGACAAGTCAAGACTTGTAACACACAGCCTCTGAATGCTTTAAGGGTTAAACAACAAGTGTTGGCTATCACTTGAGATTCAATAGAGTACCGAAGTGTGATGTCATAATGGTGGTGTTGTCATGGTCTTGTGTTGAACAATAGCAACATGATCGCACTGAGACCTGTTTGTGTGTGTGCCTGAGTCTAGCCCGTTGCTGGACCACAGTTAGGCTACACCTCATGCAAGGGAGTTTTTGTTCAGAACCAGTAACTGGGACGACAGGCAATATGACGTCAACACTTCGGTACTCTATACCCTCCATCACCTAAAACAATCCTCTCTTATCATCATGACCTAGAGATCTCCTACACATCTGACTCTTCAACACTCTTTGCGTTCGTAACCGAGTCTAAAGCGATCTTGTTCTGCTTGGTCCAGAGTTCGTAATAATAACTCTTAGTATTCGCAAGGAGTTGATGATGCGTTCCGCGCTCTCCTATCCTTCCGTCACGGATGACGAGGATTTCATCAGCATTGACGACGGTGGACAGACGATGAGCGATGAAGATGGAGGTACGTCCCACAGTGACAGCGTCCATGGCGTTCAGGATGTTCTAGGTTGCCAATTTGATGGGTGATAGAGAGGAAAAAGAGATAACATATTTATTTATGTATTTTTATTTATTCAGGTAGGTTCCATAAAAGATTTTGCAATTTTTCCAGAGGACCTTGTAAACACATAGAATTGTACAAAATTATAATACACAACTACGTATGAATGCATAAGTATACACAAACAAGTATTAAACTTTTTAATAGCATAAAAATAGAGATAAGAGATTCACAGTTGCAAGTGTGGAACAATTAAGTAACAATGCTTAAATACAATCTAATTAATGAACTAAGTAATGAAAGTAATTATAAGCACATAGACCAGATGCTACTAATATAGAATATTAAGCATTTAGTTATTAGGGTTTCTCTCTTTCATCATGATAAATTACACCTACACTTCTGTTTTTTAGAACGTTGATTTTCTGATTACATATCAATAATTAATAATTCTGAACCACATTTTAGTTCCATCATTTAACCCAAGATGTCACAGATTAAAATGCAGAACAAAAGATTAGATGGCAAAGCAAAGCTAAAGACTGACCATCCAATTCAATTGAATTTAGATGAAACTCAATGATTCATACAGCCAAACACCTTTCATTAGGCTGGGTTCACATAGAGCTATACGGCACAGGTATACGGCTCGTTTTTGCGAGGGCACGCAAATAGTTTGAATCGAACAAGCCACATTCCTGTGTCACGCAATACAATTTCAAAATACTGGTTCACATCGCACGGCACTGCTCGAAAAGTGTGTACGTTATAGCTGCGATTCGTATAGTATACGGGAATCGCACATGTTCAATTTTTTTCTTTGTATACCGTCCTTCATTTGTAATTCGTGTGTTCAAAAGACAAATGCTCTGAATTTTCCCTATCATGATTTATTAACTATTTCTCTCCTCACATGAGCATCCTCCGCCTCTGTTAGGAGGAAAGCCGAATTTTCTTCGTTTGAAAATTCCCTGTCATCAGCGCAAAGTACAAAACACATTGCTATACTCGTATAGCATATACCGAATATTGTATAGCGAATAGCGAACACCTTATACCGTATACTTCTATGTGAACCCAGCCTTAGGGGATGAGCTGATGCTTGTCCCTCAGTCTTTAGGTGCTAATGGTTAAACTAAAGGGCTGGGCAACTTCATACCTGTTCAGTAATAGAATCGAGTGACGATGTTGCCTCGTCATAAAGGATGATGGGCGGATCCTTGAGGATGGTTCTCGCGATGGCTACCCTCTGTTTCTCACCCCCAGAGAGCTTCAGCCCCCTCTCACCAACCTGGGTGTCATAACCCTTCGGCATCCGCTTTATCCCTTGGTCAAAGTCGGCCATTTTGGCTGCCCGGAAGACATCCTCTTTGCTGGCATCCAGGTTCCCATATAACAGGTTATAATAGATTGAGTTGTGAAAGAGAACACAGTCCTGAAAATATGAGATGAGTACTCATCGATAAAACTGGGGGGTGTTTCACAAAGAAAAGTAGACTTAAAAATTGCATTTACATTGCTAATTTTGTGCGTTATATTACGCATCACCTCATTGGACTGACCATGCTCAGGGGATGCGCGCCACTTTGAAATCCATCAATTAAATTGCGCCTTATAAAACAAGATGCATGTAGAAGTTAAGTGCGACTTTGAGTCTACTTAACTCTTTGTGAAACACCCCCCTGGTTTGCTATAAATTATGTGTTTGTACTCCGAGTCCACGAATCCTGCATTCTGCATGACAGAAATTTAGAGTTATAACAAACAATAAGGAACTTGTTCAACACAGTTTATCTAGGACTTCTATTCCAAAGCCTATCCAGTATTTTTAATATTTTTTTTATTTCTCCTTTTTTTCATTTCAATTTTGTTTTGGTAAATAAATGTAGGTTAGAAAAATAATGTAAAAATCAATGCTTTATTTATGGGTCAAGCATTATTACAAAGTGCTTCCACATTATCAAAAAATAAAAAAGATTTTAAAAAATTGCCGTAATTGAGCCCCAGTCTTCCCAAAATACAGTGGTATTTCTTGAAGGCTTCGAATTTGTTTTTTAAACAGTCTTGGGACAATGGAAACCAGAGCTTTTCTCTGTGTGCCTCCTGATATAGGGACAAAGTCAACAATGTGAGCAATGGAGAAAATTTGTGAGCTTGAAATGAGAAATATATTGAGCAAATAATCACCGTTGATCCAAATGATGGGAAGACTATCACTTCCCAGGCAAGCTGGATAAGCTATCTCCTCTGAAGCAAAGCTGAGGAGAGATAGCGAGGCAAACCATCACTTCCTTGGCAAGCTGGATAGCTTGCCAAGGAAGTGATGGTTTGCCTCGTCATTCAGATCAAGAGGTGCTTATTTGCTTTATATTCCACATCTGAAACATTTTAAGAGTAAGGGGAAAACCAATGTTTTGGTTAAAGATTCAAAAGTTTTCTTGATCCTTAAAAAAATTAACTCAAGTCATCGATGCCTGCACTTGTAATTGTAACGTAAACGCGTACAAATAAAGTGCGCACAATTTATTTAGCGCGTAGGCCTAGCTCAAATGGGCTGAAATGATTGTTACGTCACAAAGAAATTTAAAAAGCGAATTGTTACGTCACAGAGCAATTTATCTGTCGCTGCATGTGATGATAAAATGATTTTAAAAAAAAACAACCGAGTGACAACACACTTTTTTCGCGCATCTTAAAAAAAATAATAAGCGTTATGGCTCTACATGCTCTATGGGGCACTGAAGTGATCAGCGAAACTCAAAAGTACTATCACTACGAGTGATGATTGATGATGGGGAAAACTAAAATCAATCACATGATTGACTTTTGACCTAACATTCTTAGTACATGTATGTGGAATATACTGATAAATATCATGACTATGATTGACACTTGTTAAATACAAACATTGTGTTACTCTTTATTTAAGATTTCTGGAATTTCCGAGAATCTTATCATTCCCCCCCCCCCCAAAAAAAAAAGAAAACAGGGAAAAGGTCCAGATTATCCAGAATTTGGGTAATTTCCAGCTATAAGGAAACACTGGTACTAAATTACATAACGTTTAAATTTATCTCAAAGGCAAGTGACTAGTGTAAAACCAGAAACATTCCCGACATGAAATTTTCGCGAATTGTGGCCATTAACTTACTTGTACAGTGTATACAATATATTACCTTTATTCAATGCGTTGTGTAGACATACACTTTCAAGGGCACTTTACTTTCGCTTTCCTCCTCACCACATTCACAAAAGTTTCATGCACACAAATATTTCTGGCTTTGCACTTCAAAGCTTTCAATTAACATCTGCAACTTTATACGGATGTTATGGGTCTCAACTTCTCTGGTAATTTGTGCTACAGCTTACATAGCCCTTAGCAATAATTATTGCTTGCATACCTGAGGTACAACTCCTATAGCTCTCCTTAGACTGTCCACGTCAATATCCTTGATGTCTTGGCCATTGACCAGTACCCGCCCTGCATCAGGGTCGTAGAAACGGAACATCAGACGAACTATCGTGGACTTCCTGCACATAATACAGACAAAAATGTTCAGAAAGAAGGTCAGAAAAGTACTCTTTTCCTGCAATAAAAAAGACAAGACATTTGCGACTGCATCTCCTATATGCCTCCGCCCTGGAAACAGATGATTTCAAAACCTTGACCTTTGACCTACACAACAATTCTAATCAGATCATCTTCTTATAACTATACTATCTCTAAATTTGAAGTTCACATCTCAACTGGTTCTTGAGACATCGTGATAACAATACATGGAAATTCACAGGTTGACCTCTGTGACCCTTAACCTTCAACACACCCAAAAATCTAATCAGATTGTCTAGAAAACACTTTACTAATGAGAAGGCTGGCAGAGAGCCTTGGAGTGGAACTTGTTTAACCCATAGACGTTCACGCTATTGCATTGATCATTCTAAAAAACACTCTGCTGTCGCGCAACTTCTGATCTTGACCTAGTTTTAGATGGACCTTTGAACTTTAGTGACAGGGTCCAACTGACAGTATTTAATTGACTATTTCATATTTATATGTCTTCCTCCTTTGTTTTTATTCATGTCTGTGAAAAAAATTGATGTAATAAAATTTTTGTCGTATTGGTGTGCTTTATTTTTACTTTTAAGAATTATTATTTAAATTAAATCCCATGTTCAGAATGCTTCAACCCTCCGTAAAATGGAACAGCCCATCGATGTTTCTACCCCACCCCAGCCCCTAAGGACTACACATTCACAAATAGGGACTACATGCTTTTGCAAAGCCTTGAAACACACGATTCCAGCTTTTAAAACATTTAAATGTTTTGTTTTTTCTTTTATGATATCAGTTCTATAAAATTACACCATCGGTAGATTTGATCATATTTTACTCATAAATTAATGTTAAACTTCACAATTATTATCTCCACACCCCTCAGTCACAGTGGAATAGCCCACTCATGCGTACGTATGAATATTATGACACCAATACGCTTACTGGCAATTATGTTGTTGGCAATTATCGATATCTAGCGGTAGTCTTTTCATGGTAACCCAAAAATTTATAGACATTTTGGAAGACCAGTTTTAATATTCTGTTGATAAAATAATAATAATAAGTTGGAAAAGAAATAAATTTAAATTCTATCAATGACTAAACTAAATTGTAGATTCATATTGGTATAAATTTTGAAGATAAGAATGAATAAAAAATTCACATAACTCTTAGGGTCTGAAATCAAGACTAGTAACATGCCAGAGAAAATGGCAAAAAAAAAAGGTTTGACACGGAGAAATAAAATGTAAGTTGTTTTGAATGTTCTATTTGTGAATGAATTTCTTTGTTTTTCATCATAGTATGTAGAAGGGGATTTGACTTTTGTTTCATCATTCGAGGAAAATTAAGGCCTTATTGACAATGATATCTCACAAGTTTCTCGCATGGATGCTCCACATACACAAAAAGGCATGCGTGGGGCTGACTCTTTATGTTGAAAAGATGTACACCGTCTCGCGTAACAGAGTCTAAGATTTCATGAAAGTCTTAACAAGAAAGAAATCAAAGAAAAATCGGGACATTTAGTCCTTTCTTTAGCTGTCTAAGTGGGTATTTTGATATTCATGACAGGATTGCAAAGATTCGGATGGATTTAAATCGGTTTGGCTACATAAAATATAAAAAAGACTTTCGCTGTGCAAAATAACATGAATGGCAAACGAAAAAAAGGGCCTTGGTTGGTCGAATTTTCTGCTAAAAAAAGAAAAATCCCTGACCAGACAGATAAATAATTCCGTACAAAAATAATTTCACCTAGATCTAGGGTCATCTAAATTATATTTTATGATTGGAAATAAGAGAATCTTAACAATCAATAATCAGCAAATTGCATAGTCAACAGAATGTTTGAGTTGCCTGCAGTTGATTGATGCTCGCACATCACAACTCGATCAACAACGCGACAAGCACGATAAATCATCATCAAAACTTACCAAAAAAATATCACAGAGCAAAAAATACGATGGTATATCGGGATCAATACTTGAATAAATCCTTTCAAAATATTTCAATCGCGACTGTTGTGAGAAAACTGTCAAAATAGACCTAAAAGTGCAGTCACTTTTTCTGCATATCGCACGCGCGGCAGGGAAAAATGGCTGCGTGGTGAGAACATGATCGCGATATCGCTATCGATAGCTTGGGGTTTCCCCTTTTGCAGCGCGCGCTACTCTTGTAGCTAGGTAACAAACAAATAATTGGCAGGCTCGTACGGTCTTGGAATGAAATGTCCAAAAGAGCACTTCTAAATTCAATAACTTTGCGAGGGATTTTTTTTGGCAATATGAAAAGGTATCTCGTGATTGGTCAATTTTCGCTCTTTTCTGGTAACCTGTCTGAGGTCAGGGGAAGCCCTAGTTTTCTCACAATGAATAAAACGTCGCATATATGCGACGTTTGTCGTATATGGGTTAATGTTTTGGTCGAGAGAACCAATGGTTCTTGATCATAAAATCAACTCCATGTACGAAGCTGTTTTCAGCTAGGGAAAACTCATTTTTAACCTTTGAACGAAAGGATTACCTGCTAACTTATAAACAAAACAGTTATGATCATTATGATGATATTACATTATTATTATTATTATCATAATTATTATTATTATTATTATAATTATTATTACTATTATTATTATAATTATTATTAAGGGAATCACAAGTTAATCTGATCAGAACCACGTTTGTATCTCAGTCAAGTCTTTAGGATGGCGATGTGATTAAAGTAACCTAATTGATACACTTCTGTCTAAGCCCAACCAACCAACAGTAACATTAAATTCTTTTAGATGCTTACCCTGAACCACTCCCACCAACTATGGCAACCCTCTTTCCTGAAGGAACATGGAAGCTCAGGTCACTGAAAAGCTGATGGTCTGGAAGGTATCCGAAGGCTACATTCTCAAAGGTGATACCAGACTCTTGGGGAGAGATCTTTAGGGCTGGGGCCTTAGGTTTACTCTAAAGCAGGTTGGAAACAAAATGAGTAACATTTAATTGCCAATTTAAGGAGTTTTAGTGATTGAAAGCATCCAGAACATGGAACTCAGGAAGGTACAATGTAGTATCCAAAGGCTACATTCTCAAAGGTAATGCCAGACTCTTCGGCTGAGATCTGCATAGCTGGGGCAAGGAATTGGCTCTGAAGAAGATAAATATAATTTGATGCAAATGTAATGTAACACTGTATTGCCAATTCAAGATGTTTTAGTGACTGAAAACATCCATGAGGGATTATCTGATCTTGCAATAAACATAGCCATTATCACATAAATTCAAATTGGATTGGAATGATTTGAACTGAAATTGAAATTACCTTGATATCTGTCTCTACTTTGAGTATTTTGAACATGGTGCCCATATCTATGAGGGATTGACTGATCTCATCATATACAGGACCAGAATCAAATTGTATCAAAAAGAATTGATTTGGAATGAATTGAAATGATTTGAAATGAAATTGACTTTACCTTGATATCTGTCTCTATTTTGAGCAGGTCGAACATGGTGCCCATATCTATGAGGGATTGCCTGATCTCGCGATAGACAGAGCCCAGAAAGTTGAGAGGTAGAGAGAGTTGGAAGAGAAGGCCATTCACCATCACTAGATCACCCACTGTCATGTTACCTTGACAACCAAAACAGAATTCTAAAAAAGTCAAACTCCTACACCGCTTTGTACCTGCAGGCCATCATGGATTTCATTGTGGAAAACAATCAACTTTCTTATTGCTTATTTATTACACAATTTCACGCACTCAGATAGCTTTGAAATTATAATTATTTTGCAAAGTCAAATTCTGCGTAGGATCTCTTTTCTCCAACCACGGAAGCTAGGCTTGTACACTATCATAGCATTTTCTCGTTACAACAAGGATAGATAAAACAAAAAATTCTTATAATAAAATTAAATTCTTCAAATTTCAAACATCTGAAACATGTGTTTTCAGTACAATGAGAGAAACGGCTTTGTCCCGAAGCACCTCATTGCAATGCCAGAGCTGATGGTGACTGCAACTAAGGTAGCTATCTCACTTCGCGGAAACAAAATTGAGACAGATTTGCCTGCATGGCATTGCACTATATCTATCGCCGCGACAGATTTTTGTGTGCTACAGGAGACAGATCTAGTACAATGGCATGCTGGCTAATTCGTCCTTTGTACCACGTAACCTTTTGTACGTGGGACAAAAGATTTCGTCGCGGAAAAAGAGGAGACAATGCCATGTTGGCAAATCTGTCTCAATTTTGTTTCCGCGAAGTGAGATACCACCCTTACAGGAAACCATAAATACCATTCTTTTCATCGCATTTTAATTTGATGAATTCCCTGACATTCCCTGACATTCCCTTCCTGACCAGCAAGAATCTTGGGGATAATATACCTGCAATGATGCCGCGGCTGGCTAGCAACATAACGCCTGACATAGAAGCACTGAAGATTGCATTCTGACCAAAGTTAAGGAGGGCCAGACTGGTGGCTGTCTTCAAAGAGGCATGTTCATACTGAGCCAGAGTTTTATCGTAGTTATTGACTTCCCACTTCTCATTGTTGAAGTACTGAAAATCAAAAATATGACATACTGTATTTATGGAAATATTAGCAGTACATTAATTTTCGTGAATTTCATGGTAGGCGCGAATTAAAAAACCTGCGGATATATGGGCATGATTTCTTATGCATGTATTGAATAGGTTCAATGCGAGCTTACAAACATGCAGCACAAATTTAAGATCCTGTGAATGTGTTTTGAGGCCTCACGGCGCGAAAAATTAATTGCTCGAAATTAACAGCCAATACAGTAACTGGTTGATAGAAAGTTGATAGAACTTTTATGGTACCTTTGCAATCAATGATAACCTCCATGAAATACTGGATTTTGATTGGCAGCTCAGCAACATTGCCTTGGTAGTTACCATTGATGACATACTTACTCAAATGTTCATTCAAAAATTATCATTGGGCCGTATGCATAAAAAGTAGCAATTGCTTGTGCTAGCCTTTTACTTGAATCCGTATGCATAAACAGAGGCAATTGCTTGCAAGCAAATGCTTTTGCTAGCAAGCACAAGCAATTGCTTGATGTCCGCAAGCAATTGCTTAAAGATCAAGCAATTGCTTAAAAACGTATGCATAAAACGAACCTTTTGCTTGTTCTTATAAGCAATTCCTTACGTTTTTTCAAGCTCCGTCATAGCAGCTTGAGCTCTTGCTTAATCGGGACGTTTGCGGTTAAGCATCATGTTTATGCTCGTTAGAGAAAAACCAAAGTTGTACAGGAGTAGAATAAATTAATAAATTAATAAATTAAATTGCATTTTTTTTCATTTTGTTCTGAAATATGTCATCCTGGAATGTTATACTGCCATGTCAGGAAAGGCTACCCCACACGCATGACATTTGAATACACTACTAGTATGTGAAACCCGCCTTTGTTCTCCCATGAATGATGTTCGCACTGGCGTGATGTCGCTATTTTTGAGATCGTAAGCAATTGCTTGCTGGAGGCAAGCAAAAGGTTTGAGCACAAGCAAAATGTTATGCATACGGATTTAAGCAATTGCTTGAGCTTGATCTTTTGCTTGACAAGCAATTGCTTGCAAGCAATTGCTACTTTTTATGCATACGGCCCATTACCTTGACAGTTTCGTAATTGATGAGCGAGTCAACGGCATGGTTGCCCGCAACCTTTTCAGCTCGGTTCATCTGCACTCCGAACACAGCTCTCAAAATAGGTTGATTTGATTTTATTTTTTCCAGTTAATTACTCAGCATTTCCTTGCTTCGTCAAAAAGCCTTTTATACTGTACCTAACATGGGATAGCAGGAACTACTCAAGCCACTCCCCAGATACGCCCATCTTCCAAAGTTCACTTAATGATTTTTACCTTGACAGTTTCATAGTTGATGAGCGTGTCAACGGCATGGTTTCCCGCTTCGTTGTCAGCTCGGTTCATCTGCACTCTGAATTTAGTTCTCCATGAGGTGATACTTAGCGTGTAGAATATGTAAGCTCCCACGCAGGCCACAGTGACGGCTGCAAAGGCTGGACCACATTTGTAGTACTTAGTGTTTACAAGAGAGAGAGAGAGACAATTAGTGGAGTAAAAACTTTACTGGTCACAAAAAGAGAATTCAATCTTTTGTAATAAACTATGCATTTTGTTCTGACTCCTCCCTTATTTGGCCGATGGCCTTTTGTTGAGGTGTAATTGAGAAGTCTCCTGATCGCATATAACGAGATAGAGTGTTCAAATCTCTGCAAGAGTACATCCCGTGGCTAGGTTTATATAGCGCCTATAACAAACATTCAAACATTATCTTATAATGCTATCTTCACATATTTGAAAATTCACACCTGCCAATCTCCGTGCAAAATCTGCTGAAGTTAATGTACAGCAAATATTAACATGAATATAGATTGAATATTCTGGCAACATTTTCTGTCAAATTCATTGCTTACCATGATGACGGTTACAAGACACACTTCAACTATGGTAGGTCCAATGTTGAATACCAGAGCCATTAGGACATAGTTGATACCCCTGAAGATGGAAAGAGAAAAATATAACAGAATGAAAACAAAAACTTTCCTAAAGTCCTTTTTTAAAAATAAATATAACACATTACAGTCTTGAGTGATTTTAATCAATCTTAACCCTAAAACAGTCAGGGTTAAATCAATCCCCCACCTAGACCATTCCATGAAAGATTTTGACCGCAGCGCTCACTGACATTTCACTTTTAACCCTCAAAAGACTGGGGGAGGCCATCATGGCCCCCCATGAATGCTATAAGTAATAATAATACACAATATTAGCATTCTAGGAGCTTTATTTTTTCAATCAGAGCAAAAAGCATGATTTCATGCATAAATTAGCATAATTAATTCATATAAAATAAATAGATATTATTATGGAAAAATTAACGGCGCAGTCTTGTAGATTACATGACACACTACCATTGTGCAAATTTTCAGCGCAGTCGCGTGATCGGCGGCCGAGATCTTGGGGGGGGGGGCCATCATGGCTCCCCCCCCCCCCCCCCCCCCAGTCTTGACAGCTACCAAAACACCCCAGTCTTATTAAAATAATAATAGCTCTAAACTGACCTGCTCCCTCTATCAATAGCCTTGGAGAGCGCCCCCGTTTGTCGAGACAGATGGAAGCTCAGATCCAGCTCTAGAAGGTGTGCAAAGACATTCTTCGCGATACGTCTTATTGAATCCTGAGCCACCCTGGCGAAGACAGCATTTCGGGTCTCATTGAAGAGGGATGCAGCGGCACGTGCTGCACCATCTGATCAAGTATACAAAGTATAATAAAAAATAAACTTTATATTTTGGTCTTGTAAAGGGGATACTACATTATGATAGCAGGACCCTTGTTGTTATAACAAAGCAATATCCAGATTGTCTGTCAACCGTCCCGTGACTACACAGTAAAGTGTGACAGACGGACGGATGCCGGAGAGACGGACGGACACCATTTGGATTCCTAAGTCTTGCCTTCACCTCCGGTGGGTGGGCGAGACAATAAATGTGAATTATCTAGTGCCAAATCCACTCTATGGATTTCTCAAAGACATAAAAAGACAAATTGTACCAAAAAAAATAAATGATTTCTTCTCAAACGTTGTGTGTACATTGTATGTGGCATCAGATTATAGCCAAAAGAATTTTCTTGCTGATTCAATATATTTCAAATAACTTGCTTTTATTAAAAAAAAAAAAAAAGTTATGCTTAATTTTATGCGACAATGAATCAAAACTACAAAAAAACCCTGTGTCCTGTCATGGTCAATTTGGCTTACTATGTTTGAAACCTACACATAGGCATGGCACATCATGCTCAAAAAAGAGTTTTGAAAAAAAAAATGTAATCATATCTCAAGATCTACAGCACCAAATGTGAGGGAAAAACAGTTTGGTTTAATTTCCCAATGGTCTTATTTTCACTTAGTTAAATAATAACTTGATCTAATTGCCAGTTCGGCTGATGAGCAAATTGACTTCTTTTCCATTTTCGTAAATTTGGGTTGAAGACCAAATGGGAATAAGATAAACTGATATACAGTGCCTATCAAAATAAATGCAACAAGATCTAACTTCAAAGTTGTGAATATTGTGTTACTTTTACACCAAATTGAGTAGAAACACGTTAAAGCCACATATCTCCTCTTTCCAATGATATCTTATTTATTCATACATGATCAGGGATGGCTGAGTAATCATTCTTTTTGGGAAATGGGATAAAGTGGACGTGGGGCCAAGTTTTAGACACGGCTTCGAGCATCAAACTCATAAATGATTCTTTGTCGGAGAGTTGCAATGTCAGGTGGAGGGGTAATAAACACTTTGCTCTTGAGATAACCCCAAAGAAAAAAGTCTTAACAAGTGAGATCCGCGATAACAAGTCAGATCCTGAGATCGCGGTGGCCACACCACATCATGATACAAGGCAAACACTCGATGTCCAAAAACCTCAGCACTTACTCAGACCCTAAACCTAAAATAAAATAAAACCCTATTGCAACCATTCCCCCAACACTACATATACATCTTAGACGGAACAAAGCCTGAAGTAACTGTCGCAGGAGCAAATGTTGTATCACCATTTAAACTAAATTTTGAATAATGAAGGAAACTGACCAGAAATATATAATATGAAAAACTGAGCAAAGAAAATGGGGTACCATCGGGATTCGAACCAGAGACCTCCTGGTTACTAGTCAGGCACTCTACCATCTGAGCTATAGTAAGCCCCGGATGGGGTCATACCTATACCTGTTAACTCTTCAATGCTCGAGTGGTCAGAAGCTATGAAAAATTGAGCAAAGAAAATGGGGTACCATCATATTATATATTTCTGGTCAGTTTCCCTCATTATTCAAAATTTATATTAAAAAAGATGCATCACTTCACCGTGATCCCTCGCACTTACTCCAAGTTGATTTCTATCCTTCGGGTTTATGCCAGGTTTCTATAGATTCTGACCACTCGAGTATTGAAGAGTTAACGGGTATTAGGAACGACCCCATCCAGGGCTTACTATAGCTCAGATGGTAGAGCGCCTGACTAGTAACCAGAAGGTCTCTGGTTCGAATCCCGATGGTACCCCATTTTCTTTCTCAATTTTTCAAAATTTAATCTAGTCAGATACTTGGTTTTACTTACAACCTAATAGGAGAGTTGTAGCTAATGTTGGTCCTGTTCCGACCTTTTCAACAGCTTCTGAGGCTGTTTGGTGCTCATTTAGGTTATCTACAGCATACTTGAACAGGAAAGGCACATACACATTGGTCACCTGCAACAACAGAATAAATGTTCTTTTAAATACGGCAAATAAAAATGTATGGTATAATAGTTATTTATCAAAGAGACCTCTGGCAATATTGTCAATGGGGGAATAATAACTGACATGAAATAGTTCAATAAGATATCAACAAATCAGATCAACCATGATTTATTCATTCATATGCTCACTAACTCTACAGATAGTGGCAGGTACAAAATATTAACTACTGAACAATATCTCAAATGCTATAAGTTATCAAGGAGAAAAAGAAATTCAACCTGGCATTGACTCTCTAAATAGCGTATGTTGAGATATGACACTCTCTGAGTTGGAAGCGCAAGACTCAACTTTAAACTACATGTAACTACAAGGAGAGTGCCACCACAACCCTTAATATGCTGACAAGATCAATCCTTCAGCCAGACTAACCCAGCATTGCTTTCATGATATCCTACCTCAAAACGGGAACACAAAACTCACCTTTGCACCAACTAACAAGGAGAGCAACGCCACTAATTTTGCCTTGATGCTAAGATCTCGTTAGGGCCTAACATAACCCAGCATTGCCTCGATGATATCCTTCCTCCCATGGGAACACAAAACTCACCTTTGCACCAACTAACAAGGAGAGCAACGCCACTAATTTTGTCTTGATGCTAAGATCTCGTTAGGGCCTAACATAACCCAGCATTGCCTCGATGATATCCTTCCTCCCATGGGAACACAATACTCACCTTCGCACCAACTAATAAGGAGAGCGCCACCAAAACCCTTATCTTGAGGCCGAGATTTCCCTTGGGCCAGACGTAACCCAGCATTGCCTTGATGATCTCCCATGCTCCAACTTTTTCTGCTATGTCATCCTTAATTGGTACCCCTACATCATTCGAATGGCAACAACTTGTTTTTGACGAGGGCTGAAGCGGTTGCTGTAAAGACAATAAAAATGGGATATTAGACTTTTATTTCAGTTGTTCAAAAGACTTTGTACCCAAATACAATTTACAAATTGTGAACAAGACAAAAATTAAAAATATAATTCATAAAAAAAAAATAAAAAAAAGAAGTAATATCTGTGATGGACACTGGCTAATAGACATAACTGAGTGTTTATGATACATGCATGCAGGAAATTTATATTGTATTAGCACTTGTTTTGATGCATTTTTTGGGATCATTTCTGAAATTTCCTTTCCAATGGTACAAGTTTCAAATGAAAATTGGTCCATTTGTACCGGCACAATTAAAGGTCATCACAAAATTGAGGGACACATGACACCCTATTTTTTTATATTCATCTACATGCGTCTTCCCCTTTTTTGTTTCTAGAGACTTTAGCACACTTCCAAACATGCACAGATCTTTTCCAGTGTTGATATTTGTCATTTAAAGTATGTTTCTTCTTTAAAGAAGACTCTAATGATAAAACATTAGTTATACCCAATTATTTCAATCCGGTTTCACTTTTTAGAATCCCAAAATTGAATAACCATGTTTCTTTTATCTTGGATCTTGGATGAGTTCCTCCTGAATGTTCCAATGGGGAATTTTAACTGGAGGTGTGGTGTCGAGTGTTTTTAATTTGGTTGGGGGGGGGGGGGTTAAATGAATTTGACAACTCTATTTTTGAAGGATGAAGTTGTCTCTTTGGAGATTATTGAAGGAGGCAGTTTATTCCAATCCTCCGTAGTCTTTGGGAAGAACGAGTTCGTGAAGACATCATTTCTTGTACATGGTTTAATATAAATTGTTTATCGTGGCCTCTAGTTCTGCTATGGGTCTTGGGAATGATGCACTTTTGGAAGTCAATTTTAAGTTCCCCGTTCAGAATCTTGTAGAAGCATGTCAACCTTGTTGTACATCGAATGATTTGTAAGGGTTATCATCCCAGAGATTCTTTCAGGTGTGTGACACTAGAATCCCTGCCGTAGGTGGATGTGGCAAATCTGGCAGCAGCATTCTGGACCCTCTCCAGATCTTTGATGTTCTTAGCAGTGAAGGGGTCCCAGGCTGCTGAAACATAATCCAGATGGGGCCAGACAAGTGTTTTGTATAGCTTCTCCTTTGTTGTTTTTGAAGTATGGTTGAAATTCCTCCTAAGGAAGTTTAGGACTCTGAAGGCTTTACCCTTGGCATAGCTTACATGTACTTGGGCATTCCATCTCAGATCATTTTGGATGTGGACGCCGAGGTACTTACTGTCCTGCGTTTCCTTGAGGTTGACTCCAATCATGTTGAATGAAGGGTGGGTTTGATTTCTGCTTCTGGAGATCCACATGGTGGTGCATTTAGAAGGGTTGAATCTCATGTCCCCACCTATCTGCCCAGTCAACCATCCTATTCAGGTCTGTTGGAGGGTAATTTCGTCTCTAGGTGATTTGATGGAGTGTGTAAACAAGACAGTCGTCAGCAAATAACACTGACAGTGCTGGTTACTCCCTCATGTATGTTGTTTATTACGTGTCCCCCCCCCCCCTCGATTTTAAAGCTTAAACATTTCACTTTTATGTAGTGATTAGCTTGTGAAGCTAATAAAGAGGGGAAATGTATGTCAAATGCAATGCTAAATGTTATAAGGCAAAATTTTCAGCTTGCTCTTCCCGCTCGCTAACACTTTCATTAGTTTCTGCATAATGTGCGAAGTATGCGAACTTTGAGTATATTATTTTTCACTTTCGGGTGTTTCCATCCCCCCAGTATTGACATGAAATCGCCATGCTTAGTTACAGCCCAGTGCCATGCCCATGGGCCAGTCAGAGAACTTTTTCTTCACATACTTACTTACTTCCGTGGTACTGCCCAACTCCCCTAAAAGGGGTCAAACGGGCAGGGTAAGGGTGCGCAGATGGTCGTAACGCGGAAAGAAGAGGCGCGGCTTAGTATTTGTTTTGGTTGAGGTGTTTTTGGACGGCTTTTTTGAAGTTCTCTTTGTCGAGAATAGACTTAATTGCATTTGGTAGTTTGTTCCAATCCGTTATGGAACGTGGTACAAATGAGAATTTGTAGCAATTTTTATTTGTTGCGATTGGAATATAGCTATTTGTTGTGGATGTATTTCGCAGGTTCCTTTGGGCTGGGCGTAGGATGGATTGCACCGGCACTGCAAGGTGACCCGTTACTGCCTGTTGAAAAATTGAGAGACGGTTTGTTGTCCTCCTCTGCTGGAGAGTTTCGATGTTGAGTTTCTTTTATATGTCTGTTACACTACTTCTTCTTTCGTAAGTACCTGTTATGAAACGCACTGCCTTATTTTGAATTAGTTCCAGTTTGTTGATGAGCACTTGGGTGTGCGGGTCCCATACAAATGAACAATAGTCTAGTATTGGTCTAACCATTGTTTTGTATGCCATTTCCTTTACATGTGGTGGGCATGAATGCAAATTCCTTCTCAGAAAACCTAACACTCTATTTGCTTTAAAGCAAGTTCTGTTTACGGGGGAGTTCCATCTGAGATGTCGACTCCAAAATATTATTTTTTGAGGTTGATGTGGCATTAAGCCTAATATCCTGTTATAGATCTCTAGATTTTAAAGTCACCAGTCCATTCACTCCCATTCATTTCGTCAGTGGCGGAGACATCATTCATCTCCCATTGAGTTTGTACACAGTGAGCGAGTATAGAGGAGACAAATTCTGTATCTGTATCGTTTGGTCAGCAAAATATCAGTTCCTGACACATCACGCTACGTCGCACGTAGAAAAGTCTACAAGTTCGTTTTTGCAGAGCTAGAGAACAATGCATTTTGACTGTTGGGCGCTCTGATTAGCTATCGCGCGGAGCTCCGCCTCCTGGTTGCGATGACTGAAGTGCGTTGACCGTAACTGAACAACGCGATTCAGCTGTTCCCGATAAAGACCGCTTTGTCGTGCGCGCTGTCAATCATAACCAAAGTGGACCCATTTCGCAAGAAAAACTGCAAGACTCGACTTCACAAAAGGTTAAGCGTAGACCCACTCTTTCAATATTTTTTAGAATAAAGAAGAGAAATATAAAAAGGAACTTCAACGAATCCACTGTTGGACTACGCCCAACATTTGAAAACGTATAAAGAAATGAGGACTTACCAAAAAAATAAATGACGAATCTAAATTTTGTCGTGACTATTGTTCATTGGAAGGCACAATGGTAGTGTATTTCATATGCTAAACATGATCATTCGAGCGTCATGCATAAATTATTAAATTATGGAGTAAACATTTCTACGTGCCAGGTCTCCTTGGAGCCTGTCGGCGTCATTTGGGCCTGCTACTGTTCTGTATATAATGCAGTCGTCTGCAAATAGACGACAACTAGAATCCAGGCCATCAGGGAGGTCGTTTATAAAAAGAAGAAAATCTAATGGGCCTGAGACCGTTCCCTGTGGTACACTAGAGTCCACACTGACCCATTCAGAGTGCTCACCCTCTACTACAACCCATTGCTTCCGTCGAGTAAGAAAACCGTCGACCCATAGAACCAATAACACACACAAACAAAATATTTTCTGTTAAGAAAGAAATGACCTGTTGCCTGGGATTATATTCTCCTTCTCTCTCTTCTTCTCTCATCACATCACATCACATCAGGTACGGAAATGAAGGATTTTCCGGTCAATGTCCAAGTTTGTAGATAAAAACTAAACGGCTTAAACTTGATATTTTAAATGCGATGAGGAGCGGAGGTTGTAAATCTTTCCCCCACCAATGTTTGTCCAGTAGATCTCTAGTTCCTTAAATTTGTCGACAGATTTTGCTTCTACTACAATGGTTGGCAGCTTATTCCAGTCCGATACTACTCTTTGACTAAAGAATTTACATCTAACTTCCAATCGAGATCTTTTTGTAAAAAGCTTGAATTTGTGTCCTCTTGTTGATGCGTGAATTGCAGGTGTGAAGAATATGTCTCTGGAGATTCCCAACTTTCCATTTACTAATTTATATGGTTCCGGGATAACCCGCCCACCAGACAACCCGACCCTGGACGACCCGCCCGCCTACCCTGGACAACCCGCCCAGGGCGAGTTCTCCAGGGTCGGGTGCGGGATTGGACAACCCGCCCACTTTGATATTTTTTGTTTCTAACTACTCTATTTCAGTTTCATTCACAATGTCTTGATAATCAATGGATCACTTGCCTATCATTAGTAATTCTAATATTTTATCAGTTGAAATCGGGGTTAAAATAACGAGTATTTGGGGTTTATTTACAGTGAAATAATTTGCCTTTTGATGCTCCTGCGAACCCGAAGGAAAACACTCGACCCGTAAAATTTAGGCTGAATTTGCTCCAAATTTTGAATAATGTTTGCTATAAAATGTGTTGTGATATATCTTAGTATATAATTGAAAACAATAGCCTTCTATTTCCAGTTTAATCGACTGAAAAACTGTTTTCTGTACATGAAATATTAGTAATTTCCCGCCGTATCGGCGTGCCTGTGCATGAGTGTTTGTGAGTTATACTGAGTGAGTGAGCGAGTGAGAGAGCGAGCGACGGCTTACCGAGGCTAGGTCGTCCGCTCATCTCGTCATGTCTGCCCTTTTCTGCTAACTTTGAAGTTCATAAAAATTGTGAAGGGACATATTCATACCGCTATACACTGCCCTCCAAAAGTTTGGGTACACCTGATGTCAGCTCTGTTTTGGATCATTTTGAGGCATTTTATGTCCAGTATTTCAGTCCAAATGATGTTTAAGTACAAAAAATACATTATGTAACCAATATACTTCTTGATTACCACCCCAAGTCTCCTTGGAATTTAGAAATTACTCAAAAATATGCAAAAAGTGCAAAATCGTGATTTTGCCCTAATTCATTCTGTCAAAATCAATTATTTAAAAAAAAGATATCTCGGCTAATAATGGTCCGATCAATGTAAAATTTTGCATGGATGTTGAGGCACATGTAAAATATAACCCTGTAGTCTTTGTTTATATTTTGAGACAACACTTTATTAATTATGCAAATTTATGCAAATTAAAGGTCTATTTTTAGAAATTTATCAATACTTTGTTTAAAAACTTGCTATGAAGCCCAATTTTTTGTTAAAAGTTGCTGAGTATAATATTTAACAAAATTATAATTAAAAAGTTGGACTTTCTCATGAATTCCTTTGTATTCTTTTGTTTTATTAGTTTCTATTGTTTTCAATTGTTTGTATTTTTATGTATTTCTTAATGTTTTTGGCTCTTTTATGTTTCTGAAATGAACCTTGATTGATTTCAAGATATTCAAGATAATGCTTAAAGCCTTTTAGATGCAATTAGGAGTGTTGTAGAGCAATTCAGGTGAATGGTGCATTCAGGACACAAATGGGCAATAATTTAATTTTTGATATTTTAAAACTTTCATAATTACAAGTCAAAAAATGGTTCCTTACATAATAACTTTTTATATAGAGACTGAATAATGACTTTTCTGACTGGGGGAGGGGTCTCGGCCAATTCAACCAACTATAAAACATCCATGACTGCTGCGCAAACGCTGCCAACCCTAAATATGCCTTTTGGTGACCTTTTCCTTTAAAGCGTAGTGCAACTATTGTTCTAAGAACACTGCCCATTGTGTTGTTAGGTGATTGCATTGCATTATTGCATGTCACACCTAAATAGAATGTAAGATAATATTTTGCTTTCATTTCAGAAACAGAAAAGAGCCAAAAACATTAAGAAATACATAAAAATGAAATTAATCGAAGACAATAGAAAGTGATAAAAGTAAAGAATACAAAACAATTCTTGAGAAAGTCCAACTTTTTATTTAAAACGTTGTCGACTATTGTACTCAACAACTTTTAACAAAAAATTGGGCTTCATAGCAATTTTTAAAACAAAATATTGATAAATTTCTAAAAATAGACCTTTAATTTGCATAAATAATAAATTGTTGTCTCAAAAGACAAACAAACAGTACAGGATTATATTTCACATATGTCTCAACATCCATACAAAATTTTACATTGATCGGACCATTATTAGCCTAGATATCTTCTTTTTTTCAATAATTGAATAAATTAGTGCAAAATCACGTTTTTGCACTTTTTGCCTATTTTTGAGTAATTTCTAAATTTCAAGAAGACTTGGCGTAGTAATCGTGAAGTATATTGGTTTCATATTGTATTTTTTTTACTTAAACATCATTTGGACTGAAATACTGGACTCAAAATGCCTCAAAATGATCCAAATCAGAGCTGACATCAGGTGTACCCAAACTTTTGGAGGGCAGTGTATATTGGGAGGGGTTTGATTACAGAAATTTTTATAACTATTATTTGGCCTACTCTTGACAAATAACTTGTTCTATTTCCCGGGGGCTGGTAAAAGTACTCTGTATTATAATTTACTAAATTTACATGAATGTTATTTATTCATTTTTTTATTTCTTTTTATTTCTGTCTCTATTTATTTTTGTTCTTATGTTTTTACTTGCAGACTGGCCAACAGACTTCATCCTAAGAACCGACAGTCCTAGAAGAGGACGTGAAATGAAGAAGATGTCGGGAGAAGATGCTAATAAAATCAAGATACCTATAACGCCAAGATAATGAAGATGAACCAAACCAAACATAACATACAGATATTGCAGAATTAAGGCTATAAGTTGTTCAATCATCCATCAATTAATATTTACCAATCCATGGTCCAAATAAGGGGGAAATGGGGCGCGGGCCCGTAAAATATTTCATTTTATGCACTTTACGACCCAGATCCGCGTCTGCAATTATTGCATTTTCATACCAAAGTCAAATGGAAGATAAGAGAGAGAAATCAGGCTAATTAAGGAAATGGGGGGGGGGGGGGGGGAAGGGAATATCATAATAGTATTGTGTTAAGTGTTTTCCCCTTTCTCTTTTACGCTTTCGCTCCTTCTCTCTCTTCTCTTACCCTCTCTTTCTCTTCTAACATTAACATTTGTGTTCCATTTGTCATTAGTGATAATAATGTTTTCTGAAAGTAAAAAAGTATCTTATGATTTGTCTACTTCATTTATTGATATTTATTACGATATTAGTAGTAATTTATGTTATAATGTGAACTATTGTGATGTCAACCGTTATATTTAGGCCTATTGTACACATGTTTTATTCAGCCTTTGGCTATACGACACATGTTTTTATGAATAAACCATTTTTTAATTGAATTGAAGGGGGAAAAATTAAGATAGTTGAAGATGTTAAATGGAATGAAAGGGAAATCAGTGAGAGGCACAGCACAGAAAATAAAAATGAAGGTGAATAACAAAAAACGTCGGTAGGGAAGGTTGAAAAAGCGTTGTAAAAGGTTATACATCAGTGGCGGATTTAGGGGGGGGCCGAGGGGGCCGCGGCCCCCCCTATTGGCAGCGCAAAAAAAAAAAAAAAGGAAAGAAGAGAAAAAGAGGAGAAAAAGAAGGGGAAAAGGGAAGGAGAAGGGGGGGAAAAAAAAAGAGAAGATGAAAAGTAAAAACAGGAGGAAAATATTTTTTCAGGTTTAACATATTAAAAATTGCTCGCATTTCGCGCTCATTTTGTGTAAGTTAATTAGATAATAATCCTCTTGAGCACAGCACAAAAAGTGCTTAAAATGCACTGTTTTCAATTTGTAATATAAAAAAAAAAAAGATAGTTCACATTGTTTAATATATATTAAGATATATATCTTCTTTAGAAGCATTAAAAACGCTTAAAAACACTGTTTTCAGGTTGAAAAAATTATCTAAAACTTTCAGCTCGCGCTTCGCGCTCGCATCGTTTAATGAGATATGTATCTTCTTAAGAAGCATAGCATAAAAAAAACCTTTAAATGCACTGTTTTTAGATTGTTATATCTAAGATTTTCAGCTCGCGCTTCGCGCTCGCATTGTTTAATGAGATAATCTTCCTTATAAACATAGCATAAAAACGCTAAAAAAATTGCACTGTTTTCAGGTTGACATATCATTAAATTTTCAGCTCGCGCTTCGCGCTCGCATTGTTTGATGAGATAAGCATAGTCTTTATGAGCTTAGCATAAAAACGCTTAAAATTAAATGTTTTCAAGTTGATTGAACAAAAATTTTCGGCTCGCGTTTGCCGCTCGCATTATTTAATGAAGTATGTATCTTCTTTATAAGCAAGGCATAAATAATCTTTAAATGCACTGTTTTCAGCTTGATGTATCAAAAATTTTCGGCTCGCGCTTCGCGCTCGCATTGTTTAAAATATGTATCTTCTTTATAGGCATGGCGTTTTAAAAAAAGCTTAAAATATCCTGTTTCATGTTGATATATCAAAAATATTCGGCTCGCGCTTCGCGCTCGCATTGTTTAATAACAAGTATCTTCTTAAAAAGCATAGCACAAAAAAAACTTTAAATGCACTGTTTTCAGGTTGACATATCTTTAAATTTTCAGCTCGCGCTTCGCGCTCGCATTGTTTGATGAGATAAGCATTTTCTTTATGAGCTTAGCATAAAAACGCTTAGAAAGCACTGTTTTCAGGTTGATAATCTAAAATTTTCTGCTCGCGCTTCGCGCTCGCATTGTTTAATGACAAGTATCTTCTTAAAAAGCATAGCACAAAAAAAAAATTAATAAATGCACTGTTTTCAGGTTGACATATTTTTAAATTTTCAGCTCGCGCCTCGCGCTCGCATTGTTTGATGAGATAAGCATTTTCTTTATGAGCTTTGCATAAAAACGCTTAAAAAGCACTGTTTTCAGGTTGATAATCTAAAATTTTCTGCTCGCGCTTCGCGCTCGCATTGTTTAATGACAAGTATCTTCTTAAAAAGCATAGCACAAAAAAAACTTTAAATGCACTGTTTTCAGGTTGACATATCTTTAAATTTTCAGCTCGCGCTTCGCGCTCGCATTGTTTGATGAGTTTAACATTTTCTTTATGAGCTTAGCATAAAAAAGCTTTCATGTTGATATATCAAAAATATTCGGCTCGCGCTTCGCGCTCGCATTGTTTAGTGTTCTTAATGTTCTTAAAAAGCATGGCACAAAAAAAAAACTTTCAATGCCGTGTTTTTAGGTTGATATATCCAAAATTTTCGGCTCGCGCTTCGCGCTCGCATTGTTTAGTGAGATAATATGTATCTTCCTTTTAAACATAGCATAAAAATGCACTGTTTTCAGTTTGATATAATTTATTATCTAAAATTTTCACCTCGCTCGCATTTTTTAATGAGATAAGTATCTTTTTAAAAAGCATAGCACAAGAAAGCTTTGAATGCACATATTTTCAGGTTGATATTTCAAAAAAATTTCAGCTCGCGCTTCGCACTCGCATTGTTTTGATGAGTTTAACATTTTCTTTATAGCTTAGCATAAAAAGCTTTCATGTTGAATTATCAAAAATATTCGGCTCGCGCTTCGCGCTCGCATTGTTTAGTGTTCTTAATGTTCTTAAAAAGCATGGCACAAAAAAAAACTTTCAATGCCGTGTTTTTAGGTTGATATATCCAAAATTTTCGGCTCGCGCTTCGCGCTCGCATTGTTTAGTGAGATAATATGTATCTTCCTTTTAAACATAGCATAAAATGCACTGTTTTCAGTTTGATATAATTTATTATCTAAAATTTTCACCTCGCTCGCATTTTTTAATGAGATAAGTATCTTTTTAAAAAGCATAGCACAAGAAAGCTTTGAATGCACATATTTCCAGGTTGATATTTCAAAAAAATTTCAGCTCGCGCTTCGCACTCGCATTGTTTAATGATATAAGTATTTTCTAAATGAGTTTAGCATAAAAAAACGCCTAAAATCAAATGTTTTCAGGTTGATATAGCAAAAACGTTCGGCTCGCGCTCCGCGCTCGCATAGATTTAATACATTGGCTTGTTCATAAAAAAAAATCAAGATTAAGTTAATTAAGTGTCTATAGGCCTATAACAGCCCCCCCCCGCCCCCACGGCGCTTAGCTTTTCAAACCGCTGATCAAAGGAAATTGGGGTGAAAAAATTCCGGCCCCCCCTATTGGCGAATGCTGGATCCGCCCCTGTACATAGTGTGTACAGAGAAAAAAAAAAGATAAAGAACATTTTTAAAAATTATCATGAGAGAAAAGTGATGGGGAGAGAGCAAGTAAGATTTTAATAAGAACATTAAAAAAATACCTGTCGAAGATAACGATTTAAAAATATCCTTGTTAGCTAATGATTCAACTTGTTTTATTGATGGTTCAGAAAATTCTTTTCAAGCCCTTTTTGACACTATCGATTTCTTTTCTGACAGTTCTGGTTGTAAGATTAATATTTCCAAGTCAGAGGCAATATGGGTTGGCTAAAAGGAAGGTTCCTCGTCTTACCCATTTTCTGATAAAGGTTTGAAATGGAACAAAGACACTTTTAAAACATTGGGTATTCATTTTTCTTTGAACATAGATCAGTTATATACCCTTAAAGGGGACCAATACCCAAGGAAATAATCATTTTTATAAGAAAGAGCACAATCAGAGGAGCAATTTTATAAAATAAGAAAGTTATAGAAGTTTGAAAAGTCTCGTTTTACCTTCTATGGGGATCCTCAAACTGGCAACATCGGCTTCAAAATGTCTGATTTTATGGACAACTCTCCATTGGTTTTGTACACAAATTTTCAGATTTTCCCCATTTTCTTTCAAAATATGTCTTATTTACTTCTCAGCTCAAAATATGTCATGGAAAAATATATTTCACACAACATATGTTGAGGTCAGAAGGAAGTAAGACATATTTTGAAAGAAAATTGGGAAAATCTGAAAATTTGTTTACAAAACCAATGGAGAGTTGTCCATAAAATCGGCCATTTTGAAGCCAATGTTGCCAATTTGAGGATCCCCATAGAAGGTAAAACGAGACTTTTCAAACTTCCATAACTCTCTTATATTATAACCGAGTTTGATGAAACTTTTTTTTTAATTGCTCCTCTCATTATGCTCTTTCCTATGAATGTAATTATTTCCATGGGTATTGGTTTCCTTTAATCACAAGGTAAAACTGAAATCCATTGAAAATGCCCTGAATTGTTGGCGTGCAAGAAATTTATCCCTGGTCGGGAAGGTTTGTGTGATAAAGACCCTATTACTGCCACAAATCCTTTATTTTTTCTCTGTGTTTTGTATCAAAATACCAAAGAATTTTTTTAAACAGTTGAATACAATGCTTTATAAATTCATGTGGAGCGGTGGTAGTGATAGGGTCAAAGACATCTCATATGTAATGATTATTCTTTAGGTGGTTCAAAAATTATTGATTCATACACATTTTCTATTGCACAAAAATTGTCATGGGTCAAAATGCTTTTTGATGATAATTATGTGAGTATTTGGAAGTCCATTGAAATATCTACCTTAAAGAATTTCAACAACAGGGAAGATATTTTATGGAAAACATATGCTCCTCAATGTATATTAAACAAATTAAATTCGAGTCAACTTGCTGAATCTCTTCAAACGTGGTACTTATTTAGAGAAAACTTTGTTAAAAATGAACATGGTATGGTCTTTTCTGAAATCGGTTTTTGTCAGTGTATTTGGTTTAACAAGAATGTCCGTTCAAATTCAAAACAATATTTCTTATTCCAAGATTGGTTAGACAAAAGAATTGTGTATATCAGTGATCTCCTGAATCCTCCTCATCCAGATAATAAACTTTTTGAAGAGCTTGTTCTTGATTATGATATTTGTAATAGAGACAGGAGAAAATACAATTTTTTATTGAGAAATAAACCGAAAGAATGGCTAGTAACTTCTGATTTAACATCTGAGAGGATATTTTATGAGATAAAAACTAAGCTCTTGGAGACCAGAAAAATTCCGAAATATGCTTATAGTATAATGTTAGGTTCACAGTCCCCAGAACGACAAATTTTATATTGGAATAATATCCGAGCACCTCATGAAGTTGATTGGGAAAGAATTCATGTCAATAACTATAAATGCACCATACATACCCGTATCCGCTCTTTCTACTTCAAGTTATTTCACAGGGCTATTGGACTGAATGACTTTTTGCATAAAATCAAAAGAAAAGACTCCCCCCAATTGCTCATTTTGTAACACTTACCCCGAGACCTACATTCACCTCTTTGTTGAATGTCCGGTCGTTAAACCCATATGGGAAGAAACTGTCAAAAATATTATTCAGAAAACTGTAACACTCTCATATGTACCACTTTGAAAAGGTTTCGGTCTTGACTCAGATAATTTCTAACATATTTGTTCTATTACTCAAATATTATATCTATGTGTGTAAATTTCAAAACAAACCACCAAGTTTCGACGGTTTATAAAATTTATATTACGACCAATAAGAAACTTGAGTATAGAATTGCAAAGAAAAATAATAAACTATACCCATTCATTTAAGAAATGAGGTCGGCATTTAGATTGTGTTAATGTCATGATCACTGCCTTTAATATAACTGATGTTCATTGTTCTCATAATAACTGCTGAAATGTCAAGCTATGTTAATTATTGGTAAAAAATTATGACTTATTTCTGGGCTGAAGGTCGTAGACTTCAAGATGACTGCCAACTTATCAATAGGGGATGTTATTTTAATTTTATGTTGTACCCTTTCATAATTATACCGCTCTTACCTATCGCCTTGCTGAAGAAAAAAAAAAGGAGAAAAAAAAAAAAAGCGCAGTAAAATAGACGAGCGGGTCCGATTGACCCCACAACCTACCCTAAGGCTGATACATGATGACCTTTCATGGCCGAAGGAACAAAATAATACACCACCCCCACACACACACACACACACAAATAATAAAAAATAAAAAACAAACAAACAAGCAAAAAATAAATAAATAAAACAGTGGTGGAACAAGGTGGGGCCTCTATTTGGGAGTATTACAAGTTGAAATCGGTTTTTGTCAGTGTATTTGGTTTAACAAGAATGTCCGTTCAAATTCAAAACAATATTTCTTATATCAAGATTGGTTAGACAAAAGAATTGTGTATATCAGTGATCTCCTTAATCCTCATCATCCAGATAATAAACTTTTTGAAGAACTTGTTCTTGATTATGATATTTGTAATAGAGACAGGAGAAAATACAATTTTTTATTGAGAAATATACCGAAAGAATGGCTAGTAACTTCTGATTTAACATCTGAGAGGATATTTCATGAGATAAAAACTAAGCTCTTGGAGACCAGAAAAATTCCGAAATATGCTTATAGTATAATGTTAGGTTCACAGTCCCCAGAACAACAAATTTTATATTGGAATAATATCCGAGCACCTCATGAAGTTGATTGGGAAAGAATTCGTGTCAATAACTATAAATGCACCATACATACCCACATCCATTCTTTCTACTTCAAATTATTTCACAGGGCTATTGGACTGAATGACTTTTTGCATAAAATCAAAAGAAAGGACTCCCCCAATTGCTCATTTTGTAACACTGACCCTGAGACCTACACTCACCTCTTTGTTGAATGTCCGGTCGTTAAACCCATATGGGAAGAAACTGTCAAAAATATTATTCAGAAAACTGGTAAACCTCTCAATGT
>CALNVZ010000218.1:29525184-29615814 GCA_940671915.1 Paracentrotus lividus
CATACGCAACTATCGCTAGGGGGTAAAGAAATGTGAATTGTTTTGAACGAGGCCGCATAGATCAATATGACAGGTACATGCCGTGCATTTACTTTTAATATACGTAAACACACAGTTAATGCCGGCCTTTTCCAATTGATTCAGCCGAGTCAGATTGGTGTGAGCGGTGATATCTTTTATTTTTTTTCTAGCTGTATTGCAAATTAGAAGATATGCGACATATCGCATTGATGTTGCTTTGTTTTAAAACGGATTTTCATATGACAGGAGCGTTGTGGATTTTTCAACCCTGCGGAAATGGAAAACTAGCGACATTATCGGGAACCATCCCATAGTCTATTCGTACTTTCATCACGAGCAGGTTTGTCAAGGCGGTGCCGGAAAGGATCACGAGGACTCGGTATACTACAGTAACCCGTGGCACCATATTAGTAATTTTAAGTCTATTTTTGCATTTTTTTAATTTTTTTTTCAGAGAAAAATAAAGAAATAAAAGGGCGAAAAGAAAAGAGGGGAAAAACAAAAACAAAATAGAGACCTTACACGTAGTTAACGAGAAGAAAGATACGAGGGGGGGGGGGGGAGATGCCCTTTCACGATTATCAAGAAGAAATCCACTAAACGTCTTCAGTTTAGTTTGGTGATAATGTCAAATTTGACTGATCGCCATTATGATTATATAAAACTCCAACCACCCCTTCAATATCTTTAAGCCGCGCCGATGTTCGAACATTCCAAAGATTATCTGTATTTTTTTATTTTTTTTATATATTTTTTTTTTATCTGATGGTTGGTATGCAGCTGGGCATGTATGAAGCATTGCAAATTTATACTGGTAAAATACTTTGAGACGGATTTCGGACTAAACGGTTTTAAAAATAATTAGAGACGTCGAGGAGATCATGAGCGAAAGCGAAAGTCTGAGGATTGGAAAGCAAAATTACTTAATGTACTTCATTGCAATGGAATGAATGAGTCATTCATTACTTTTGATATAATAGTATGATAATAATAATAATAATAGTAACGGCGCTCTCGCTTAACTTTTTTCTATGGTTGCCGGCTGGGCAACCAATAGAGTTTATTCTGAGATAAAGAGTATAGCTCCTCCCGCATCTTTTGGTACCATATTTGTATGGTTTGTCTTAACGCTTGGATAAACACAGCGCATTGTTTGAGGAAAAAGTGGGAGTAAAATCAAAATGTTCAATAAAAGCTATCAAAAAAGCAACTCCATCATGATTAAAATAGCATAACTTTTTAACGCAAATGTCTTGCACTGTATATGACTTGGCAGGGGTGTTGTTATACAGTGTGTCCCACAAAAAATGCTAATGGCACTTTAGATGGGTGTAATATTAAAATTACAATACTATATTGTTTAAATCTTTACATACGTAAACTACAATTCGTTTTCTACAACTGGATGAAATTTTATGTATTATGGTCCAGGAATCGCAAAGATATGACCATTTTGTCATTACACAGCAGGAAACCTCTCCATCCAAGTTTGTATTGCAGAGTACCGGATGTATCGAATAAACAAACCCAAGTTTGATCATTAATACTTTGAAAATTATTTCAGTAGTAATTATGAAATTTATACCACCGTAAAGTACAACTCATTACAATTTTAATGATACCTCTCTCATCTCACCAATATCATGTATCACTGAACCCCATTGTTTTAAACATGTCTTGCAAAATTGTGAGCGGTTCACTTTCACGCTCATTGATGATAAAATTTGGGTTTTCTTTGAGGCATTTTGAATAACGCATCTCAAGGTGCATGAATGTGAACACTCTCAATTTTGCAAGGCATTTGCAGAACAATGGGGTTCAGCGATGCGTGATGTTGGTGAGCTCAGGGACATATCATTAGAATGGTAATGATTCGCACTTTACAGTGATATAAATTTTATAATCACTCCTGAAATATTTTTCAAATTATTAATGATCAAACTTGGGTTTCTTTTATTCGATGTACCCGGTACTAGTACTTAATATAAAACTTGGATGTAGAGGTTTCCTGATGAGTGATGAAAAAATGCTCATATCATTGTGATTATTGGACCATATCACATAAAATTTCATCCAAATGCAGAAAATGAATTGTAGTTTACGGGTGTATAGAGATGTGAATAATATAATATTGTAGTTTTAATAGTATACCCGTCTAAAGTGTCATTAGCATTTTTTGTGGGACACACTGTACACTGTCCGTCATAAAGGTGGAATATTTTTTTAACGCTCTAGCAACATGATTTTGCTCCCGCTTTAATTTCTTGAATATGTTTGTCTCTGCTTTTACTTTTCGGGACCCTTGCTATGTATTGGACATTCTCCCAAGGTCGGTATTTTATTAGAGACGTATACGACAGATATTTTGATTTTCTTAATTATCATCAAGCAAAGCTTTGTATTAAAAAAATAATTAATAAAAATAAATCTTTTCAACAGGAAAACCCTAATTATATGATTTTCTTAAAAAGAAAGAAAGAAGAAGAAGAAGAAAAAAACGCAAATGATAAGGCGTAAATATTCATATAATGAATGAAAGCGCCGTAAAATATAAAAACAACAACAACAACTTCCCGGGGATTTTTTTCCAAAAAAGTTTTGTCAACCCCCATGATGCCCATTTTTGTCAATTTTTCTCATTTTGGGGCCCCTTTTTGTTTACGCGACCCACCAAGGACCCCTCAGTCCTACTCCAAGGAAACACGTCTGAGGTGTTTAGTCTTGTTATTGCTCTTTGAGTTAAATCTTGTTTTATTGTAACAGACTCAAGTCTTTTCTCTAGGGGAGGGGTCAAATTTTATTTTGATTGGGGTTCAACATTGATTTTATTCATTATTACAACATGGAAATTTCTATCTTCGCAAAAATGTACTGTATTATTTCAGAAAAACATAACTGAAAATGAAAAATAATTTATAGTTACCTTTTACAACCTTGTCATCAAGGATTAAAAAAAAGAAATTATGAGAAAATGAATATAACAATTAAGGTGTTAAGGTTGTTTTCTATTTCTTTTGTTTTCAGCATAAAGTTGGAATAAAATATTCCGAATTTTCACCAATCACACTTTTTATTTCAACCCCACCCCTAGACAAGAGACCTAAACCTGTCACCATAAACCTGGATTAAACTTAAAGAACAATAACCACAATAATCTTCAGCCGCATTTTCCTGGGTGTAGGACTGAGGGGGGCTTGATCGGCAGGGAAAACAAAAAGGGGCCCCAAAATGATTTTAAAAAATGACAAAAATGGGCATCATGGGGGTTGACACAACTTTTTTTGAAAAAAATCCCCGGGAAGGGTTGGGAGAATGTCTAATACATAGCAAGAGTCCCGAAAAGTAAAAGCAGAGACAAACATATTCAAGAAAGTAAAGCGGGAACAAAATCATGCTGTTCAAGCGTTAAAAAAATATTCCACCTTTATGACGGACAGTGTAGCCTACCTATCGACCATGCACATTTTGTGTGAAAATGATGAATCAATAAGTCGACAAGTGTAACAACACCCTTCCCAAATTTTATGACTCAAAATTTTTTCAAATGTATTCAAATGAATAAATTGTGAATGAAATAAAAAAAAAGTTATGAAAACATATATGCATACTATATTCTACATTGTATGAGTAAAACTTTCCATATACAATGAATAATATTTGTAAATTTGCACTAGTCTCTTTAATTTTATCCAACTTTTCATATTAATTAATCTAAGCTCATAGTTTAAAGAAGATAGAATGATCCCAGGTTGCCGTTCTTTTTTTTCTTTTCTTTTTCTTTTTCTTTTCTTTTTTTTTTTTTTTGGGGGGGGGGTATGGTGCATAATTATGTATTTATGTAGGTGAAATTAAGTAGAATATAGATTGATCTACGAATGTGCGCAATGCAAGCAGGTTTTTATTTATTTTTATTTTTTTTTATTTTTTATTTTTTTATTGTTTGCTTTTTTTAAACTTCTCAGGAAATAACAAGTATATGCACAGGCATGTAGCTTAATTGAATATGGGCATGTACTGTACTTCAATAGTACATTATAGAATTATATTAAGGACCAACCCATATTTACATACTTCGACTTTTTATATACATGATATTTTGAAATGGACGAAATTGAGTGCACGACAAAAAGAACATGTTTATGTAATGATGTTTAATATTCTAAATGACTTAGCCCCAGAATACCTGACTTTATCCTTTCCGATTAAACGACATACTTATTCACTCCGCTCTAAAGGCAACCTGAGTCTACCGAAACCCAAAACAAATAGTTCTAAACGTTCATTTTTGTATAGAGGTGCTTCAATGCATAATCAGTTACTGTATAAATACAAGTTCCAATGTCAAATTATTTAAAGAAAGTATACGCTCTTATCTTGTTGAAATCCAAACGTTTGTAAAATTGTATTTGTATGTCTTCCTGGGAGGCATTTCATCAAAGGACTTGTCGGACATTTTATCCGACAAATTTGCTCTCAGCCAATCAGATGCAACTATTTTAGTAGCTTATAACAGTTTGTCGGATAAAACGTCCGACAAGTCCTTTGATGAAATGCCCCCCAGATGTCTTTTATGTCCCCTTCTTTTTGAGGGATTGTGAGGTTTTGTATTCCTACTGTATTGTATTAATTAAGTGTATTATTATACATGTTATGCATATTATTTAATTACATTAATAGGACCCCGTGGAAGAACAGAGCAATTATGTAAATTGCACTGAAATGGGCTATCCGCCATACATTCATCATTTATGTATAATTTATCATGTTTTTAACTTGTTGATATGCCAATAAAAACAAACAAACAAACAAGTCTGAAGCAAATACCAGCGGGTTACCCTTTTTTTTCAAGTTCAACAACTTTGCACAAACAGCAGGAATAGGGGAAAAAAATAAAAACCATCAAATTTTCAGCATTCATATCAATTCTACTCCACGTGAAATGTAAATCTAACGTATGACATTAAATCTTAACATAAAGACGCGTCCATTATTTGAGGAGGGGAACGCACATTACATTCATGAGTTTAGTGGAAATGCACGCAGCTGAAAAAAAACCCGTGCTAACGGCGGGAAGCGACCGATTGACAACTGCATGCAATATTTATTACTTAGCGCACAAAAACTCGCCTAGAAAAACTTCCCTGTCGGTAAAATGGAATTGTCAGTCGATCCGTTCGAGGAAATTAGTCCTGGACATGAAATAATAATTGAACTTTTATCATAGTTTTCGTAGGTAGATGCTTCAGACCAGATTGGGGAAAAAGACATTTTGGCAAGCCTATAAACCATTGTGCTAAATTTGTAATCAGAATCTTTATTTCACATAGATTGATGTTCCTAACGATTATTGATATAAATAGTGATCTTGTCACATCTTGCGAAGACGCCGTCCACATTCGATATGCATGTGATATGCGGAAATATTGACCCATCGAGTAAAGATTCGTTTGTGATAATGTTCAAAGTGACAGGACTTTTTTTAACCAATCGAGATGAATGTACCATATTTGGAAAGCTAGAATTCAAGCTTTTAAAAACTGCTTGATCATTAAGGTGTAATATAATTATGCGTAATCGAGGAAGATGACTATGCAGCGTATGAGCTATTTTGAGAGCAAAATTGGCCATATTGTACAGGAATTTGATCTTACTAGGATTTCGAATTGACACAAGTGACAGGACTTTTTTTTTCCTTTGCAATAAGTTATTCCTATTTTTTGAAAAATTCGGACTCTTAGCGTACTTATTCAAGTTGATCATTTCTTTGAAAAATAGTTGCTCGCCATAATCAAGAAACAAAGTGAAAAAAACTGTGCAAAATACAAAAAGTCTATGGCCGCGTTCGCTTTGCGTAGAGTGATAGCGCCCTCTTCCCCTTAAGTTTACAACTAGAATTGATATGGACCATCAGTCTCTCTCTAATTCTCTTCTATTCTCTCTCTCTCTCTCTCTCTCTCTCTCTCTCTCTCTCTCTCTCCTCTCATCTCTCTTTCCAAGTATTCTCAAAGTTATTTGTTGAATCTTTACTCAAACATAAAGGTTGGGTCATTGTCAATAAAGGAAAAGTATGAATCATCAAGACTTAATAGAGTATTCAAAATAACAAAGTTACACGTATACAATGTAATTTAACTTGTAATTTGAAATAAACTGATGGCAAAAGTAAAAATTCGAAATAGCAATTAGACCAAAATTTTAGACAAACTGCATGGTTATAGATGACATCGCATTAATCAAACCACAGGGAATCATTGAAACTGCATCTAATTAGTCAAAGTGGGCTTGGCCAAAATGACAATTTACCATGCAGGGATGTTATTTAACATTCCCTTGAAAAACATTGAATTAGTAAAAACTTATTTTTTGTGTGTACAATACCTGTCTTCTAAATGCATTCTACAGGCCACATCAACACAAATAGATTTTGAGTGAATATTATAAATAAAGAGGCATAAAATAATTTGATTAGATTATAAACTTGACGTATTCCATTTATAAATTTTGTAACAGCTGTTGCCCATAATTTGTCGGGGTACTTGCCATTGTAGTCTACAAGGTATGTAATATGATACACAACAGAATGCATTATACATTATGTTTGCATATATTTCGTGAAAATATTCGCGGTACATTAATTTTCGCGGATTTCGCGCAAAGAACGGCAGACGCGAATTAATAACTCGCGAATATACATGTATAGGCATGATTTCCTATGCATGTATTAAATGGGTTCCTGGAGCTAAAATTTAGGAGCCTAGAGTTTGTAATCTATCCCGCCATGCCACACCCAAAGAGGTAGTATTACATCTTGGCACCAACAATTATATAGCAACAGAATGATGAGGATGAAATCGTGTCAAAAATATCATCATCGCTGTGCGAAGAAGTAGTAACTAAATCTGAGGTATGTGCAATTACAATCACTATATCAAATATTGTGCATCGCCAACACGAAACGGAAAATCAGCGAAAGAAGGTTGACGCAGTTAACGCCAGATTAAAACTTCTAACCAATGAGAATGGCTGGAAGCTGATTGACAACAGCGCCATAAACCCTCACATATCTCCAGGCCGACGGCGTACACTATCTGAATGGAGGCGCAGGCGGGGTGATCGAACTCGCCAAAACATTGACACGCCATCTACGCCAGCAGAACTCATCACAATAATGTTTGACCGCTCGCGCTTCCAAGACCATCACCGAACCAATCACCAACGGAAACCTGCGGACAGAATTAAGACATTAGATCTCAATGTTTTGGATATTGAAGACACAAATAATGAATATCTCAGTGTAATCAATAATTATGTTAGACTGGAAACCAAATCGATATAGACATCATCTCCCAACAGCAAACTCTTAATGACAATCAATGTAGCACTCCCGGAGGGGGGGGGGGTCACTCAAACAAAAAAGTGCTACCCATGCGTGTCCCAGCACCCTGAAAATGGACCCTAAACGTCTCACTGCATGACGTCAAATTTGCACCCATTTTCGACGTCAGACTGAAAATAGACCCTAAACGTCTCATTGCATGAAGTCAAATTTCACCCCTTTTCGACGTCAGACTGGAAAAACATACCCTAAAATAATGGCGTAATCCCCGTGAAATTTTGACCCCAAAACAGCGATTTCCGCTGAAAACACCCCTAATTTTAAGAAAATGGCAATTGAAATTTAAAAAACACCCCTATTTTACTGAAGGAAAGCGTCGACGCCGCCGAAGAGCTGAAAACAGACCCTCTTTTCGACGCTTTTTGGGGACATGCTCGCATGACTGGTAGCACATCATGATTGTGGTGAGTGACCCCCGGGGTAGCATTAGTTGTAACTGTACTTGCTGCTTATTCCGTTTACTTCCCTTTCATGATTACTGAAATATCTATAGAGAGCATAGAGGTGGATATAAATCCACCTCTATGATAGAGACTGACTTTATTGCAAATCACTCGGAAGAATTTGTTACATGATAATTATATCCTGTTATCTGAGGGGAAGGTTCCCCATTTTAAAAGAGGATGGTATTTATATCTTTAAACATTCGAGGACTCATTAGTAAAATAAATTGTCTACGTAGTCTCTGATTGTAAAGATGATTTTGATTTTCTGTGCATAAATGAATCCTTCTGTGATGATGATAATTATAACCAATGATGAAATTGCTTTAGATGGAATCAATATTGAGCGCAATGACAGAACGCGCTCTGGTGGTGGCGTCGTCCTTTAATAATAATATATTTCAAATAGATACAGGTATAATACCAGGCGCGGAGAATATGAAGATAATAGCCTAGAATTAATTTGCCTACAAATACAGCTTCAATTCCAGAAAGACATTTTTGTGTTAGGGCTATATCGCCCACCACCCGCAAAAGTTGGCTTTTTCGATAAACTTAATGATGTTTTAGAAAGGTTACAATCTTTCACAATAAATATTTGTGAAACTATTATAATGGGGGAGACAAATATACTCTAGCAAAAAGACAAAATTAGGAAGTAAACTACTTAATAAGGTGATGAATTCTTTCAATTTAAAACAAATTATTGATTAGATACCCGCTCGTGTCACGTCAACTTCTGAAACAATTATTGATCATATATTTGTGTCTAGCCCTAAAACTATTATACAAAAGGGGTGCATTGTTACCGCAATAAGTGATCATGTATTTGTAGTAAAACGTAAACATGTGGAATTTAAAAAGAGTTCCCAGACATTATCCATACGTTCATTTAAACATGCTTCCTCAGAAAAATTTAACGAATCAATAGGAAACACTAATGTTGACAGTTGTAGGCCTATAGATCCCGAATATAAATAAAAGCTGGAATGCATGGAGAGATTTATAGGGGAGACCGGGGACAAATGTAACACGGGGCAATTGTAACAGGGGCTCCCATTCCTAGCAGAAACACGCTATAAACTTAAAATTTGTAGAGGGCATGCGCATTTCATCGCTCCACATGCTGTATGAGTGTTAACAGATTTAACGGTTCGTGAAACTTTCTACAGCAGAAAAACCGTTTTTTGAGCAGTAAAGTAATATTTCTCATTACCCATTGTTTTTCTTCTGGACAAATATGTAGATGAGCTACGGCTGTCATTTTTATATATTTAGAAATTATGTTCTTAGGCCATATTTTGCTAACGTTTGAACGATAAATACCTAAGCTAAGATAGAAAAAAATCTCTCCAAATATGGTCGCCTCTGTCAGGGGCAATTGTAACAAGCTGTTACAATTGCGGTATTAAGCAGCTTTCCGCTGCATCAACACCAAGCTAATATATAACCAATCAGGGGGCACGGAGTATTTTTGAAAGTGGAGGGGCTGAGCGGCAAGGGGCGGGGGGGGGGGTGGGTGGGCTGCTGAAAAGGCCAAAAATCACAAATGTATGCATCATTTGTCCGTTTTTGTACACGTTTCCTGACGAAAATGGGGGAGGGAAGCTTATCGTCAATCATTTATTTCATTTACAAGGAAAAAATGGCCTTATTTAAAGTCTCAGACATGAGAATTAAATTACTTTGAACATATCTGTCCAATGAGTTTTGTTGAAAAGGCAAAGAAATATTGATTTAGTCCGAAAAAAGGTTGTCTTTAGTTTGTTCATCATTTGTTTCATTGTAATAAGAGCCTCAGGTTTTCTTTTTATTCTTGTTGTTTTAATAATTTATATCACTTTACTAGAGAACTTCAGAGCTTCATAAGTTTGAATGTATAGTCAATTACAGTGCTTTGTTTACAATTAACAAAAGGTAACCTTATCTATGAGCTCAAACATGAGAATTAGACATTAGATAACTGTTAACATAATAATTTGATTTGATTTGATTTGATTTTATTTGTCTAGTGTACATGGTATAAAACATAAAAGAAGCACTGACAGGATAGCCCATGAAATCCGAAAAGGCTTATTTTATAGGATCTTATAAAATGAGAAAGAGATCACGGAACCCCCCCCCTGATTTGCTTTTTCTTATAAAAAAAAACACATATACATTAAAAGAGAGAAAGAAGAGAGAGGAATGGAGGGAAATGAGAGGAGGAGGGGGAGAGAGGGAGGGGAAGGCAGATAGGAAAGTAAAAAGGTAAAGATGGAGTGAAAGAAGAAAAAAAGAAGACAGAAAGAAAAGAAGAGGAGAGAGAGAGAGAGAGAGAGAGAGATGGGAGCCCCATAAAAGATAAAAATAATATTTTTAATATGATACCTGAAAATATATGTCCAATACATTTTGTTAAACAGGGCAAAGAAATATTGATTTTGCCAGAAAAAAGTGGCGTAAATTTTGAAGATTGATTTTACAAAAAAAAAAAAAAAAAAAAAAACAACTGTCATTTTACTTCAGAAATGTATCACTTTATTTGGAAAAGAATGTGTTAAAGTCAAAAGGCGTATTCCTAATATAATATTTTATACCACAGTTTAAAGATATATTTTGGTAGGTACAAAGTAGATAAAGAACCAAACTATGAATTGATGAAGGTTCTATAGTTCTACAGTAAAAGGGTGAAGCCCCAACAACCTAAAAAAAAATAAAAAAAAAATATTATAACTTTTGCCCCATATCATGAATATAACAAGTGGAAAATATGATATAAATGAGTCAAGCATTGTCATGTTTTATCATAATAAGCTTATGTGGTTTAAATCTTGGATCTGTCAAGTACATAGCTTTGATAAAGAAAAACAAAATGTTACAATTTCATGTGTTACAATTGCCCCGGACGTCTGTTACAATTGCCCCTGGACACGGGGCAATTGTAACACTCGACCTCTTGTTTTGAAATGGTAATGGCTTCAAAATGACTCGTTGTACTTAGCCCAAACCTATTCATATGTCAAGCTAAGATATGCATATTTCATTTTATTGAGTTTTTAAGCAAGTATTTAGCTTTAATAAAGTTGATAGGTCAAATTTGGAAAAAAGTGTTACAATTGTCCCAGGTCTCCCCTACAGTGCGTCCCAAATCCCTCTTAGCGCGCCATACAAATTAAGGTGATAAATTAATACCGAATTCCTGCGCAGGCTATTTTTTGTGTCCTTCACATATTAAATTGGCAACACCTGTGATGTACATCACAGGGGCACAACTTGCCCTGCATTTTTGTCTATTTTTTATGATAAATTTTCACTTTATTTGTCAAGAAACTGTTTTCCTCATAACTTTGGCCAAGATAATTATATTGATGGCAATATGTTATTGCATCTATGTATTTTCATAAAATGAGAATTAAAATGACATTTCAAAAGAAAACTTATATTTTTCATGAAATTCAACATTCATGAATATCCTTTTTCTATACTGAAAATCTACTTAAAATCTTTGTTGTTTGTATTTCTAGATGGGGTGCTGATTTTACAATATAATGATGCAATAGCATATTGCCATCAATGTATCTTGGCCAAAGTTATGAGGAAAACAGTTTCTTAGCGAATAAAGTGAGAATTTATCATAAAACCATATAGAAAATGCATGGAAAGTTGTGCCCCTGTGACATCACAGCTTTGTGGTAGTGTTGCCAATTTGGTATAGCGATCAATTTTTTGTGCATCGTAAAGATATTCATAGCTTTCTTATTATTAGTCCGATTTTCTTCAAACTTTTTCTTAATTCTGTTTTTCTATTTTTTCTGCATGCTTTTTATAAAAGCAACTTATTTTGGGTCCTGAGCTTCTCTTTAAACAAATAATGTATATAATAAGCGCAAAACGCAAGCTGAAATATATTGATATATTGACCACAGACCTTTAAGCGCTAGGGCCTATGTTCTCACAAACAGGATAAAATTGTATTACCTCATCAAATAGATAAGTCGAGCGCAAAGCGCAAGTTAAAAATTCTGTATATATGACTAAAATGGAACATTCCATGTGCTTTTGTTTTTGTTTGTTAGATAATTAGTTTATTTGTTTTTCTTGGGGTGGGTATGGATAGGCCTACTTGCTTTATAAACAAAGTAATCCGAGCAAAAGAGCGACAGCTTGTAAGCACTTTTCGTAATCCTCATAAATACGACTTAATCAGGTAATGCGAGCTCGAAGCGTGAGCGAAAAAACTCTGACCTACTTTCATTTTCCTCTCTATTTTTTTGTTGCTGTTTTTGGCTTCTTCTCTCTCTCTCTCTCTTTACCTTCTCCTTCCCTTTTCCCCTTCTTTTTCTCCTCTTTTTCTCTTCCTTCCCCTCCCCCTTTTTTTGCGCCGCCAATAGGGGGGGGGGCCGGGGGGGGGGCGCTTAAAATTTAAATGTCTGTTGGCAATAGGGTAGATGTAGGGAATACCGGCCACTTAAGCTCATTTGCTTAATTAGCACATGAAAACAATAAAATCACAAAAGAAAAAGATTCTCATTGCTTAGCTACATCATTCAACTTTATTTTCCAAAAAAAAATTGAGGTAATCAAATATTTGTTGAGGCAGGTATATGCAAATAATGACGTCATCGTAAATTGTCCGGCATTCCCTACAGTGTAGGAAATACCGGACAGTATGTTTTTACCCTTTTTTGTTTTATAAAGATCTGTCTGGAGCACTGATTTGAATGTAAACCATCAACTTAACATGTTTGTATTGATTTTTTTATAACATTATTCATTTTTAGAAGATTATATGCATTTTACTACAAAATTTCAAAACACTCAGAATAACTTTATATTTCATGTAGATCATGACATATCACAATAATAATAAAACCCGGAAGTAAAACAAACAACCGTCCATGTGGTGTCCGGTATTCCCTACACAAAAAAAATGACTGACTAGCACTTTTCAACATACTGCCAAACCAATACACAGGCTTTGTACAGTGCAAACACTCCATACACGTTTGGCCCACCCTCCACACATGTCCATAATGCATGAAATAGAGGTCAATGCCCCAATTCTATTTTTATACCATCACATTCTCTAAAATGTCAATTTTTACATCAGGCCATTTTTCAGGCTGCAAATTTTCCTACCTTGACAGATTGTGGTAGTTTTCTCGGAGATTTCTCACTTGTTGTTGTCGAATACAGCATTCAACCTTCCCAGACAGACCACCTGACCAATAGATGCCGGTATTTCAACTCAGTTGATCTTATGTTGGCAGCTAGGGCTGGACATGTGGTGACCGTCCGATATTCCCTACTGTCCGGTATTCCCTACATCTACCCTATATCAAAACATTTCAGCTTGCGGCATCCTCATTATAGGTCCTATTTCTTCAAAGAGGCTATCTGCATAATGAAGAAACATGGGATCAAAGAATAAAACGAGGTTCTTGTTTATTTTTAAATGCATGAGCTGAAAGAAAATTGTTATAGTAAGTTCAGGTAAAAATCTCCTCTGGAATGCATCCTTTTTCCTCTCGCGCAAATTTAGGGATGTCTTTTCATGCAGTTTTTTTAGGGAGCGAGATCGAGAGAGCGCGCATTAAATATAAGAGTTACGGTAGTTGAATCTCTCATCAATCCAAGCTCTTTGATGTGGACAAAAATGGCAGCGTTCATACAGAAAGTCTGTTCCAATGAAGGTCGAATATCACCGTTTCTGCGAAGTATTTCGCACAAAATTGTATTGTCATCCAACTGTACACATTTAGCAAGACATCTGGGTATTTATACACAGGTTAGTGTCAATTTTCTTATGATCCCTCGGGTTTGTAATCTATTAACCTAAAAAGTTTTTGTGCAGTCCCATGTATGGGTTTCTATGTTTTATCAATTTGTCATGTCAGTGTTGAGTTAATATTTAACTTAGTCACACAACGTCAATGTCAATGTCAAGGAGTCAGCGGTCTGTTTACGGCCCAAAGAATCAAAATAATTAATACATGTAGATCTAATTAGATCTAGATCTAAGTCCAACTTATTGTAAATTTTGTCTAGATCCAAATAGGAGATTTATTAGATCTAACGTTAGATCTAACTTACTTTAGATCTATTATTCTATACAATTACAAAGATGGAATTTCCCTCTAGACTGATGCACGTAGAAATTTTTACTCCATAATTAAATTAATTTATGCACGACGCTCGAATGATCACGTTAGCATATGAAAAACACTACCATTGTGCCTTCCAATGAACAATAGTCACGATAAAATTTAGATTCGTCATTTATTTTTTTGGTAAGTCACTAAGTCCTCATTTCTTTATACGTTTTCAACTGTCGAGCGGAGGCCGACAGTGGATTCGTTGAAGTTCCTTTTTATATTTCTTTTCTTTATTCTAAAAAATATTGAAAGAGTGGTTTTGTGAAGTCAAGTCTTGCAGTTTTTCTTGCGAAATGGGTCCACTTTGGTTATGATTGACAGCGCGCAAGACAAAAGCGGTCTTTATCGGGAACAGCTGAATCACGTTGTTCAGTTACGGTCAACGCACTTCAGTCATCGCAATCAGGAGGCGGAGCTCCGCGCGATAGCTAATCAGAGCGCCCAACAATCAAAATGCAATGTTCTCTAGCTCTTTAAGAACGAACTTGTAGACATTTCTACGTGTGATGCGGCGATCACGAGAAGGTTGAAGCATTGAATGACTATTTTGGAAGTGTTTTTACAGAGGAAAACTTAGTACACATACCTACCTTGATGACTGGAAGAAATCCAGATAACGCACCTTTTGATGAAGTGTTGGTAAATCAAGAGACACTAGTGACTAGTAAAGAAACTGAGGAATCTGAATGGAAACAAATCGGCCGGCCCAGATAACATCCATCTACGTCTTCTAAAGGAAGTGGCCATGGATTTAGCCACACCTCTAACTATCCTCTACAATAAGTCTTTGGAAGAGAAATCACTACCTGAAGACTGGAAGATACGAAACGTAACGCCAATATACAAAAAAAAGGAGTGGAAAATCTGTTGAAAACTACAGACCAATAACTCTAACATCAGTTGTTGGCAAGACATTAGAAAATATTGTTTGAGATGCCTTAATGGAATTCCTGAATAGAAACGATCTACTCTCTGACTGTCAACATGGCTTTGTAAATGACCGATCCTGCATGTCGCTGTTGCAACTATTATGGGCAGTAGAGCAATGGACAAGAATTCTGGATGATAGTAAACCGATCGATGTCTTATACTTGGATTTTAGAAAAGCATTTGATTCACTCCCACATGAACGTCTATTATCAGAGCTAGAGGCCCACGGGATAAGCCAACCTCTCCTATCTTGGACTGCAGCCTTTCTCAAGAGAAGAGAACAGAGAGTCGCCATTAACGGAGTCACCTCAGCATGGATGGAAGTTAAGAGTGGAATTCTGCAAGGAAGTATCCTGGGGCCAATTCTGTTTGTCGTCTTCATAAACGATTTACCAGTGGAAGTTTCTTC
The DNA here is from genome assembly GCA_940671915.1 of Paracentrotus lividus. Classification (NCBI taxonomy): domain Eukaryota; kingdom Metazoa; phylum Echinodermata; class Echinoidea; order Camarodonta; family Echinidae; genus Paracentrotus; species Paracentrotus lividus. The sequence continues at coordinate 29,540,521 of CALNVZ010000218.1, forward strand.
AGACATACTAGTCTTTGCGGATGATACAAAGATGTACAGATCTGTTCATGATGATACAGAATCTACAGCACTGCAAAATGATCTGACAAACTTAACTTCTTGGTCTGAGAAATGGCAGCTACCATTCAATGAAAGCAAATGTGCAGTTCTACACATGGGAAGAAGGAACAGACGGGTCGAGTACCACATGAAAGGAAGTGAAGTAAAGAAATCAACCATTGAGAAAGACTTAGGAGTTCGTATTGATGTTGATCTCAAATTCCATGAACATGTATCCAAGTCTGTTAGCAAAGCCTACCAACTGCTCGGAATTGTCAGACGTACTTTCATGAAACTGAACATCAAGACATTACCCCTCATATTGAAGACATTGATCAGACCTCAATTGGAGTACGGAAATATCTTGTGGCACTCTAGATGGAAAGACGATGGAGATAAGATCGAAAGAGTGCAGAGGAGAACGACGAAGATGATAACTGAGCTCAGAGAACTTCTGTATGCAGAGAGGCTGAGAGTCCTAGACTTGCACTCATTACACTATAGGAGAAGGAGAGGTGATGCCATATGTCTTCAAAATTCTCAAGGGTATGGTGAGGCTGGACCCAAGTCAGTTTTTCACATTATCTGCTCACACAACTACTAGAGGTCACTCTCTAAAAATCTTTAAGGAGAGGTCTCGCCTAGAGGTCAGAAAGTGCTTCTTCAGCAACAGAGTGGTGGAAGACTGGAACAGACTACCTCAAGAAGTAATCGACTCAAATTCTATTGATGTCTTCAAAACTTGACTGGATGAACACTTGAAGACTGAGCAATTCAACCTCTCATAAACAAACTGTCTTGAACCCATGCACATGTGCAATACAGAAGTAATGATAAACTCAAAAGTATAGATAGACCAGGGGGGCATTTCATCAAAGGACTAGTCAGACATTTATCCGGCAAATTTGCTCTCAGCCAATCAGATGCAAGCATTTCAGTAGCTTATAACAGCTTGTCTGATAAAACGTCCGACAAGTCCTTTCATGAAACGCCCCCCAGACCGAGGATCACAGGATCTACCTCTCCTTGTATCCAGATGATGATGATAATTATTTTTCCCCAACCTTAACATAGAGATTTTTTAATCATTTCTTAAAATATGTGTTGAGCCAATAAGGGCACCCTTGGACTGTGACCAGCCCAGCCCGAGCCCTTTGGCTTTGCCTTTGGATACAGCACACAAGCACCTGAACCATATGGGACTAACGACAAGATTTAGTTAGAAAACTTCCAGAAAACAAACTTAAATTTTCACTTTCGGAATAACATTTTCACTTGCCTTTCTTCAATAACTGAGTGTTTGGATGTTCCTTTACTGTCCCTGATATTTTTAGTTTTCTTTCTCTCATCTTGGATGAAAAATTATTTTTTAAAAGTCCAACTTCTTTCAATTTCCCCCGCACGTTTTTGGGCGGGGAAGGGAAAAAAAATCAGTGATCTTTTAATTTTTTTTCCTCATGATTTTGATTTGAAATTTATCCAAAACCTATTCATTGTGTCTTGTGAAAACGTGGAAATATACTACTACTTAATTTTGAGGCTGAAAGCTATTGCAAAAAGGAGAAAAACCTTGGATAAAACAACATTGACCAGGTTGCAAAGTTTTACCAAAAATATGGCAGTTTGGTCCTCGAGGTCAATACTAAAGTATTGACATGGTATTATGAGTGGGCTACAGTTGATCCGGATTTGGATCATCTCTGCGGGAGCGCACTCCACTACAGCTTCGCGGTTTTCTACAGACTACCAGCCTAAGCTACAAGTTGTGCCCAAGAATTTATAGTTAAAAGTATGAGGTAAGACCTATGGCCTGTATTCTCAAAAGCCGCCTAACTTTAAGCCTAGCTTAAATCTGTGGTTTAACTATGGCTTGCTAAAAGGGAATCAATCCCGAAAAGTAGATGTTCAATTAATCATTATTTTTGGTAGTGAAGCTATTAAAAAATGCTTAGGAATGATAAGTACAAAAGTTTTCCTTACAATTAAAACACGATTCCAGAATTCAGGAAATGTGATAGGAGCATGCAACATAGACAGATTGATTCTCTTTTAGCAAGCCATAGTTAAACCACAGATTTAAGCTCGGCTTAAAGTTAGGCGGCTTTTGAGAATACGGGCCTATAACATTTATGTTATCTAAGTAGTTAGATAGTATATATGAGTACACGTAGTTGGTATATGAGTAGTTGGCCACACTATATGTATATTTCATTCTATCTTTATTTATAGCAATTGGACGACAGGAGAGAAACAACAAGGAGGTATACCCACAGCAGATCTGATCTGACTCGCCCATACTGGCAACAAAAACAGACCTTTCATTCAATATCTAAACAGGTTAGCTTGAACTTAGTTTCTTCTTATCCCTGTCCTCTCCCATATGAAAATAAACACTTCTTTTTTTTTTGCAGTATATTAAAAAAATTTTGTCACAAATTTACTGTCTTCCTCCAAATTAATGAACTGCACAGGTAGGTCAAGTCCCTTTTCTCTGTTTGGAGAATATGACTCTTCAATTTTGGAGATGATGGCATGGGTTAGCCTCCCCTCTCCCTTGTCCTTATGGATTCCAAAATAGCCAATTGTGTTTAAAGGAGAATTGTCCCTTTGTAGATAGTTGGCTTACTGTGGATGCATAAAAATCAAATAAGCACATTAATGAAGATTTGGTGAAAATCGGATAAATGATAAGAAAGTTATGAGTATTTGAATATTGAGATCTCTAATGCCATAGGAAATCTCCCATTGGCAACGCGGTCACAATTTGTGATGTCACAAAGGGAGAACTCCCCATATGGTGTGCACAAAAACTATTCAAAATGTCTCTTTATTTTCATTCTAATGATAGAACAGCTTTTCTTTTCGTGATATATTATGACTTTCATATAATTACAAGTCATCCCATAAAAAGATTCTTTATTCTCCCTTTAGAATCAAGAAAAAATAGGATTTTAGTACAATGTGTACAATAGATATAGGAAAAATCTCCCTGCATTACATCACACATCATGGTCGTGTTGCCAATTGGAGGATCTCCATATCATAAGTGATCTCAAAATCTAAAAATTCATATCTCTCTTATTCATTGCCTGATTTTTCTGAAACTTTCCCAATATGTTCTGGGGGTTTGTCTCCATTCACTGAAGCTAAATTTCTCTGAGGGGATAATTCCCCTTTAATAGAATAAGGCAGATACATTTCAATTGTGAAGTATTTGGGTACAAAATCTTTTGGACAACCAAAATAAGAGACTGAGATTCTCTTTCTATGGTGTCTTTGCAGGAACCGCTTCACCCTTTGGCATCACTAATAAACCAGAATACACATGGTTTCCATGCTCATGGGGGAGGCATACCAGCTAAGGTGGATGTGGAGGACAAAGTCGGAGGATGGGATATCATCAAGGCAATGCTGGGTTACGTCTGGCCCAAGGGTGATCTAAGCATCAAGGCAAGAGTCGTGGTGGCGCTGTCCTTGTTAGTTGGTGCGAAGGTGAGTTCTGTAATTGGCTGCAACGACTCAAATTGAGCTTTAAGTTCAGATGAATAACAAATCATAAAGTCAATCACAATGTATGTATAGTATTGATTTAAAAAAAAATTAACTTTGACCTGGGTACAATAAACGAGTTACCGAAACAGCAGCATACATTTCATGATTAAAATTACCAACATTAGTAAGGACAGTAACTGTACAAGATGTGGTTAAGAATTCTACCCTATTGCATTTGCTATATTCAAAAGAGCATTCATTCTATTGGTGCAGGTGTCCAATGTGTATGTGCCATTCCTGTTCAAGTATGCGGTGGATCATCTGAATGAGTACCAAACAGCCTCAGAAGCTGTGGCATCAGTTGGAACAGGAGCAACAGTAGCTACAACTCTCCTACTAGGCTGTAAGTACAACCATGGATCTGTCTAGGGTAAATTGCCATTTGGTCTAAACCCACTTTCACTGATTCCCATTGGGTCTCATCCCATATGGTTTAACCCCATTCGTCTTCAACCGGTACGTCAAATTACTTTTTGGTCTATTAGCTACTTCACCCATTAACAAAAGTGTCTAATTGGCCATTTTGTCTAATGTCTACTTGGTCTATTGAACACCATTTAGTCTATTACCTGTAATAAACTATTCATTTGTGAATTAGAAGAAAGTGCAATTTAGGTAATTTGGTCATTTAAACAAATTGGAAATTTGACCAATTGAAAATTAAAGCAAGAATGTATTAGATCGAATTGTTTGTGGACCAGATGTGAGTTGCCAATGTGGGACTAGAGAATTAGAGCAATATTCTAACTGCTGTTAGACCAATTTTATATTAACCAACATATCTAGTGCCTCCATTACAGAAGCTCCAATTTTTACCCAATAAAGCACTGCATACTTCTACATGTATGCCTCTAAGCTAGGACTGAGGTATCATTATTATTCTTAATGTAGTATCCATTTTACTATTATTATTATTGATGATTATAATTTTTGCACTTGATCAGATGGTGCAGCACGTGCCGGTGCATCCCTCTTTAACGAGGCCCGAAATGCTGTCTTTGCTAAGGTGGCCCAGGATTCAATAAGACGCGTCGCCAAAAATGTCTTCGCACATCTTCACCAGCTGGATCTGAGCTTCCACCTGTCTAGACAAACGGGGGCGCTCTCCAAGGCTATCGATAGAGGGAGCAGGTCAGTTCATAGCTCTAATGGCTTCATTTTTTTTTTACAGTCTGCTCTTATTAGATCTATTATGAAGGTGACAAGATTTTGTTATGAGGCATTTCCTGCCCTTTCACATAGAGTTAAGTAGACTGTATATAACATTATTTGCCTCATTTTAGAGCTCAAAATTTTCGACTCGCGCTCGCATAAATGGTTTTGTCCCTGTTTCTTGAGGTGCGCAGGCAAAAGAGTTCTTAAAATTCCTTGATTTCTGGCCAGTAGGCATACTTCAGACTTATAATACCATTGTCTGAAGTTTATCTTAAAACAAATTTTAAGATCCCAGGAAATGCCACTGAATTCCGGGAAATTTTGAGTCCAGTTTCGGGAATTTTTTTTCTCTAAAGAGTGGAAACACTGGGTCAGATCATGCCCGGGGATGCGTACCACTCTTTGTGACCCCCCCTCCCCCCGCCGTCCCAATTTTGAAAATGTGCTTGGTCCCAAGACCCTTATTATAACAGGAGTGGACTGTACAATCTATTAACAAATTCCGCAGTAAATACAGAGTATTCTGGGGGGCGTTTCATGAAAGGACTTGTTGGACGTTTTATCCGACAAACTGTTATACGCTACTGAAATGCTTGCATCTGATTGGCTAAGAGCAAATTTGTCGGATACAATGTCTGACAAGTCCTTTGATGAAATGCCCCCCAGGTTCCTTTTCCTTAAAAATGAAGGTACACAACATTCAAATTGTTGTCATATGAATTTCTAAGAGAGCTTATGAGCATTGATGAATTTAATGTTCATGATAAGATTGAACTGTTCTAGGATTCACTCAAGGCTGTATTATTAAAAAGGCTTCAGAAAAGTTTGTGGTTTGAATTTTACACTTGTTCTTTTCCATCTTCAGGGGTATCAACTTTGTGCTTATGGCTCTGGTATTCAACATTGTACCTACCATCTTTGAAGTTGGTCTGGTCACAGGTATCATGGTGAGGAAAGAAATTAGAGGGGAAGTTCACTCTGGAATTCTATTGGTTTTAAAAAATGAAGTATAATAAAAGAAAAATATGAGTGAAAGTTTGAAGAAAATCGACCAAAAAATAGCGAAGTTATGATTATTTAAAGTTTTGATTCTGTGACGTCACATGCGAGCAGCTCTCCCATGTGTTGTGTATGTAAAATTCAATAAAATCATATTTTTTCATCGTTCTTGATGAAGGAATGGGTCAATTTGTTAGAGGCGTGTAGATGAACATAGGTTTGATGATATATCGACCGCACACTGGTGACATAAATAATTTTCTTCTGGAAATATGACACTTTATAAAATTTACACTACATAACACATTGGAGAGCAGCTCGCACGTGACGTCACAGAATCAAAACTTTAAATATTTATAACTTCTTTATTTTTTGGTCGATTTTCTTCAAACCTTCACTCATATTTTTCTTTTATTTTTCTGCATTTTTTAACGCCAATGAAATTCAAGGGTGAACTTCCCCTTTAACAGAAAATGTTGTCAGAATGTGCAATCAGGTACCGTACTTGTGGAAATATATGCGGTACATTAATTTTCACAGATTTTGCTAGATTTTCACGTAGCTTTGGGGGTCATAGAGGGTTGGGATACCACCTTCAACCTATAAGAATAGCTGTGCCTCTCATTGCAGTCAATATATCTAATAGAGGGTAGTCCATGACAAGTCACCTGTGACTTTTGACCCCCCCCCTCCACATATTTATCTTGATATTATTAAGTATTGATACCTCAAATTTCTCACAATAGGTTGTATCGGATAAATGGGTTTTTTAAAAATGTTTTTCATTTGCATTTGTGGAATTAAGTTAAATTTAATAGAATTGAATTATTACGTGCCATCAGGGGACTTCTCCATTAGACAATATCCAGAGGGACTAGACTGGTTCTAAAATTTTATGCATAATTTTTAAACAACTTGAAAGCTTGCCTTAGACTTGCCTGACACAGCAATCACTAAATGTATGCAAACTGGATTCCAAATATTGTAGTTCATTCTTTGGTAATATGTTGTTTGAATACATTGTTACTATGACCAAAGGAAAGAATTCAACATCCATGAATTATGATAATAATAATAACTAGAATTTTAATTCGTCATGGGGACGAATTAGGTGGTCTGTCTTTCAGTCTGATCAGCACATTAACGATAGGGAATTTGTCAGCTACAACATACTCGAAACTGGGCGAAACCGACCAGAATAGGACTGTTGCAGTATAGCTTCAGTACACGTTCATATAAATTATGTCAAATTTGCAATGATATTGATTGATATTGATTGATATTTATTTACATTGATAATATGATCAATGATAGAATAATAGAATCAAAGAAATACGTAAAAGATGGTATAGAAAAGATGAAACAAAGAGGAAATGCACTGATGTGATATAATGCGCTCAGTACAAAGCAATAGTTATCCTCAATAGGGTTGTTGTGTACATAAACTACTAAAATTGCCTTTTGACTAATATAAAAAGTAAAATTTTTTTATTACATTATTGGCTATTGTTTGTGTGTTGAAATCGACCGAGGAAGACATTCACATGAAAAAAAAAAAAAAAAAAATATGTAGACACACCGGACTCGAAAACCACGCGGCCATGGTCTTTTGATTATGAGTCAGACGCCCATGAAGGATTACACGTAAAACGAAAAATTCCAAACGGCAAAAACATTTCAAGTACGGCAAGTTATATAAGTCATGATTCCGAAAGTCTGATTTGAAAAACGTATATGTTTAGAGAATTTCCTTGCCTACAACCCTCAAAATTTCAGAGAAAATGAAAGAAAATGACGGAGGAATGGTCATTTCAGGGGGCTTGCAGTTTTTATGTTTCAACCAAAAGTGCTTCGTAATAGAGATTGCTAGCAAAATGAGCAAAAATGACATGCCTTCATATATTGTCATTTTGACAATGATGCATTTGTCTAAAGGAAAAATAAAGGTCACGTACCAGAAAAAGTATATCCTCAGCTACAACATATTGAAATTTGGGCGAAAATTACAATATTTACAGAGTTGGAATCAATTTGCATAAATTTTATGACGTCATTTTCAAAAAGACAAATTTTGAGTTTAGGCGCCATTTTGATGACGTCATAATGTTTATAATGGGTAAACAGCCCATGAAATCATATCTACAACTCATACTGAACATGTTCATTAAAAAAAAAGTTGGGTGTTCGTGGACTATTTTTCGAGCTATAGCGAATTTGTAAAGCATTTTTTTGCCCATATTTGGCCTATGAGAGGAAATGCTGGCGCACGCGCGCGAAAAGTTTGACGGGCTGTAGTTTCCATATTATCGGTCGTATCAAGTTGAAAATGGTATCAAAATGTTCAGAATTTAATGCTCTATTAGATGGTATAATGAAAAATGGCGATTGAAGGCTGCGTTATAGTAAAACGCGCAAAATTTTGAAATGCTGGAAATTGCCTGAAACGTATGCAAACTTGATACTAGGTGATTTAGGGCATTTTGAAATTTTGACGTACGCGTACGCGCACGTCATGACCCTTAGGTGACCTTTGGTGGTATGGTAAGGTCAAGGGTCATGTGAAGTTTATGTCATGTAAATATGGGTCATTTTCAGTCATTGGTCATGAAGTTATGATTGTTAATGTAATTTTACAAAATGGCGTCTGGATGACGTCACGTGACCTTGATGACCTTGAAAAGTTTCGATGCACGTTTCCAGAGTGACATCCATAACTGACATGAAATTCATTGAAATTGACTTGGCCGATTTTGAGATATCGTGCGGACAAAATGTTGACTAACGCGAGCCACTGTCTTTTGATTACGAGTCAGACGCCTATGAAGGATTACACGTAAAACGAAAAATTCCAAACGGCAAAAACATTTCAAGTACGGCAAGTTATACAAGTCATGATTCCGAAATCTGATTTGAAAAAACGTATGATATGTTTAAGAGAATTTCCTTGCCTACAACCTATCAAAATTTCAGAGAAAATGAAGCAGAAATGACGGAGGGAATGGTCATTTCAGGAGGGCTTGCAGTTTTATGTTTCAACCAAAAGTGCTTCGTAATAGAGATTGCTAGCAAAATGAGCAAAAATGACATGCCTTCATATATTGTCATTTTTGACAATGATGCATTTGTCTAAAGGAAAAATAAAGGTCACGTACCAGAAAGAGTATATCCTCAGCTACAACATATTGAAATTTGGGCGAAAATCAACCAATATTTACAGAGTTGGAATCAAATTTGCATAAATTTTATGACGTCATTTTCAAAAAGACAAAATTTTGAGTTTAGGCGCCATTTTGATGACGTCATAATGTTTATAATGGGTAAACAGCCCATGAAATCATATCTACAACTCATACTGAACATGTTCATTAAAAAAAATTTGGGTGTTCGTGGACTATTTTTCGAGCTATAGCGAATTTTGTAAAGGCATTTTTTTGCCCATATTTGGCCTATGAAGAGGAAATGCGCGCACGCGCGCGAAAAAGTTTGACGGGCTGTAGTTTCCTTATTATCGGTCGTATCAAGTTGAAAATGGTATCAAAATGTTCAGAATTTAATGCTCTATTAGATGGCATAATGAAAAATGGCGATTGAAGGCTGCGTTATAGTGAAACGCGCAATGACGCGCGCGCACCCATGCGCGCGCGCAAAATTTTGAAATGCTGGAAATTGCCTGAAACGTATGCAAACTTGATACTAGGTGATTTAGGGCATTTTTCAATTTTGACGTACGCGTACGCGCACGTCATGACCCTTAGGTGACCTTTGGTGGTATGGTAAGGTCAAGGGTCATGTGAAGTTTATGTCATGTAAATATGAGTCATTCGGTCATGAAGTTATGATTGTTAATGTAATTTTACAAAATGGCGTCTGGATGACGTCATCATAATTTGATGACCTTGAAAAACTTCGATGCACATCTTCATAGTGACATCCATTGATGACATGAAATTGAAAGAAATCGATATGATAGATTAAGAGATAGAGTGGGAACAAAATATTGGCTATAAAAATAAATAAATAATAATAAATAATAAAGAAAATTCTGACAAACACAATAGGTGATCTGTCAAAGACAGACCACCTAATTATAATAGTAGTTACATTTATGTAGCGCTTAATACGATATCCACCTTAGTGTTTCTAAGCGCTTATAGTGTTAACTAATTATTACCCGGCTAAGCTAGGCTACCCCGAAAGGCGCCCACAGCATTCAAGGAATTGCTTCCTACCGGTACCCATTCAACTCACTTGGGTCGAGTACGGCAAATTGCAGATTGACATCTTGCCGAAGGATTCTAGTGGAATGGATGGGATTCGAACCGCGTACCTTGTGATCGAAAGTCCGCTGACTTATCCACTCGACCACACCACTTCTATGTAATAATAACTTAGTGAACCTGTCTATAGGGGGTGGGTCTCGAGATAATCATGCAAAATGCATAGTTATATTTTCTTTTTTTTACCAGTAAAGTTTTCACTCCACTAAATTTTTCTCTCTCACTTCTAAACTGTCAGTACTACAACTGTGGTCCAGCCTTTGCAGCCGTGACTCTCTCCTGCATCGGAGCTTACTCATTCTTCACTCTCAGTATCACAGCATGGAGAACTAAATTCAGAGTGCAGATGAACCGAGCTGACAACGAAGCGGGTAACCATGCCATCGACTCGCTCATCAATTACGAAACTGTCAAAGTAAGGATCATTAACCATTTGCGTAAACAGTTGAGTAACTTTACCATCAATGTAACCACCGAGGTAACATTGCTTACATTGCTTACAGTGCATATCAATAAAAACGGGACAATTTTGAAAAGACTGTCAAAAATTGTGTTTGAAATTATGATGCATATCAAACATGCAATCAAACAAGCAAACAAACAAAGCAATCATTCAATCAAATAATCAACCAACCAACCAAATCCCCTTTCTTGGGTTCACAACATTTTTTTTTTTTTTTTTTTTAAGTTTGAAGGAATATTCAATGCCAAAAGATGTTAACATGTGAAAAAACAAAAACAAAACAAAACAAAAACAATTCAATTCAATTAAATAAATAGCTTTGTAAATGAATTTTGATAGCATAATTTGAAAATAATGGCAAAGATAATGAAAGGGTTAAGAGTAAGTGTACTGATTAGCAAAAAGTCTTCATGATCTTATTTCTCATTTTCTTCCATTTTGTGCGCAAGCCTTTATTTGAGCCCCCGACAGAAATGTTATGTGTGCACTCAAGCATGAACGAAACTTATTATTTTAAATGGCATTTGAAAGATAAGACTTCAGAGCATCTATTAACACAAAAATATAGACATCATAATTTGAAACGAAATTTTGACAGACTTTTCAAAACTGTCCCGTTTTTATTGATACACCCTGTATAGGTATTTCATGAAGGTTATCATTGATGGCAAAGTTTTTATAATAATAGTAATAAGTTTTATGCAGCTGCACGCAGGTGCCTCCTGTATGTTAAGTCTATGGGGATAAGACTAGTCGGTACTTCATGGGTTAAATAACTATGAAAGGATGGAGGAACCTAGGGAATGATGATGATGGTGATGATGATGATGATGATGATGATTATGATGATGGTGATGATGATGATTATGATGATGATGATGATTATGATGATGGTGATGATGATGATTATGATGATGATAATGATAAGATGATGATGACGATGATGATTATAATGATAAGATGAGGATGATGATGATGATTATGATTATGATGATGATGATGATGATGATGATGATGGTGATGATGATATGATAATGATATGATGATGATTGTGATGGTGATGGTGATGAAGATTATGATGATGATAATGATAAGATGATGATGATGATGATAATGATAAGATGAGGATGATGATGATGATGATGAATATGATGATGATGATGTTTATAATGATGATTATGATGGTGATGATTATAAGATGATGATAAGATGATGATAAGATGATGATGATGATGATAAGATGATGATGGTGATGGTGATGATGATGATGATTATGATAAGATGATGATGATGATGATGATGATAATGATAAGATGAAGATGAAGATGAAGATGATGATGATGATGAAGCAGTGATGAATCTGATGCATGAATGATTGTAAAGAGTGAAGATGATGATGATCCTGAGTGAGAACTGCATGACTAAGAATTGTATGATAAGTATGCATTGATGATATACAGTATGAGGCTGATGATGAATGATGAAATGATTACGACGACTACTATATTGCAAATGGCGCATGGATTTACTCGATGGTATGAATTGATGTCAATAGATGGATAGCTAAGATGATATTACTATGATCTGACAATGAACTTCATAGCATGGACTGATTGAGTGTTTAATAATGGATAGATTATGATGCGTTGAGCGATCATATAAATGATTTGATGAATGTAAATTGCTGGATTGATGATGACATCGAATGATGAAGATCAGATGATTATGACTCGAGTGATTGGTTGACTTCTCGAACTGATATGATGTTCCTGAATATGATGATGTATGTGAACTCGATACTGCTATTGATGATTGATGATAGATGATGGATGATAGGTCGCATGGTGATGAGACTTGATTGTGATGGTCGATCTGAATGATATGATGGATAAAGGTATGTAATGATGATGGTGATAAGATGATGATGATGATGATGGTGGTGATGAAGATTCACAGCATTTATATCACCCCATATTTCAAAGGGCAGGCTCATCCAATCACACAATTCAATACTACACGTATCCTGTAATAGGTGAGGTTTGAGACATAATTTTTGAAAAGCTCAATGCTGTAAATTTCATGGAGCAAAGAATTAGGGAGTGCTGGAATTGCCCCACTGGCGCGTAAACACCTAGCTGTCACATTCATAACATCAAATTTCCAATTTGAAATAGATATATGTGATATAAATGTTCAAACATCAATTATGATTCTTTGTATTGCATTCACCCACTCAGCCCCTATGTCATCCTGTCAGTTGCATTCAACAAAAGTCCTATTTGAAATAGATTATATGATCTAAATTTTCAAACATTCGTAACAATTTTTCTTATTTGCAATTAAAAATAGCTATAAATCTTCAAACATTAGAAAGAACTCTATATATATCAGTTCAATTTCTTCCTCCACATTCTATCAGCCAGTTATGTCATCATATTTTTGATTTGCAGTACTTCAACAATGAGAAGTGGGAAGTTAACAACTACGATAAAACTTTGGCCCAGTATGAACATGCCTCTTTGAAGACAGCCACCAGTTTAGCCCTCCTTAACTTTGGTCAGAATGCAATCTTCAGTGCTTCCATGGCTGGAGTCATGTTGCTAGCCAGCCAGGGCATCATTGCAGGTAGGAACAGTTGGTAAATGCCCATGTGGTCTCATCACACATGGTCTAATTCCATTTCGTCTACTATCAGTTTGTCTAATCACATTTTAGTCTAATTGCGACTTTGCCTATTTACCAATTTGTCTAATTCCCATTTCGTTTAATGGACTTCATCTAATGTCAACTTGGTCTAACACCTCTTGGTCAATTCCTGTAACAAACTGGAAATGACCAAATATTCATTTGGGCATTAGACAAAAATGCAATTAGACAAAATTGGCATATCAACCAAGTGTTCTGTAGACCAAGTGAGAATTAGACCAAGTATGCATAAGACCAAGGGGAAATTAGACCAAATTGATAGTTAACCAAATGGGTTTAGCCCATATGGTTTTAGACAATCAGGGGGCAATTTCATGAAATGACGTGTTTTATCCGACAAATTGTTATAAGTTACTGAAATGCTTTCATCTGATTGGCCGAGAGCAAATTTGTCGGATAAAACGTCCGACAAGTCCTTTCATGAAATGCCCCTCAGATAATGGATCAACTGCTGTTAGACCAAGTGGATATAAACTGTTATGAACAGCACCCATCCATTCAGGCATATACAGCCGGGTATGAGAGTAATGCGTAGTGTTCATTTATCGGAACACCATATGACATTTATATCACCATTTATGCTGCAGTCACACAGACACTTACGTTTAGTTACGTCCAGTTGCGTCCAAAACTTATTTTCTTTTCTGCAGATCCCCACTGATGCCTTCCCGTCATAGTCAGCAGTGGAAATAGTGATAATTTCGTTCATCCAATAAAACAAAGAAATACATAATAAATGATAGCATAGAAGATGAAATAAGGATAAAACAACGAAAACGTAAGTGTCTGTGTGACTGCAGCATAATGGGGGAGGATTTATAACCTTAAAGGGAAGGATAGGGAGGATAATGATAAATTAGCAATAATGTCTTTCTGTGTGAAGGGATATGAAAAGTAACGTGAATCATAGGAAAAAGTGAGGCTCTATGTAAATACAAAATAAAGGAGGGATTCTGGCCGCAGTTCATGGCCGATTGATAAAGGAGTCCAGTTATATGATGGCCAAATAAATGAAGGTAAACTGTACTTCCATGAGCTTCAATCTTGGGGGTAGTACATGTATGTATCACCATAGTAAGACAATCTCAGTAGATTTTGGAGTACATAGGTCATAGGTCAAGGGCTACAGAGGTCACCTTTTGAAATTATTTGTTTCAAGGGTGGAGGCATATAGGATATGGAGTAACGTTTGTCTTGTTAAACTTCTGTTTGGTTGTCAAGGTAACATGACGGTGGGTGATCTAGTGATGGTGAATGGCCTTCTCTTCCAACTCTCTCTACCTCTCAACTTTCTGGGCTCCGTCTATCGCGAGATCAGGCAATCCCTCATAGATATGGGCACCATGTTCAACCTGCTCAAAGTAGAGACAGATATCAAGGTAAATTCATTTCATTTCAAATCATTTCAGTTCATTCCAAATCAATTCTTTTTGATACAATTTGATTATGGTCCTGTATATGATGAGATCAGGCAATCCCTCATAGATGTGGGCACCATGTTCAACCTGCTCAAAGTAGAGATAGATATCAAGGTAACTTCAATTTCATTTCAAATCACTTCAATTAATTCCAAATCAATTCTTTTAGATTTAATTTGATTCTGGTCCTGTATATGATGACATCAGACATTCCACTATAGATTGGCACCATGTTCAACCTGCTCAAAGTAGAGCATGGAATTCTATTTCATTTTAAATCATTTCAATCCGTTTGATTCCAATACAATTGAATTTAAATATGGCCCTGCTACTTGTGATGAAAATAAATAAATTGGCAAGAAAGATATTACTTATTTTCTTTTCTACCTTCTTCAGAGTAAATTCAATGCCCAGCCCTGCAGATCTCACCTAAGAGCCTAGTATCACCTTTCAGATTGTAGCCTCTCGATACCCTCCTGAGTTCCATGTTCTGGATGATTTCAATAATCACTAAAACTCCTTAAATTGGCAATGAAATGTTATTTATTTTGTTTCCAACCTGCTTTAGAGTAAATCCAATGCTCCAGCCCTGCAGATCTCTCCCCAAGAGTCCGGTATAACCTTTGAGAATGTAGCCTTTGGATACCTTCCCGACCATCAGCTTTTCAGTGACCTGAGCTTCCATGTTCCTTCAGGAAAGAAGGTTGCCATAGTTGGTGGGAGTGGTTCAGGGTAAGCATCCATAAGAATAAAATGTTACTGTTGGTTGGTTGGGCTTAGACAGAAGCGTATCAATTAGATATGATTATTTAAGTCTGGGACCAACATTCGCATCCAAAAGACCTGACTGAGATATGAACCTGGGTTTGATCAGAGTCAGTTGAGCTGAATTTGGGTATTGCCCCTTGAGCAACTTTTGATCACTTTAACCCTTTATTATAATTAGCACATAAACCGCCCGAAACCGCCCCTGTTTTATGCATGCTAAAGTCATGATGATATAAAAAATATGTGATAAAATATGCCCATGCTTGTTGTGCATTACCCATAGGATGTGTGCTGTTAAATTCTGTGCAAAAAAAAAGTATGTTTTATTTCTTATTGAAACACCCTGATGCAAACACAGAAAAGCCCTTTCCGTTAGGGAGTAAGCTGACACTTTCAACGCACACTCTAGGTGCTGAAGGGTTAATGGTGATAACTTTTTGTATGTACTTTTGCATGGTAATCCATTTACTTTTGTTCAAAGGTCAACAATGAGTTTTCCCTAGCAACCTATGAGAACTTTCTACTTGACCAAGAACTTTTGGTTCGCTCAACGGAAACATTAAACAAGCACTACACAGAGGTTCTCGGCTGGCCTGCTATTAGTAAATTGTTTTCATTGCTCCAAGGGTTGCTAAGCAGAAGATATGTCAGCCCACCCCAAGCATTTGAATATCATATCATGGAATTATATCATTGGTTAGGATTTTTATTTTTCCAAATGGATGATTAAGTATGTCAATTTTCTTTTTATTTTAGGAAATTATCAGCAGTTTTCTTATCATTTTTTAAAATTCCATTTTGCTGTACTATGTGCAGGAAGTCCACGATCGTTCGTCTGATGTTCCGTTTCTACGACCCTGATGCGGGGCGGGTACTGGTCAATGGCCAAGACATTAGGGATGTTGACGTGGACAGTCTTAGGACAGCTATAGGAGTTGTACCTCAGGTATGAAAGCAATGATGATTAGGGATTTAAGGGCTCTCTGAGCTGCAGCACAAATTACAAATGGAGATGAAAACCATAACAAAATCCTTTGAAAATTACATCAATTCGTCAAGATGGTTATTTGTAGTACAAATAATTGATCCATGGATAAAACGCTAATTTGACCTATGTCTGTTTTATATTTCCTTGTTGATAACTTCTAAACAGGCCATATAAATTCCTTAATATTTTTATCTAAACTATGAATACTAATCTGTAGACGTGAAAAACAAAAACTTAAGGATTGGCTTAAACATTTACAGGGTATCATTTTTATCTTTCCTTCTCTTTCACACCATTTTTTTAGAAAAATGACTGGCAAAATTTGCTAAAAAATAAAACCGTTCTGAAAATGGCCAAGTATGCAGTGATTCATAGAAAGTCAGTTTTACTGATGAGTTAGTATTCTCATATTTTTAGGACTGTGTTCTCTTTCACAACTCAATCTACTACAACTTGCAATACGGGAACCTGGATGCCAGCGCAGAGGATGTCTTCCGGGCAGCCAAAATGGCCGACATCCACCAAGGGATCCAGCGGATGCCGAAGGGTTATGACACCCAGGTTGGTGAGAGGGGGCTGAAGCTCTCTGGGGGTGAGAAACAGAGGGTAGCCATCGCTAGAACCATCCTCAAGGATCCGCCAATCATCCTTTATGACGAGGCAACGTCGTCACTGGATTCTATTACTGAACAGGTATGAAGTTGCAATGACTTTCCTTTTAACCCTTTAGCACCTAGACTACGTGAAAAGTGTAAGCTTATTTCTCAATAGAAAGTGTTAATCTGTAGGGCCTATATGCATCAGTGTGTTTCAATTGAAAATTCTTTGCTCTACACAACCCCAGAATCTTATGTGCCTAATTCAGAAGGAAACATTGCATAGTTAATGCACAATAAGTATTGGCATTTGACCACATATTTGTTTACTACCATAACTATAATATGCAGAAAACAGAGGGCAGTTTGAGGTTTTTTAGGTCCTAAAGGGTTAAAATAGTGTGTTAGCCAAGATTTTTAAGTACAGATATTTTTATGGACAAGGTGGTTAAAGATGAAAAACATTGCATGATCATTGATGGCACCATCCTGTATGAATGAAACGAAATAAATTAATAAATATGTTATCTTGTTTTGTTCTCCATCACCCATCAAATTGGCAACCTAGAACATCTTGAACTCCATGGATGCTGTCACTGTGGGACGTACCTCCATCTTCATCGCTCACCGTCTCTCTACCGTCGTAGACGCCGATGAAATCCTCGTCATCCGTGATGGAAGGATAGGAGAGCGGGGAACGCATCATCAACTCCTTGCGAATACTAATAGTTATTATTACGAACTCTGGACCAATCAGAACAAGGTTGCTTTAGATTCCATCACGGACTCGAAGAGCGGGGAAGATTCAGAGGTGGAGGAGACCTTTAGATCATGATGATAACAGAGAATTGGTTTTAGGTGATGTAGGGTATTGGGCCGTATGCATAAGAGAAAGTAGTTATAGCTGGGATCAACTTTCGCTTTTCAATTCAATCTATACACTTCCTTCCTACATAGTAACTGTTATGAATTTGTTCAGAGAAACTTAAGGCCACCGCACACCTTACGACTGGTCTTTGATCCGATTTTTGAACAAATTGCATTTTGCTTATTTTCTGAAAGTATGAATAAATAGAATCTTATCATTACAGGTTCAAATTAACTGTAAGAATACTGATATCGAATTTCGGAAAATTGCAAGCCTATATTTAGGGAGTAAAGGGCAAATTGGTTTGAAATCTTAGCCAATTGTGCGATTGCTATGACATCATTATGATTAGATATTGAATTCGCTTTTATTTTAATAAGGAGGTTACATAGTCACTGACTTGAACATATACATGTACGTATTCCTGCGCTGATTTAGAACTCTGCACAGTAAGATGTTCTATATCTGAATATCTCCATCAATGTTATTACGTTTTATTACACAATCAAGTCGCAGACCAATCGTAAGGTGTGCGGTGGCCTTTAATTGAGCGGTTATTATTTCAAAGAACTGCTTGCCTACTGTAGGAACTGCATACTAAAACTTCTTTTATGCTCATTTTTAAATATATTTTTATGCATACGGCCCATTGTTTCACAAGTGATTGCTAACACTCCTTCTTTAACCCTTTAGCACTCAGGCTGTGTGTAACAGGTCAGTTTACTCCTCCAGGGTTTCCAGGCCATCAGGGAAAATTATTTTACTTTTTTCCAGTCAGTGAAAAGTCAGGGAATTTGATAATAACGCTTCAAAATCACGGAAAAGTCAGGGAATTTTGATTAGCCCTAAATTCGAAAGTTCGGTAATAAGTCAAACTAGTGTTTTATACTGCAAATAGTTCATGGCGACAACAAAGAAAACATGCGAAACTAGAAATGGGTTTAAATAATTATCAGGGATTTTTTAGATTTCATCGGGGAAAAATCAGGGAATTTTGTTTTCTTGAAATGCTGGGAATCCTGTCCTCAGAACTACTTGCCGAAATGATGTATATAATGAGACTGTTAAAAAGGGAAATAAATATACAATTTGCAAGTGAATTTTCTGCTGTGTGTGGGAGGTCAGGGGGACATTTCATCAAAGGACTTGTCAGACATTTTATCTGACAAATTTGCTCTCAGCCAATCAGATGCAAGCATTTCAGTAGCTTATAACAGTTTGTCGGATAAAACGTCTGACAAGTCCTTTCATGAAACGCCCCCCAGATGGACGGTTTGGGATGGTTCGAGGGGTAGATGCGGGCTGAAGTGGAAGGGCGCTTTGATGATCAAGCTGAAGAGTTGTTATGAGCTATTTGAGGACTAGGTTATCCTAACTAGGCCGGGGTATTTTGGATATCGTATGTTTCCGACATGATGAATGATTATTTTTAATGAACACTTTCTGATGCTAATCACTAAAGGTACAATGAAAGACACATGAGTGCTTATTTCTCAAAACTAAAATAGATTTATGCACTTGTAGTAAATTGATATGAAATAGATAGCTCAATTTGAAAAGAAGTCCTTTTAGTTTCTTGTGAATGGCTTCAAGATAAGTGAACTGAGGTTTGTTTAGGGTAAGAAGCTTGTTTCCTAGCAGTAGTGCAATATATCTAAATGTGAGTGACCATAGGTAATTCAGTTTTGCTTATTTCATTTTGTGAAAGTCATTTGTCTCTTCTTTTTTGTAAGCGACCGCAATCAACAAGCTGATTATTATGTCGCTGAACTGATGGAGGTGTGCAGGTGAACCACTACACAGGGTTTCCCCCCTGCTCTTATACAAAAAAGTGCAGTGGGATCTCTTCTTTACATGGGACTTCCATTTAACATCCTATTCTAGGGATGGGCATTGTCTATGCAAAACTGTTTCATATGAGCACAGTGTCCTTGCTCTCTTAGTACATTACCTGCTGTAATCAGTAAGAGAGGTAGGCCTAAGGAAAAGACTGGGTCAGTCATGAATTCCTTTAAAATCTCATTTCCATCGTGAGCAAATTTTGTTATTGTAAGCAATCATTTGTGAAACTAGAATGATTATGAAATATATTTTATTAGAAAATAAATGTAAATATTTTATATAGATTTACATGTAGGAGTAAATAAATCAAAATTTTGAGTAAAACTAAGATTAAACAGTAAAAGATAAGACAATATTAATGTTTGTTAGTGAAAAAAAAAAATTAGTATGTACATGACATTTTCGTTAAGTTTTTGTTTTTAAGTTTTTTGTTTTTAAGAAATATTCTGTTTGATCTCACCTCCTCTTGCTTTTTGATTGGCTGGCTTCTTCACACCTTTTACATCCCCCTTTTTGTTCTCTCCCTCTTGGCTTGCCACTTAGGTGTAGCTTTTCTCTGTCTTTCTCTATATCCATGTTTGTTCCCTACTTTTCTGTGTCATTTTGTCTCTGACGAAGATTCTGCTAGGATCGAAAGCTCAGGCTCCTTTTGACTTCAAATATTCTGTTTGTCACAATACAGTACTTTCATAATAATAATAATAATAATAATAATATCGTTTTATTTACCCAGGGTAGCCACTTCAGTTCTGACAACTGTTCTCCCAGCGGGCCCTGCACAATGTTATTATTACCCCCAAGCTCCTTGTTAAAAGGCAACTTTAGGTACAATTTTTGTAAGTCTTTGGTATGACTCAGCCGGGTTTCAAACTCATGACCTCCCGTTCATGAAAGCAAGAAAGGCTAACTTTTTACAGGCGCTCTAACCGATTGAGCTATCATGTCCGGCTTCATGGTTTGGGAAATCTATTATTTCATTTTATGTTGGGATCGATGCTGATATGATGATATAGGTATGCTATACACAAGGAGGAATTTTTATATGTCAAACTCCACCTTACATTTAAAATAAGGTGGAAAATTATTTGTCAGAAACTTTTTTCACATACTGGAGGGTACTTCATCAAAGGACCTGTCGGACGTTTTATCCGACAAACTGTTATAAGCTACTGAAATGCTTGCATCTGAATGGCTGAGAGCAAATTTGTCGGATAAAATGTCCAACAGGTCCTTTGATGAAATGCCCCCAGTGTGACCTTGCTCATTGGGACCAGCATCCATCTGTTCAAGTGATATGGCAGGATAAAAGATTAATCCATATTGAACATGTACTGGGATATCATTTGGCAATTTGCGGGAGGATTTATAGCCTTGAGGGGTAGGGTAGGGTAGATTATTGTAAAGGAAGGATCAAAGTGTCTTTCTGTGTGTAAGGAGTTGAAAGTGGTATGAATAATGGGAGAAAAGTGAGACTTTTAGCTTAATCTACTAAAGAATTAAAGAGAGGATTTGGCTACAGTTTATATGGCCAATTGATAAAGGGATCTGATTGAATGCATGATGGCTGCATATGTGAGGTCAGACAGTATTACTATTACAATCTTACTGGCCTTAAAGAATATATCATGTAAGGTATGAATGAAACTTGTATAAAAATATCATTTTTTATCCATTTATGTGTATTTATATACATTGTATGTTATATGTAAATCAAAATAACTTTGTACATGTATTGACAAAGTTTAAATATATTGTACATCTTTGGAAATGAGATTAAAAATGTATTGCCTTTTTGGCAAAATAAAAAATAATTTTTGTTTTCAGTCATTCCGTGTTACAATCAAATCTGTAGTGATTAAAAAAAAAGTATCTCGGGGGCATTTCATGAAAGGACTTGTCGGACGTTTTATCCGACAAACTGTTATAAGCAACTGAAAGGCTTGCATCTGATTGGCTGAGAGGAAATTTGTCGGATAAAATGTCCGACAAGTCCTTTGATGAAATGCCCACCAGAACTATGGATTATTGAAATGTGCAAGTATATCAATCAGTGTATATAACAGCATTTTATCTTATTCTCTGTTTGTCTAATACCACATGAGCTAAAGCCATTGACCCATATTCTGAACCAAAGACCAAGTTTGTATGAGTTGCAAGTTCATCCAAAGCTATTGTGCAATCCTCTTGTCTGATATCTCAGTCAACATCAGACTAAAGGACTGCACAATAGCTTTGTACAAAAATGCAACTCGTACAAACTCACTCTACGGTCCAGAATAGAGGCCATTTAGTTTAAGTTCTCCTTGCTTGCATCTGAATGGCTGAGAGCAAATTTGTCGGATAAAATGTCCAACAGGTCCTTTGATGAAATGCCCCCAGTGTGACCTTGCTCATTGGGACCAGCATCCATCTGTTCAAGTGATATGGCAGGATAAAAGATTAATCCATATTGAACATGTACTGGGATATCATTTGGCAATTTGCGGGAGGATTTATAGCCTTGAGGGGTAGGGTAGGGTAGATTATTGTAAAGGAAGGATCAAAGTGTCTTTCTGTTTGTAAGGAGTTGAAAATGGTATGAATAATGGGAGAAAAGTGAGACTTTTAGCTTAATCTACTAAAGAATTAAAGAGAGGATTTGGCTACAGTTTATATGGCCAATTGATAAAGGGATCTGATTGAATGCATGATGGCTGCATATGTGAGGTCAGACAGTATTACTATTACAATCTTACTGGCCTTAAAGAATATATCATGTAAGGTATGAATGAAACTTGTATAAAAATATCATTTTTTATCCATTTATGTGTATTTATATACATTGTATGTTATATGTAAATCAAAATAACTTTGTACATGTATTGACAAAGTTTAAATATATTGTACATCTTTGGAAATGAGATTAAAAATGTATTGCCTTTTTGGCAAAATAAAAAATAATTTTTGTTTTCAGTCATTCCGTGTTACAATCAAATCTGTAGTGATTAAAAAAAAAGTATCTCGGGGGCATTTCATGAAAGGACTTGTCGGACGTTTTATCCGGCAAACTGTTATAAGCAACTGAAAGGCTTGCATCTGATTGGCTGAGAGGAAATTTGTCGGATAAAATGTCCGACAAGTCCTTTGATGAAATGCCCACCAGAACTATGGATTATTGAAATGTGCAAGTATATCAATCAGTGTATATAACAGCATTTTATCTTATTCTCTGTTTGTCTAATACCACATGAGCTAAAGCCATTGACCCATATTCTGAACCAAAGACCAAGTTTGTATGAGTTGCAAGTTCATCCAAAGCTATTGTGCAATCCTCTTGTCTGATATCTCAGTCAACATCAGACTAAAGGACTGCACAATAGCTTTGTACAAAAATGCAACTCGTACAAACTCACTCTACGGTCCAGAATAGAGGCCATTTAGTTTAAGTTCTCCGTGGTCTCATACTACATCCAACAAAGTTTCTCTCAGCCAATAAGATGCAAGCATTTCAGTAGCTTATAACAGTTTGTCGGATAAAACGTCCAACAAGTCCTTTCATGAAATGCCCCCCAGATGACCTCTTGGTCTTATTACCAATAGGTCTAATTGCATTTTGGTCTAATTTGCAAATGAATATTTGGTCTACCAGTCAGTACTTGAATTTACCAAGTGGTGTTAGACCAATTGGACATAAGACAAAATAGTCAGTAGACAAAATGGGAATAAGGGAAAATCAAGTGGCAAGAATTGGACCAAAAGGTGATTACCTAGACGAAATTAAATAAGACCATGTGGGATGAGACCAAGTGGGCATAGTCAAATTGGGTTTAGACCAATTGGCAATTTACCTATCAATCGACCTTGGAGCTAGACATATGGCCTTGCGATGATGGCAAAATAAATTCTGACTAAATGAAACAATTTAAACCTAAATTTTCAAAATTTCAAATGAATTCCAACGATTTTGTTGGAAATATGTCACTGCTGACACTTGAGGAATTAAGTCTTTGGTCTTGTGTGCACAAATTAATCTGGGCTTCTTGTATTTTGTTGTTTTAAACACTGAGCTAGGTTCAATTTCTGCCAGATAAATAAATTAATCACAGTGGCAACCCTGTAACTCCCAGAAATCATATAACCATGTGATTGGCAAGTTTGTTTGAAGTTAGTCTCGACTCAGAGACTCGGTGATGGAGAAACTTCCTAATACAGTCCACTCCCATTATAGTCAGGTGTCTGTGACCAACTTATGAATATTGTGAGTTTCTTAATTTTAATGCTGTAGGAGTTATTTCATGAGTTCACAAAATAGGCCTACATGTAGGCCTTTAGTTCACTGTCAGTCATAATGATCAGCTTACCTATTTTCAACTTTTGTTTGCGGCGGGAACTATAGATATGGTCTAGAGGCCTACAAAATGAGTTGTTTTACAGCTGAATAGCCGGTAAACCCCGATGTAAGCCATAACAGTAGTAGGTAAATATATATGAATGCATGACAGCACCTTAAAATCTAAAAACAACAACAACCTCACTTTCCCCCATCTTGCATGTGTCGAGGTCTCAAAGTTCAAATTTTAAGAATTTGTAACCTCTTATCCCTTGATTTATTTTCATCAAACCTTTACTCACACTTCTCTTTAATTTTTTTTGCTATTTCAAAAAGCAAACTCAAGGGTGGATTTTCCATTTAATATATATATCTGCAACATGTTTATTATTAGTTTCGACCCAATGCAATAGAGATTTACAAAAAAAATGTTTGTATTTATTTGATTATTAAAAAACATTAAAAAGCATGAAAACTTATGTTTATAATTTATTCATGAATTTTGAAGCAAAAAACTAAAGACTTACTCTCAAAATGATTGATAGATAATTATTAACAACTATAAATACCTTGTACAAAACTAATTTCCCAATTTTACCATGTGAATGATGCAATATAATATTTGTACACGCAAGCTGCGAGATATTGATGAAATTACACCGGTAAGACTGTCGGCAGTGTTGAAATCTGGGCATATAATCTCGGTAAAGTATATTTTTCAATCAAAAAGTGTTAGGATATATTTCCAGGTTATTTGGAAAATGTGATAGTAAAACGAGAGTGTGTTTGTGTGATGAAATATTTTGATTTCAATATATTTTACTTTCCAGAAAAACGAGCTAAAACATGAATGCATATGCACGGGACTGTAATATGATTTTAGTGACCCGCCCAAAAATGGAAAGACTCGACAGCAAACAAAGTCGACGAGCAAAGCCGAATGAGGAAAGCCGAATCTAGTATAATTAATGGCAAAGACATCGTTTATGCTGCAGAAAATATTGATATTAATTATAATTTTTAAAATCAAACCAAACCAATCCTGGATTGGACCGGGGACGGGTCCCATATTAGGCCATATGAACTTTATTTTGTTTGCAAAGTTTTGTGGCGAACTTAGTCGCTTCTTCACGGCTCCAGAATCCAGTTCAACTTTGGCCAAGTTATTCACATTGTTGCTTATTTTATCACTAACAAAGTTACTAAGTTGAACATAAAAAGAACTTTTCATTTTATATTTAGGATTAGGGTAATCTAACAAAACGTCTGCACTTGTTTCTAAAATGATAGTTTGATACTAATTTTTCTTTCTTACTTAGTTAGGTACTCCCAGATAAAAAGCAAAAACGCTCAGACAGTCACAAATCATACATTAAAAAAAAGTTCAATGTTTCATTTAGCATGTACATGACTTAAAGCACACTTTAAAATCTCAGAAAGCGCAAAAAACCAGCTAAAACAGCTCACTTACCGTGTTGAAAATTTCAATGAGAAAGCCGTCTCTGCATGAGCTATCGATAGTCCAAACGATCATCATGTGTGCGTCATGCATGCACGCACCATGGTGAGCCCTTATGAAAGGGCTTCTGTACAGCAGGCACGTCACGGGACATGCCGACACGCGCGGAAAACGAGAAAAATTCATGGAAAAATCAAAGGAGGATCGTTTGACTGTTACTTTGACAAGCCATTTCAATGCCTCTAAATTCTGATTGTTTGTTTATTGGGGGACGATATATCAAGGACGTATGGATAGACACATAACTAAACAGCCATAAAATGCCAAAGACTCTGATTTAAAGACATTTCTTGCCACTCAAAATTTAGGGGAAAAAACAAGGTAAGTTTCGATAACAATGCCTCAAATTGAGTACTAGCACTTCGTTACATTTTCAGGGGAAAATTTCTGGGTTTATGAGGTTGATAATGACTTTTTCCGTTTGTTACACTCGTAGACATGACTTATAGATAATCAATAATTCTGGGGCAATTACAAAATAAAAAAAAACTCCTGAAAACCGAAGCGCTTTATTCGCTTTTCCAAGGCGATATCGGAAGTGTCTTTTGTTCTCGAGATGCCCATTTTTGTGTACCTGTTTGCATGTGAGCGCGAGAGCGCCATCTCGCGTTTGTGGGGGTACCTAACTTAGTTTATTTTAGTTGTAAATTTATTGGTAGAATAGCATCGCCATAGCATAGATAGTCCATCTGCTACGTTCTGGAGATTATTGTATTTACCACAAGATATTTGGTTTGTGTATTGGGCACACAGATTAAAGGGATCGTTAACTTTGTTCAGGTTATATAAAGCCCTCCCAAAAAGTTCCGCAAATCGACTTTGGGCCATGATAACTTTTGAGGTGCGCTTTGGTTATTATATTCGTACCATGGGAAAGATAATTTATTCACCTTTTTATTGATATCCTATTTGTAATGATTGTGTCATGCTTCAATGCACAGAATATCAGAATATGGAGAAAAGTAAAAAGTCAAATGTCGTAAAATGCACTTTTATTGATCACATTGAAGTTCCGCAACTCGACTTTAGACCCTAATAACTTTTGTCGTAATTTATAATTTTTATTTGATTTGAATTATTGTCAAGTTCAGGTATTCATCTTTTTATTGATACCTATTTTTTCAGGGTGATGTCATGCCCGGGTCCACAGAACACCTGAATACCCCCTCAATGCAAGGCAAAGGGAAAGATAATGTTCAGTTTGAATGTTCTGTAACACAACTTTGAACCCATACATTTTAATGTGGGTTTTTATCACTATCAAGTTTTATAGCATTGAAAAGTTCATTTATTCTTCTTTTTAATGATGCTCTATTTGCAATGGTAACATCATGTTTGAATGCACATAATTCATGAATATATAGCAAAGTAAAAAGTGAAAAGTTGTAAAATGCAATGTTATTGCTCAACTTCAGTAACTCGCAACAGACAATAACATTCACAATAGGCATTCAATTTGCAACATTTGACTTCTGACTTGTGTTAAGATTCAGGTAATCTGTGCATACAAGAACAACAATATTGTTACAATTAGGGGATCATCGAAAAGTGGAATAAATGAGTTTGAAAATGGTATAAAATTCAATAAAAATTAGAAAATACCCCAAAAGTTACCAGGGCCTAAAGTCGGGATTCGGAATTCAATTTGATCAATAAAAATGCATTTTACAACATTTGACTATTTACTTTTCTCCATATTCTGATATTTCGAGCATTTAAGCATGACACAATCATTACAAATATGATATCAATAAAAAGGGGAATAAATTATCTTTCCAATAGTAGGAATATCAGGAATAAGGAAAGCATACCTGAAAAGTTATCATTGCCCAAAGTCGATTTGCGAAACTTTTTGTTACGGGTTTATTATTAAAAAAAAACAAAAAACAAAAAACAAAAAAAAAAAACAACGAATGATGTAAATTACAATTGTAAACCTAGTCTAGATCAGACAGGAATCGCTTTAGATTTTGAGGCTTATCTGTCTTAAATTGCCAAGATATTGATGAATCGATATTGCCATCTATGTCGTCATAGCGTAGCCTACCTGGGTATGCTTAAGTTGACACTGACATAGTCTATGGAGGGAAAATATTCACATTTTTACGGTTTGTAATTAAATGCTTAGTGTTTTCTGTTTATAATCACATTTGAAGATTCATGCAATTTTTTCAGAAGAACATCCCTCAAGACACTCGGGCTTGTACTTAAAATGGCCAAACAGTAGAATAAATGAAAGTGTGTGCTTTGAGTCTATCTAATTATATGTGATTCGCTTTTCCAACAGATATCTGATTTAAGAGTGACGCTACTTCTGAGTTGCATCATCTTTCTATTGCAACTGTGAAAGAAGACAACTATTCAAGATGGCTTCGGTTGAGGAAAAGATGGATCTGATCACCAGGAACTTACAGGTAAATCACAAGGAATTACTGGTTTAGCCCTACGTGAACCAGGTGCTTCTGTACTTACCCTACAGACCAGTTCTGGGTACATGTCAGCTTGGTTGGGGGAGGGAGACCCTCGGGTCACATTTATCAAGTTAGCTTTTCCCAAACCTAGGCAGCTAAGCTACATGTACCCATCCACGGTTCTGTTTTCATTCATATATTGTTGAATTCTTATTGTTTATTGTAATTGTCAAATAAATAAATAAAAACAAATAAATGGGAATAAGAGAATTTAGTCATCAAAGGGTTAATAAATGGTTTAATAGTTATAGTCTTGACAAGGGTTCAGGCAAGCGAGATAATTGTAGATCTGTATTGTATTTTGTGTACTTTTAGAAGATTTTATCCTATTGATGATTCCATACACTTCTACTGTCATTTCATCTTAATCAATTTCATTTACCCATATTTAGCTTCCTGAAAACAATAAATGGTGCAGTTGATCAAGAGAGAGAGAGAGAGAGAGAGAGAGAGAGAGAGAGAGAGAGCATGATAGAGAGAAAGAGAGAGAGAGAGAGAGAGAGAGAGCATGATGGAGAGAAAGAGAGAGAGAGAGAGAGAGAGAGAGAGAAAGAGAATAACTAGGCTAATGCATGAGGGTAACCACAAAACTGGTTTCTTTTGAAAGGCTCTGCTCACCAGTCTATCAGTCTTTATCAAATGTGGAGAGTATTTTTCTACTGAGACCATACAATGTACTTATGACAATCAGTTGCACTGAAGAGAACCTGATGTACAATATACTTTTGCTGTCAAGTGGAATTGGTTTGGTGATATAACTAGGGTATTAATCAGTACAGTTACTAGTTCAGGACTCTGCATTTCTTGGGTCCCAGGGAAATTAGTCTTGGGAGTAACAGGAAAAAAATCAAGCAAAAGTCTAAACGATGTCAAACATATTCCATTTTTTTAAAGACCCTTTTCAGTCACAAAGACGACTTGAATAGACCTTGAATTTAGGCAATTATTTGACTTCTGTGAGTTCGGCTTTGGCAAGTTTGACTGTGTTAAATGTAAATCATGAAACACTGTCAAATCTTTTAATGCTTTATCCCTGTTACAGGAAGTCTTGGGTAGAGATAAGCTAGAGTCCATGTTGAAGGAAGGGAAAGATATATCCGTCTACTGGGGAACAGCTACCACCGGCAAGCCTCATATCGCTTACTTTGTTCCTATGAGCAAGCTAGCAGATTTCCTGAGAGGTGGATGTCAGGTAACAAAATTGTTTAAATGTTCTTGAGTTGGGTGAGATCACTAATTAAAGCGCTCGTAACTCGCAGATCGTGGGGAATGCGCGTTTTTCCAGAGCTCCATTGACTCGTACACAATCGACAGTGGCTTACGCATGGGTCGGACTACTGGGGATTAACTTTCGGACAGCACGAACATAACGAAGTTGACCGAATTCAGTCAGTAAATAGGGTCAATAGCTTCAGATTCTAGAGTCCTCAACAATTTTTAGTTTACAGACTTTCAACGGGTCTCTTTGTATAAATTCAAAGTGAAGACTTGTATAATCCTCCATTTCAAAAACCGAAACATAGGCTATATTTACTTCGGAATTCTGGTTAGTTAGTCTAGTCTAGCCATGAAGGATTAACCGGATTATAACTCCAGATGCGTTGTCGCTGAAGATTACGCAACACGCCTCAGGCTCTGATTGGAATGTTATCTTTTCATCCGAGATAAGGTGCTTTCCCCATGTTTTATCAATTATACGTCCCTTTAAGCTGCAGTTATTTTTTTCAATGAAAAAGAGCTGAGATGAACCACACAAACACCATATTCATGGGGCTATTGGCAATATTCAACGAGAAGACTTTTAAAAAGCAAACTCAATTTTCCTTTTTTAAAATTTCCACTTACCACTTAAAGAGCTTGAGTCTTGGGATTTCCTTGGAGTGGCTAATAATTTGCTGACCCCAGAATTTGTGAAAAGCACAGAAAGTACTATTGAAGCTAAATTTCTAGAGTACTAGGCCAAAACAAGCTGTCCCGCTATAGACATTCTTCGGCCTGCTTCAGGCATCATCAGACCAGGGAAAGTTAAATAATGAGTTTAGCAAGTGGTGCGATGGATGGAAAATACAAGGCATTACGTAAGGTCTGGCAGCTGTGTAAAACTCAAGGTGACGGACAACACCTTTTATTGGGTAAACATCCATGGTGTCAAATTACCAATGGAAGCCCAAGATACACTGATTTTAACATGTTACCAAGTACAAACAAGTAGTATTATACTGAGAAATATACCAATATATCAATAGTTATCTCAAAGTGTATAGCTGACATACTACATACCCTATTAGAGCCTGTACATAATTTGAGTAAGTACAGTCTCACTTTTATGCTTCCTTTACATTCTAAAAAACTTTAAGGTGACAATCCTACTCGCTGATCTCCATGGTTACCTGGATAATATGAAAGCCCCGTGGGCCCTGCTTGAGCTGAGGACCAAGTACTACGAGAATGTCATCAAGGCAATGCTGGAATCCATCGGTGTTCCTATAGAGAAGCTCAAGTTTGTGAGAGGAACAGATTATCAGCTGGGCAAGTAAGTTGATTTTATTTTAATAACTGCAAAATGTCTTTAAAGTGAAATTATTGTTCTGGTCATGAGATTAAACTGTAGAAGACACTGTCTGAAAGTGCTTTGGAAAGGTAGATAACAGTTCACCTTTAAGCATTATTGTTGGAATCGCCAAAATGATAAGAAATTAACCTAATTTTGCTTTTATGTGGCAACGCAAAATGTATGGCCCCGATATTTTGTGTCCTTATTAGACCGTAGTTTGAATCCCAGTCATGTCTTTTAGATGGTGACATTAAAGATTGGTCCCAGACATAAATAATTGTATCTGATTGACACGCCTCTGGTAAAGCAAGTTGACCACCTTTTCCTCAGTTGACTGCTTTACCCCATCTGTTACTTAAAATGTTCATCCTTTCATTCTTATTTTCATCAGAGAATACACCTCAACGTCTACCGACTATCCTCTATGGTCACTGAGTATGATGCTAAGAAGGCCGGAGCTGAAGTGGTCATGCAAGTTGACCTACTTAATGGTCAATTTTTCTCAATCCTTCACTTATAATAATCATCTTTTCACTCTTATTTTCATCAGAGAGTACACCCTTGACGTCTACCGGCTATCCTCTATGGTCACGGAGCATGATGCTAAGGAGGTCAGAGCTATAGTGTTCAAGCAAGTTGACCATCCTCCGCTCTTCCCCATCCATCAATTTTGATATTTTCATTTCATTCCTTTTTTTTATCAGAGAGTACACCCTGGACGTCTACCGGCTATCCTCGATGGTCACGGAGCATGATGCTAAGAAGGCCGGAGCTGAAGTGGTCAAGCAAGTTGACCATCCTCTCCTCAGTGGTCTGCTCTACCCTGGACTTCAGGCTCTGGATGAGGAGCATCTCCATGTTGATGCTCAGTTTGGAGGCATTGATCAGAGAAAGATCTTCACATTTGCAGAAAAGGTATTAGATGGTTCCTTTCATTTTGAAGCCTGTGACAATTGCTACTGTTTTTTTTTCCTTCTAAGATGTAGTTTTTATAAAACATTAATTGTTGTATGTACTCCAGTTCTCTTTTATGTTTAAATGGTGTTATCATTGGATGGTGATAGAAAAAAATCCATCATCAACTAAAGAGCTTTGTCCAGATTTGTTTAATTTTAGGGTTGTGATTTGTCTTTATCTGAGATTTATTGTTAGGGTTTGCTATAGTGCTATGAATAGAGTACCAAAGTGTAACGTCATGATAATATATAATAATAAAAATATATTTTGCATTTCATTGTTTTTTGATAGCATAGTTAGGTGGAGCACAATGTAAAAGGTCCACGGCTGGACATCTGGTTGGAACTGTTTCACTGGGCCCCAAGATAAGACAACATAGATACCTATTATCTCTATTGAAGTTAATGTATTAGTGACATGATTCGAACCAGGCCAATGATACACTGATTTCTGTGGGATTAATTAGGGATTCATTTCATATCTCAGAGCTCCTGTGAACTACCGCAGACAGAATTCAAAACTTCCAAATGGATTTTTATATATATATTTTTTTGTTGTTCACGTATTAACTTCTATACTTAATTTGATTAGTGTTCCTAATTGATATTATTATCATTTGTTTAGATAGTCCGTAGATTTCTGTTCATGTATAACAAAACACAGTTATACTCTTTATAACCACATTTGCAGTAGCATTCATGCTGGGGTACTACTCAGCATGTATATTTTCTGTTAAGTTCTATTATTTTTCTTTTATACAATGATATATTTACTCTTGTCAAGTGTGTGCTAAGAACAGGAGTCAGACTCGACTAGCATGTGTGCTATTTTTTGGCTCTTTTTCATCATCTGTATTCATTTATGACCATTAGTTTATTCATTTATATACCTTTCATCATGTATCTCAATATTGTAATCACTGACAATTTGATGTTATTGATATCAATGAATAAATAAAATAAAATCAAATATTAGAGCCATTGTTAACTTCTTTTGATCTTTCCTTCAACAGTACATGCCTCAACTTGGCTATGCCAAAAGAATACATCTTATGAATCCTATGGGTAAGTAACCAATCAGGACCCTTGTTGCATAATAGTCTCACTTTTAACCAATCAGAGTAGTTGTTATATTGGCCCTGTAACCTAAAGAGTTTTTATCAATGGCAAATCGATAGTCATCAATTAAAAATCCTTGTTAAATGTTGTTGTTGTTTTTTTTTTGCATAAAAGCCACCCATCACTTTGCAAAAATCAGAAAAGATCTTTTAAATTTGCAATTAGCCATTTATATTATAGGGCAGAGAGGAGATATTATTTATTGACTTTATTGTCCTGCTTTTAGTGGAAGAGTACGAATTTGCCATTTTTTCAATGGCATATTATGCAAAAAAAATGTGGTTTCTTTCTTTTTTAACCCATTGACAATGGGAATTGAGTTGTCCATTATATTAAATCTATGGTATTGAGATAATTCAATCATCAACGGGTTAAAGCAGAAAACAAGAACAGTAATAACATCATCAACTCAACACAAGTAAACTCCCGTGTTAACAACATGTGAAGACCGGAATTTAACATTTTGAGCCTGTACATGTGTTTCCCTATAAATTTCTTCAATTTTTGTTTGTATGTTGTGTATTTTATTCCTGCAGTGCCTGGTCTGACAGGAACAAAGATGAGTTCATCGGAGGAGGTAAGTAGGACAATCATTTCCCTCTCCAGTCTTATTATTTCTTGATATATAGTGATATGTACACCTGGGGGGCATTTCATAAAAGGACTTGTTGGACGTTTTATCCAACAAATTTGCTCTCAGCCAATCAGATGCAAGCATTTCAGTAGCTTATAACAGTTTGTCGGATAAAACGTCCGACAAGTCCTTTGATGAAACGCCCCCCTGTACAGACTACTGCTTTTATAACGAGCAGAGATAAGTCAAATTTTGTTACAAGTACCTGGTACGGTGACAACTGTCATTGTGGTGGGGTAAGAATTTACATCAAATTGTGAGCGCCAGGCTGGAACAGGAACACACAAATGCTACGGCGATGATTTGACGAGTTGTGAAAGGATTCTAGTTAGTGTGGGGTTTTATAATGAACAGTTTTGTAAAGTAAATCAGCTCAAACATCAATCAATCAAGACACGGCAAACGGAAGATTCAGATCAGGAACAGGACACAAATAAATAGAACTTAACCAGATGAAGTCTGGTAGTGCGCTGATTTATTTTGGGGGCTTCTTTGCCACATCATAAATCATACTAACATTCAAGATAATTTACATATTCAAATTAAGTCTGATTAACCAATAGAAATATAGAGAATGGAGAAGCCAACTCAAAATGGAAAAGTCCAAATCATAAGAATAACCAATAAGAGATAAGAGGATGAAGATGAATAAGATGATTATGTAATAAGAATGTTGAACAAAAGAATCAATAAACAATAAACAGTCCTACATTAGGTTTAGGGATAGTGTTGGGTATAGTGTTTAACCTGGGCTGAAGTTATCCACTTGAGTAGTGTTATGGATTGACCACAGCGTTTTTTTTTTGTTGGAGCAAGGTCATATCCCCGGCTTGAATACTTCCTAGGGAATGGAGAATTTGCACTTAATGTAATGACTGGAGTTGAGGATTTAATGTTAAGAGGATTGTTTATTTTCATTCAGGATCTAAAAAAAAAAAAATCACTTTTCCAGCTCAAGCTGTTAACATAATTACAGACTGTTAGGTCGGACAGGAATTGCCTCAGATTTTGAAGCTTACCATTCGTTTAATTGCAGCGATATTGATGTCTAAATTATCACAATAGTCATGGAAGGAAAATAACCTGGTATTACCACCTTTTTGTACTCATAGTTAAGCATGTAATGATGCTAAGAAAATTAATTTTTCAGGGTGTTTCGACCCCTTTAAATTTGATCTCTTTAAATTCATGATAATTCTAATTTTATTTCTCGGCAGGATTCCAAGATCGACTTGCTTGATGATGCTGCTGCTGTAAAGAGGAAAATCAAGAAAGCATTCTGTGAACCAGGCAACATTGAGAACAATGGAGTTCTATCTTTTGTCCAGTATGTCCTCATGCCCAATCTCAAAACAGGTAAATCATTATTAAATGGAAATTTCTGTCCTGGCTGTGAGATTAAATTGTGGAAAAAAAGTGTCTCGGAGTGATTGGGGAGGTTGATTCAATTCACCTAAGAACTGTTATATGCTGTAAGATGGTGTAGCTCAGTTGTGAGAGTGCAGTTTTGAATGAGATCGTATGATCACGCATGGGTTTGGGTCCTGGGCATGCCGAAAGACGTCTTGCAGAAATAAAAATCGACGCTACCATTGTGTGTACATTGTGTGCCTTGCCGCTGTATTCAGTTCAGGTGTGAATGCAGCGGAAAGGACAGTAAAACTGTAACATAAAGAGTTACGATCGAATTGAAAATCGATAGTCGCCAATCAGCAACCCTGTTGCTTGTGCTTTTTGCAAAACAGACTCGCTGTGATCCAATTAGAGTAGTTGTTTCAAATTGACAGGTGATCAAACTCTCAATGTTACAGGGCTCTGGATTTATTAAGTGTGTAATACATACATGTAGTTCGACTACGTCACTTACCACTTTACAGTATGTGTGACCTGCTACAACTAAAACACACACAACTCACAAAGGTGGAAACTCTCCTCTACATGAGACCTCCTTCTAACCTCCTGTCTGAGGGACGTGTAATGTACAAGTTTCAAGAAATACTTTCTGGATTCTAACACTCTCAATTTAACCCAGAATTAAAATTTTAAAAAAATATTTGAAAAGTATAGTAAAATTTACCTTATCTCTTCCTCTTGTAGATTTTGTGGTTGAAAGGAAAGAGGAGTTTGGAGGAAACATCAGTTTTGCAACATTTGAAGAATTGAAAGAGGCTTTCGGCAAAGGGGTAAGAGTTTTGGAATCAAGCAGCATAAAATATTTTGGAATGAAGCTTTGAATATTAAATAAATGCCCAAGGATATGATAAAGACATAATTCGTATAATGATATTCATTAAAATTATGACATCTCAACTTGGATGAGGAATACGGTACTTAATTTGGAGCTTTCGAAAAAAAAAATTGTAAGATATTTTTTGTTTTGTTTTTTGTTTTGTGTATTATATGCAATTACAAACAATATTCAACCTTGAGCATATCAATCAGATGTTGACAGCTGGATATGCCAGCAAACTCAGAAGGAGAGTGGTGGACACTAGCCAAATGGCAGATAAACTGGAGATTGCTCTCACAGATATATACTTGTGGGACAAGCGGCTATGATGTGTTCTTTCAGCAGTATCCCTGTCTTACTTTGCTAATGGTACAATGCTCAATAAAGTATTTTATATCAGAAAAATTTTGAGTGACAAGGGAACCAAATAAGATCATGGATCCAATTAAGCAGATGTCCTCTAGTCCAGACTAGACTTGTGAGAATTTGAGGATTTTTTTTACACCTTATCTCATGGAAGCGTTGTGTTGTAGTGGTTCCGACTCTTTTTTTTATTTAGAGGGTCGCAGGTTTGAAGTCATTCCTGGCATTAATTTCCTTTGGTAAAAATTTTATCTATAGTGTGCTGCACTCAACCCACGTGAGGTAGGAATTTTTTATTCGTTAAAACGCAGTGCACTTAAAGTTGAATTAAGAAGACGATCCCAAATATTGAGATATTTATGTTAATAGCATCCTTACAACCCCCCAAAAATACTGAGTGGCGTTTCAACCTCCAAAATAAGTTAAGAATAATGAAATTTAACGATGTACCCCTACCCATATTTTCCGAGTTCGCTCCCCGGGGATGCGTACTAATACTAGTGTTCTCTCTGTCGACGTCACAAAAGGGAATTTGGTCTTGGCGAAGTAAACACGAGGCATGCCGTGTGTACACACTGACACATTTATATGAATCTACTTGTGTGTCAGAACTTTTATTTTATCGTTATTAAGTTTATGTGAATGATTTTAAAACAGAAACAAAAATGAAGCTATGTCATACAGTCAATAATATGCCTCTAAATTGCTAGGATATTCTTATTTGTAGCATTTTAAGACGAGGGCCGTGGCGGAAGAAGTCAATAAATACTGACTGTTATAGTGTTACGGTATGGCAATCAGCTAGTTGTGGTGTGCAGTTGATCAATTTGCGAAACGTAAATGCTTATAAAAGTAGATTTATGAACATACTCATTCTCCAAAATATGTAACTGCCCTCTAAATGATACGATAGACCTATAGATTAATTTCAAAAGAAATAATATGAAATTTGATCGAGATATGCTCACCGGTCAATCGCGTAGCGGACGCTAATTGTTCGTGTTATTGTAAGATATTCTTCTGCGTGTGATGCGACCGGCTCTTGAAAAACCAAGTCGCTAGCGGAATCGGTCTGCGCTTGCCGCCGGCCTGTTGCCTGGCTACTAGCCTTCATGTTATGTGCTAAAGTGTTCGCTTTTGCGCTTCACTTTGCAAATAATACCGTCTCATGAATTCGGTTTTGCCTTACAATTATACGAAAATCAGTCGGTATAGGCCTCGAAGTAAGTAAGTAGAAATTTATCAATTTCTTTGTGATTTGCTTCATAATCTTTCACTATATTTCTTCGAATTCATGGAAAGTCATTTTGATCCAAACTTCACCCATTTGATCTTGAATACTTGTCAACAAGGAATAACGAAATCATCATAAGCAAGCCACAGAAATGCCACGTATAGTGTACAGCGAAGCAACACACCACAATAAAACTACACAATACATACGGAACAAGCTGCTCAAGCTGCGTGTGCACTGTGTGAGCGACCGGATCTACAATGTACGTCACCTCACAGAACTCGATCGGATATACTCGGAGTTTAAAATATATAAAATAGTGAAAATATCAATAAATAACTCATTGTTTGCAATAATACTTCACAATTTAAGACTTGGAAATCGTTATTCATACTATTGTTTATATAGGGATAGTAAAGATTTGTACATATGATCCTTAATTATTTGAATTGACTTCCTTGAAAAAAATTGGTAAAATCATCTAACTCTATTGCGCATCATTCTGTATTCAACATCCAGGCACGATATACACAATACCCGGCCGTGACGTCACCCTCAGAGTGTACTAGAGTACACTAGTCTTTCACGCCCAGGCAGGAGCTAATTTCATGAACTATCAAACCAGAATATATTGAGAAGCCAGAGATTTTTGTGATATGCTATCTGTTTGAACAACTTATATATGCTATATATTATCTGTAGAACCCAATTTAATGGAAATTCATCCCCTTCTTAATTCAACTTTAAATTCTGCACTGCTAAAGCCAGGGTAATTATGCTGCATTATTGTAGAGAGCTTTAGAGTCTTTAGATAAAGTAAGTGATAAGCACTGTATGATTATTACACTTCTTTCACCCATAGGGAACTCAACAGGAACCTGGATCCATTCAGAAAAAAAAACTTCTCCAGATTAGACTAGTGCCAATTTATTAGACCTTGTCTAAACACTTTGCCTTTAAGGTTAAATAATGAATTCTCATACTTTCTTTACCCATAGGACATCCACCCTGGAGATTTAAAGGCAGCAGTGACTAGGGAACTTAACAAGACCCTGGATCCAATCAGAAAAAAAAACAAACTGTTCTGGTCCAGATTAGACTAGTGCCAATTTATTGGACCTTTTCTAAACACCAAAACTTTAGTGTTAAATAATAAACCCTCATACTTTCTTTTCCTGTAGGACATACATCCTGGTGATTTGTTGACTGGATTGATACAAGAGATCCTGGATCTAATTAGACAGAAGTTCTTGAGTCCAGATTAGACTTGTGTCAATTTGAGGTTTTATATGACCTTTTCTCTTACGTACTTTACCCATAGGACATCCACCCTGGTGATCTTAAGGCAGCAGTGACTAGGGAACTCAACAAGATCCTGGATCCAATCAGACAGAAATTTTCTAGTCCAGAACTCAAGAAACTTACCTCACAAGCCTACCCTCCTCCTCCAAAGAAGAGTGAGTTCACCAAATTTAAATTTGCCATTTTCTTCACTAATTCAAAAGATATTTTAGCTTTAACTGAAATTGAATCAATATAATTTAGTTTGGTCTGACTGAGAAGGTCCTTCCTTGGTGCAATTATAAGTCTGAGAGTTTCATCTCTGTAATTTTGTCCCACCTGATTTCAACTTGGCATGCTCTTTTTTTTTCATAGTGTGTAAGAAGTTTTGCTATTCAATTTTTTTCTTTTTGTAAGTATCTTTGTAAGTCATTACATAAATATTTGGGTCTAAAGGGTAGTGTATTGCATATTGCACATATTTCGAGGCCTAATTACGACTTAAAGGATCAAATGGTATACCATACTGATCATGTACTGACTTTGCTGTTATTTTCACGCGATTAATTTTTCACGCTGAGCAGCCTCGAATGTTCACAGGTTCTTGAATTCACGCTGTATGTTCGTAAGCACGCAATTAAACCCTCCCACTACATACATAAAAAAGCATGCTCATACATTGGCAGGTTTTTAAATTCGCGAAAATTAATGTACCGCGAATATTTCCATGAGTACAGTATATGAAATATTATAGTCATAGCCTTTGTCACTTTATTGTCAGAATGAAAAACAAAATTAAGAATACCTTCCTTCTGTTCGAGTTCTTCAAATTTGAACGTCAAATGAACCCAGTAATGTATAGTCCTGCTAGAGAATGTTGTTATAACCATTTTTAGATGTCTGCTAATCAGTAAAATCGTCATTTAACTAGGAGTGGGCTATAAATGGGTGATTTTTTGTTTTGCCCTGGTAACAGTTTTTTTCTGCTCCATATATCCTACCTCAACATGAAAATGACAAAATTTTTTACCTTGCGTCCACAAAAAAGTGTGCAGGGCAAAAATCCAAGATGGCCACCGTTTTCCTGAAAAATCACATTTTCAGCCATAATTTTGCCATTTTGGGGTATTTTTAGCTGGTTCTTGTGTCAAATCCTATGTATGGAGACAGGCAATCTGTTTATGCAACAAGAAGTAGTGTCAACCCTTCACCTGTAGAATAACCCTCTATATCCCTGCATTGGGGGCTAAATTGCCCCGCCCCTCTTGACATTTTTCCTGATAATCTGTCAATGCAAAAATATTTCGGACAAAAATATTCTGGACTTTTCAATTGACGTTTCACACACATTTTAAGACCTTATTTGCGAAAATCGGGGTACGGTTGCAGAGAAATAACACATTTCGTGACCAATCTTTGAAAAATAAAAGCTGTTTCCAATGCTTTTGTGTGTACAATGTATTAGTGCAAGTGCATGTACATTAATATAATTTACTAATTTTCCTCCATTCCACCCTGAGACTCATTTATTTATCAACTGACTGTGACCAAACTTGGTGTGTCCAAATCTCATCATGTATTTTACAAGAATACATAGTCAAATTTATGATATCTTTTGTTATTCTTCAATAAAACACATTCTTCTGACAACATTTATGGTAAAACCCATATACATTGTACACACATAAGCATTGGAAAACCGCCAATTTTTTGTGATATTGGTCACAAAAACGTGCTATATCCCTGCAACCCTATATAAGGGGATAGACCCCCGATTTTTACGAATAGGGTCTTAAAATGTGTGTAAGATGTAAA
This sequence comes from Paracentrotus lividus, assembly GCA_940671915.1. NCBI lineage: Eukaryota > Metazoa > Echinodermata > Echinoidea > Camarodonta > Echinidae > Paracentrotus > Paracentrotus lividus. Next base: position 29,580,677 of record CALNVZ010000218.1, read on the forward strand.
ATAAAAAAAAGTTCTGAAATTTCAGCGCAAAATATTTTTGCATTGAAAAATTAGAGCGGAAAAGGTTAAGAGGGGCGGGGTAAATTTAGCCCCCAATGCAGGGATATTGAGGGATATTTCTACAGGTGAAGGGTTGACACTACATCTTGTTGCATAAACAGATTGCCGGCCCCCCAATACATACTATTAGACACCAGAACCAGCTAAAAAGACCCCAAAATGGCAAAATTATGGCTAAAAATGGGATTTTTCAGGAAAACGGCGGCCATCTTGGATTTTTGCCCTGCACACTTTTTTGTGGGACGCAAGGTCAAAAATTTTGTCATTTCATGTTGAGGTAGGATATATGGAACAGAAAAAAACTGTTACCAGGGAAAAATAACAGAAAACACATTTTTTACCTACTTATAGCCCACTCCTAATTTAACCTTATTTTTCAAATTCCAGAAGGAGGTGGAGCACCGGGGGGAGCAGCAGCCGCCCCTGAAGAGATCATTCCATCCCGACTGGATCTTAGAGTGGGAAAGATCATCTCAGCAGAGAAGGTAAGGTCTACTTAGGATTGCTCAGTAGGAAGTTTTCAAAATAACGACCGGGGCCCGTAACACAAGGTTTGCGATCATTTGCAAATTTGAAAGAACCATTGTAATTGACCACTGATCAGTCTTTTGAACAAAAAGCGGATGCCACAATGAGTGTGATTGGCTATTGCAACTTTAAATTTGATTGCAAACCTTTGTGTCACAGAGCACTGCTGCTTGTGTAAGGTTGAAAGGTAGATAATTGCTGTGTTTGTTAAATAATTATGATAATAATGGTGGATCCGTCAGGGGTCGTTTATTCCCGTTTATCTCATCAGTGGTGATGTTATTGTTTTGGACAGCCGAGACGAAGCATTTCAAGTTCTCCATTAGATCAGCAGGCGTCACATGTGAAGAAGTCACCATTATTATTATAATTACTTAACAAAGGCTTCCATTCTTCACCTCTCAACCTCGTTCAGGCGGCACGTCAATACATTTGAAAACTCCTTATTTAACCCTTTAGTACCTAGAGACTGCGTGAAAAGTGTCAGTTTACTCACTAACTGAAAGGGTTATGCTGTGTTTCAATCAGGTTTTTTCAATAAGAATTGCTCTTAAAACATACTTTTTTGTGCAGAATCAGACAGCACACATCCAAGGGGTAATCCACAACAAATATGAGCATGTTTAATCACATATTTTTGGTACTATCTTCACTATAGCGTGCTTAAGATAGGGGCGGTTTAGTGAGTAAGCTGAGGGGTGGTCTCGGGCGGTTTAGGTGCTAAAGGGTTAAAGGGAATCTAGTGTAATGGGAAGGTGTGGGAAAGATTAAGAAAATTATTGTGAGTTTTCCTGTTATTTTAATGCTATTTGGGAAGAATATCATGATAAAAAGCTCCACAATAAAATATTGCCCTTCAGTTGCCCTACTAGTCATAATATGACCAAAAATATACCAAACGGCTGATATGTTTGGGTCCAGAACATTTTGTGTTGCCCCAGACATGCATTTCTGTGTAAGTGCATGTGACTCAAGCTGAATTAGGTTAATTTCTTATCATTTTGGCGATTCCCAAACCTCACAGCACAAAATAATGCTTAGGTGAACTGTTATCAACCTTTCCAAACCTCTTTTAGACAGTGTCTTCCGTATTTCAGTGTCATGACCAGAACAATTTATTGACTTTATTGACTTTAAAAGCTGTTAAATTGCCAAAAATGGAATTTTACCTCTATAATTATGAATACCAATTACAATTATAAATACCCAAGAACCATGTTGGATATAAGCTTCATATTTGGGGATATCATGTATTACCATAGGAAGACGATTTATTTAATTTTGGTTTATCAAGGTCAAAGCTGGTGTTGCGAAGGTCAAGCTATGAAATTCAATGTATTAAGCGTATAATTCTGATATCTCAATAACCACTTTAGAAATGTCTGATTAAATCTGGATTGGGGTTTAATTCTAAAACCGGTTCAGAATATGGGCCTATCTGATTAGATTTTGGAGAATGTAGGTCGAAGGTCAAGGGTCACAGAGGTCAACTAATGAACATATTGGTTTCATGGTCAAAGTTATATATATATTCATATTGTTTTGTAGCATCCAGATGCAGACTCACTGTACCTTGAGAAGATAGATGTTGGTGAGGAGCAGCCTAGGACGGTCATCAGCGGTCTGGCCGGTGTAGTTCCTCTAGAAGACCTCGCTGACCGGATGGTGGTTATGCTATGTAATCTCAAACCACAGAAAATGAGGGGGATTGAATCACAGGCCATGCTCATGTGTGCATGCTCGTAAGTTACAGTCCCACCTACCCAACTTGATGTCCTGTATTCTGAACTGTGGTCTACAAATAAACTTGAGCTCAAGTTTAATCGGACAATAGGATCGCATTGAAATTGTGTGATCCTATTGCCTATGTAACCTGAAATAAAGTTTATTTCTAGACTATAGTGTCCTGTTTTGTTTGTTTTACCGGTACTCTTTTTCTGTGCAGTCGACTCCCATTCCAACTAGGTACTTGGGACCAATCAATAATCTTAACAATATGTAATTTTAAAAATTATAGTAACATTATGCACATGTGTAATGAATTCAAGATCTTATCTTTCAAGTGATATGTGTTTTATCAGATTACATATATTATATTTCAAAGGAATCTCAAAATTTTTGAAATATAATTTGAGATTTATCAATACTATAACCCAGCTTTAAGAATTTTTGAGCAATATATTTCCCTTATCTTTTTCCTTACATTATGTACCTCTCTTTAATATTCAAGCCATGTACATTACCCAATCATACATGAAATATAGTGTTGTGGTTTTAAGTTTTGCTAGTATAGAGCGATTTCATGTGACGTCACAAGCAGCCATGTTGGTGGGCAAAACAATAAGATACCGGTGCACCAGACCGTAAAAACAATGATTTTATCACGGTTTGATGGACATGTTTCTATTGTTTAGCCCACCAACATGGATGAATGATGACGTCACTTGAAACGTTCTATATGATAAATGTGTCTGTTTATTTCAATGAAAGTAAGCTTGTTCAATGCTTCTTTCCATTTGATAATAGAGAGGATCCCAAGCGGATTGAGCCACTTTTCCCTCCAGAGGGCAGTGCACCAGGTGATCGTGTATTCTTTGAAGGCTACGAAGGCAATACCCCTGACGAAGAACTAAAACCTAAGAAGAAAGTCTTTGAAAAACTCCAGGTAAGCTGAGTGTAAATTCAATCAAACTTAGTTTTGTAAGCAATACAACAGAGAACGTTCAATTCTTGTAGATTGAGAACCACAACTTCGTGTTGCTAAATGCTTAATTTTTCTCGAAAAATGGGTTATAGGCCTATTCTGTTTTCAATGTGACTTGTATGTATGGTATGTATTTCATCATTGTTATCCTCCAACAATGATAAAAACATGATTTAAAACCCTGAAATTCTAAAAAAATAAATTGTACAATTATGTAGAATATTCTTTCGTGATGAGCATTTTACTTTAAAAAATCTATCTCCCTCGCTAAGGTATCACGCCCACAAAAAAAAAAAATCCTGGTTTTACAGTAATATGGTTTACAGGCTGCTCACTAATTTGCCAATTTGTACCATTGCATGAGCAAATGTTTGTCATCGTCTGTCTACTGATGTCTACTGAATACACATACACATGTAATTTAGTTCCCTTTAATTTTACATTTCATAGCTGCCAATTTGCACATCAGCAGATAAAGATTTTATCAAAGTTCTATCCATTATAAGGCCCCCCACCCCCCCAAAAAAAATTATCTTCGAATAACAGTTCACTAAAAAATAGGGTAGGTAGGGCAGAATTATTATCATATTTTTTTTCCACCAGAAATGTATATTCATACATACAATCACTCAAACAAGGGGTATAGTGGCTTGCATATATGCTGCTCAGATTAGAAAGGAAAAGTTTTCACGCACCATGAAGCTGCCCCAAACAACTTCTGGGTTTTTCTACTGCGATATTGATGTCAATTGCAATTGCAGAACGATATTATGCAAACGCAATCGCTATTGGATTAAGAAAATAGGTGTGGATCGTCTATATTTTTTAGGTCGAGCGGATTAAGCAGAGATAACATATTTTTTTTACCTCATCTTTCTAGCCATGTTTTTTCAAATATTACAATTTAATCATTTTACCTCTCCGAGTTGCCAATTTGACCTGCGTGTAATGATTTCTCATTTATGTATCCTTGATTAGGTTGATTTGAGGACATCGGCTGATGGAACCGCTCAGTGGCAAGACAAACCGTTTCAGACCAAACTAGGCTTCATCAGAGCGCCTACACTCAAGAATGCTTCAATACGTTAATCACCATCTCTCTCTGAAACAAAATACATTCTAGTATTCTTATCTTATTTTTAGTCTGTTTTTCACTTATAAATGACCCATTCTTTTTTTAAGATAGACTATAGCCATTTTATGAAACTCTAAACATGCCAAGCTGCTTTGGTCTCTTTCTTCCAGTGTCTCAGCCATTGAGTGACCAAAAACTAGTTCTAAAAGGAAGAGCATCATATTGTGAAGAAAAAAATCCTATGTTTCATATTAATTTGTTTGTTGTTGATTTATTAGCATATACATGATTACGCAAATTCTTTAGTCTTGGGCTGCGCGATTGTTGAAATATTGCACTGAAATTCTTTAATCGAGAAGGGGTATTCATACGACTACAAATAAACCAATATGATTTTCTTGGAATATCAGCCCTTGATAAAGTAAATGCAGTTTTGTGTGCTAGCAATATCAGAAAGGGTTTCCTTCTTCTTCTAGTGCCGTTCTCTATACAGTCTGTGTAAAAAAAAAATGGTACTGTCAGGGAAAAGGTTATTTAGGTATGAGCTCTTCTCAAATGATGTGTGAATGTGGTACCAACTTATAGCCAAAAGATTCTTCTTGCTGATGCACTTTGTTTTGTATAATTTGCCTTAGTAAAACAAGAGTTATGCTAAATTTTGTGTGGCGATGAGCTAATCGAAATTCATGGCTATTATGTGCGAAACCTATAAAAAAGCATGCGCAAAGTACATTTTTTCTTGATTATAGAAAACTGGTCATATCTCAAAATCTACAGCACAAAATGGGATGAAAAAATACTTCAAAAAAATGTTTTCCGCTTGTCCCATTTTTATTTGACAGAGACTATATATGTCATAGTCAACAATTCTATGTCAATCCTCTCTGTATTGTGATTATTTTATGAGGTCTGGGCTCCGTAACACGAAGGTTTGCAATCAATCGTAGAGTTGCAATAGCACATCACAATCATTTTTGCATGCGCTTTTTGTTCAGAAGACTGATCAGTGACCAATTGCATAGGTTCTTTCAAAATGGCAATTGATTGCAAACCTTGTGTTACGGGGCCCTGAAGTGGGAGCTGACTTCCCAATCCATTTGGCTATTCTCCTGACGTATGTTTCTGTTTCTGTTTCTGTTAAAGTAACTCCTGTAGCCAGGAACTCGGAAAGCAGCTTTCAAAGCTGATCAACACCAAGCTGATATATAACCAATTACATAGGAACCATTTTACGTCTAAGTTAATCAGTCATAGTGGCTGACCTTATAGACGATAGAAATTACTTTTGGGCCTTTTTAAATTAAAGTGGAGATAATGGCCGAGCTGGGATTCAAACTCACAACCTTGCAATTATGAGTCTAATGCTCTAACCACTAGGCCACACAACCCGTGTAATTCTCTGTGTTTCTCTTGCTCTCTTTCCTTCTATCTGTCGTGTCAAAATCACATTTTAATTTAAAAGAAGGGTCATGTTCCTTTAAATCAGAGTATACTGAGCCTGTTATTTGTGCCTTTATCAAAGTGTCGGGTTATATGTGTACATGTAAATGCCAGTTTTGTCATGCAATGAATTAGAAAAGAGTTGAATTATGATAGTGAAGGCTGATTGGTAGTAATATTATTGCATATGCATGTGGTTATAGCTTGGATGATTTTGACATTCTTAAAATGGTCCATCTGAAAATGGAAATTCCACTTGTCTATTTTTAAGAATGGACTAGGTTTACCCCCCAAATATGAACATTATCAAACATGTTGTATAATATACAGACTCGGGCAGAACATCTATGGCACTATGGTGGAAGTGAATTTTCATTATAAATTTCCAAATTTTTAATTTTTAGGCTGTAATAAATTCTAACCTTTGGTATGTCTTTGGTGAATTGTCATTCTGATCATGTAAATTATGAACAACAATAATGTGTCATCGCGATGTATAGGTTTAAACTATGTATACTGTTCGTTATGTGTGTAGGGAGATGGTATCTGCGTGTTTGGCATGCTACACAACATGTCACTGGGATCGGGACACGACTGGAAACCTGTTTCTGGGCTGTTTCTTTGAAGTTTGAAAATAAAGATATCCATATGATAATCGGAAAAAGACCCATTAGCAGTCATCTTGTGGAACTCTTCATTAATCCACAGAATTCAAGGAATGTTAGGCATGCAAAAGGCTGACACCATCTGTCAGTCCAGTCCACTATTGCTGTAACAAGGCACCTGTTATGAAGTATGTTATTAAGATATCTTGTCACACTGAACACAAAAGCTTTGCTCATGCTCAAATTTACATGCAGAGGAGAAATATGTGCTCAATATAATTGAAGTGGACTTCTAAGAGATGCCGGATTTTGTATCATTCCTACTTTATTTGTTAGTTTTATTGAAGCCTCTCATAATATGAGTTTCTTTCTGTTTGCTATTACTTCTATTTTCCTTTTTGTAGCTGTTTTTCCTGTGTTACAGGTATGCTATGAGCACATATACATTAAAGTTCCATTTGAAACTGCAAGAAAAGACACTTGAAAATTGTTTAACTTTATAAGGAGTCAAGTAGTGCAATACTTAAGATAATATAGGATTTTTTTATTTTATTAATATAGCAAGTACCGTAGCTAATTAAAAGTTACCAGTAGTGGTGGTTTTTCAAAAGGGGATATTTCTTTTGTCCACTAAGTCTCAGTGGACAATTAAAGTACATGAATGTTGTCCCCTCAAAGATACATCCTTATTTTAGAGCTCTTTTATTTTTTCCCCCTAATATTTCTTATCTTTTTGTTGGAAGAAGAGCAGTTTCTTGGCCCAGTCTGCATAATCTATTCATGTTAAATGCCATAATGTCTGAAGTAAAATGGTCACATATTATCATGTACGTAATAAAAGAATAAATGAACTTTAAAACTATTAATGACTGTGTCTTCTGTTGTGGTGAATACGAAAGTCGATATACATTTATTCGAGATAATCTTTTGTTATGAATATGAAACTCAAGAGTAAATAGAGTAGTTATAGAAAGGGATGATCTTGAGTACTGGTAATGATAGAGAATAAACTTAGTGAATGAGCAATTATAATGAGCACATTTAAAAGATTTTGTCACAAGGAAATTCTCCCAGTCCTAATTTAAAACCAGTACAAATGTGTTTACGTGCCCATATGTTCAGTGTGACAGGATTTTGTTGTACAAGTATTTGGTTTGTACCATGGATCTACTCATTCAGGATCTGAAAAGAAGCAATGTTGTGCAACAAAACGAACTCAAAAGCCTGAAAAGGGAGGGTGTCGGGGCAAGAAATGAGGCAAACACCTGAAAAGTTGCATCACTGAAGAAGGTTCATAGTATTTGGCTTGGTCTTTAGCTCCTTGTTTAACAGGTGTGGACTGTATCTTAATATTACATGTAAATCTTGTTGTACTGCACACATAGGCACATCTAGTGGGAGAATTGCCTTGTTATAATGAAATTTTGTAGCTGTGGTCATTATAATGGGGAGATAATTATTTTACTTTTTTTCCAGTCAGGGAAAGGTCAGGGAATTTGATTTAAAAAATGCCTCAAAACAGGGAAAAGAATTTTGAGACTTCATCATCGAAAAATCAGGGAATTTTTTTTTTGTTGGAAATGCTGAAAACCCTGTGGTACCAATCTAGTATGAAACATAAAATAACTTGAACTGAGCAAAAATCTTTTCAGAGTTGTTTTTTTATTAAAGTTTGTTATACTTGCTTTATAAACAATCAATCTTATTACACTCTACACATAGGTCCTATTCATGAAAGCTGCCCATCTAAATAAATTGTAGTCTAATGCGGCAGTCACAACTCGCCGTACCTTCGACGTGCAACTCCCTGCGATGGATTTCGTAGAAAATTCGTGCAGCGGAGGTACCTTGCAGGTGCAATGCATGTACAACGTTCAGGAGGTTTTTACAATACCCTTACTACAGAAACGCAGGAATCGCAGAAGTTGACCCAGGACCTGTGCGTGCATTGTACATTCAACGCAGGCTACGTTGATGGCACGTGCCCTGTAGCCTACGACGAGTTGTGACCGCCACATTACTAAGCCTGTCCTAAATTTATCACACCATTTTACTATAAAAAAAAAGGTGGCCTTGTTAAGCTATGGCCTTAACTTGTCCTAAAGTTGAAATGCATTCTCTGCCTGAGGTTTGATAAGCAGAGCTTAATGTTGGGCGGCTTTCTTGAATACGGCCTACAGGCTGGCACACGACTGATATTAGGACCTGGGCTGTGTTTCACCAAGTCATTCGTTCATAAATAACTTTACGAACAACTGGTGATCAGTTCTTGCGCTAAATTGTAAGCATGTTATTAGTATATCACCCAAGAACATGTTCCAGCTGTTCGTAACTTTAGGAAAGACTTGGTGGACACCACCCTGGGCCCTGTTGCACAAAACTTCCCATTAATTGTCACTTTGCCATCAATGGTAACTTTTTTGCAATTCTGCATTTTGATTGGTTGTTGAATAGTGTTACCATGGTAGTTACCATTGATGAAAGACATACAATAAAAGGTAAATGTTATGCAACAGGGCCCTAGAGATTTTCCTTGTTATAACACTATGTTGTTTATTAAAATTAATGTGCTCAATATAGAGTGGACTGTAAGAGTTGACCTCACAAAATCGCTGCCACTCCAAACTCTCACCTCTTTTATTTCTTATTACTGACAAACACACTTTATGTATTGAAATTGTTTGATACATCATTTTTTAATAACGCTATATATAGATCTTGATAAATGTGTATAAACAAGGCTTTAAGTACAGTTAAGGTAACAATTACATTTCAAAGTACATGCAATACTGAATCTTTTGAATTGGGAATACATGTACATGAAAACAATGAGGGCATTTGATTGGTAAATTGAAATGAATTGCTATACAGGGTGTTTCAATAAAAGGATGGTAAACAATCCAAGGGTTTATGTTTGAAATCACGGTTTGTCACTTACATTTGTTTTTATTGGCAAACATTTGATACTGTTCAAAAAGCGTATCTATAGCAAAATATTATGTTATTATTTAAAACCATTAAGCACCTATTCTGTCCAAGAATGCCATCAGCTTAATCACTAAACCGCCCAAAATGTCCCTCTATTTTCAGCACACTGTATACAGAATATGTGGTAAAAAAGTACACATATTGTTGTACATTACCTATGCAGTGTGTGGATTCTGCACCCCCAAAAATATACTTGTGCTGAGCGAATATACGAATTTCCGATTAAACACACTGACATATACAGCCAAACACTTTCTATAAGGAAATAAGATGATAATTTTAAGTCTTTTGGTGCTTAAGGGGTTAAAAGCATTATCCGTTTATTTCTCAATAATATCCCCAATGCACATGTATGTTTTGTTCCTAATCTTACATGTGCCAACAAGAACACTAGCGAATCGCAGAAGTTTGCATTGAGCCCAAAAACAATAGCATGGTGTGCTTTGCTAAAATAGATATTACCCAATCATACCCTGTTTTTTTGATAGTTGAAATATATGCCCTCTTAAGTCGAAGAAATTTCAATACTCTTGTAAACATTTCCAATGCTATGGAGATACAATCAAATATAATTGCTCAAATATTTCACCATAGGAGAGTTAAAAACGATAGAATATAAAGAGAAGTTGACTCGAAAAGACCTTCAATTTGTTCAATTGTTTGGCTTTTGCTAGTTCCGTTGACTTAGGAAAGGTTGCATATATTTATTGATTCTATAAACAATTAATATACCTTGATGTGCATTAAACCTATATGTTAAAAATTTGATAATCCATTATCTAACCATTCAAAGCACACAATAAAATTGAATTAATATTTCGTATATGAAGAAATTCATTCCAAAAGGGACTAAATCCATATTTGACCAAAGTTCATTTTTTAAGCTAAATATATGCACCTAGTACAAGGGATAAAAATGCCCAACATTGCATTCCCAATTTTTTTTTGGAAAACAAAAATATTTTAATGTTTCAAAATTCTGTTTCATTCCAAAAGGGACTAAATCCACTTTGTAGATTCTAAATATCTTAATTTTAACTATGTTCCCGTAGGACATATAATCTGGTTTTAGCACACAAGCTGGAGATATTAATGTAGGATCTTCAATGGAAATTTCAATAAATTTGATTAATTTCTAAGGATTTTATGAATATTCTTGGATTTAGTCCCTTTTGGAATTATATATTTGAAACGACTTAATATCAAATTTTGGGTGAAAAAATAAAATTCTTCAAAATGTATAATTTCCAGTTTAATTTTATTCATTCACCTTCAGAATAACATCTAAACACGTTTATAGCCGACTAAAAACTTCAATTAAGCAAAAATGTGATGTTTTATTGGGAAAATAGATGATTTACAGGAGTTTCATTCCAAAAGGGACTAAATCCATAGATATTAAAATTTCAAAAATTCATAAAAAAATAAAAAATTTATTAAAATGACCTAAGGCAATGGTAATACCATGTGTACAAAAATTAAATCATATGGTACACAATAAAGTGATAAATTAGAAATCAGTGATTTACTCAATATCTCCAAAAGTGGATTTAGTCCCTTTTGGAATTAAACTCTTCATATGTAAAAGCAGCATTTGGCTCCATTATATGTTTCTTTTACACACCAACCAAATCAATGTGTCGGTTGAAACTAAAACAAGACTAAATATCCATGAGATTCTTTCCCTGCAAATTTAAAATCTCGGTTCGATTTCATCCATTATTGCAAACATTTCCAACAAACTCACAGAGAATATAATAGATTATGTGAATAACTATTAATTAAAAGGGAGTGTTGTACACATTTCGGCACACATTAATATTAATTAGGACATTTTTGCGAAGTGTTCAATTTGTGTTTGGTCCCTGACTCACAAAATTCATGGAATAAATCCCACTTGAAAATAAACACTTATACAGCACATTTGAAGATCTTGAGGGTCAAGATCAAGGAAAGATCATGTGTCAAGCATGTGATGACTCAGTCCTCAGTAATGGTCTTGTAACCGAGAGGAACATGGTTTGAATCCAAGTCAATGCTGTGCAGTGACCAGAAAAGGCAAAGAAGTAATTTTGACCGCAATAGGTCAATGTTCTCAGGTGGCATACTTGATTTGGTCAATGTTGTCAAGCTGGTATATACTTGAATAGTTCAATGTTGTCAGCTGGTATACTTGACTAGTTCAATGTTTTCAGCTGGTATACTTGACTAGTTCAATATTGTCAGCTGGTATACTTGATTTGGTCATTGTTGTCAGCTGGTATACTTGACTAGTTCAATGTTGTCAGGTAGTATACTTGATTTTTTTTACTAGTTCAATGTTGTCAGGTGGTATACTTGATTTTTTGTTCAATGTTGTCAGCTGGTATACTTGATTTGAGATAAGAACTTGTCCACATCCAGGTTGTCTGGGAATCCAAGATCCTTGTTAGACTTAGACTTGCTTCGCTTGGTCTTCTTTGATCCCTGCACAGGAGAAATGATGGATAAAATGTAGAAGAGAGAGAGAGAGAGAGTAAATGAAAGAGAGAAAGAGGGAGAGAGGTAAACGTTCAGAATAAAGGTAAGAAGATAACACACCACAGAAAGTGAAAAGAAGGAAAATTAATAAATACACCAAAATGAGAAAATATTTTTATCATTTATATATACACACAAATATACAGTATATAAGTTTTTAAAAAAAGAAAAGAAAAAAAGAGAATCATAATCCAAAACTTAAATAAATCAGTATTTGTAATCTTTGTATTTTGATTATCTAGAAAACTAGCATTGTTTTCAAAAGAAATCTGTCATTGTATGTCATCCAATAATACACACTTTTGATTTCTCCTCTGTGTGTTTCAAGTTTAAGGTAAAGTTATACTACAATCATCTGTACTGAACTCTGTATTGTAATTAAGAAGATAATGTATTGCTCACCTTTGTCTTTCCAGCATCTTTCCTTTCCCTCTTGACTCCCTTCTTGATTTGCTTGGTTCTTGCGTCCTGAGGAACATCGTTTGTCCCAGCCTTGTCCATCTCCCTGCTATTTGTCAAAGTCCCACTTGCACTGGCCTCTGTCTGCTGGGATTGGGCAACAGTCTTTTCACCTCCTTCACTATGAGGGGGCTGTGCAGTTCTTGAATGCCCTGGAAGGTCATTCACCTGGACACCATTGACCTGACTAGCAGCAGGGATGGTCCTGTGATCTCCGTTTGTCCTTTCCTTCAGGTTCCCAGAGACACCTGGACCTTGTGGATGGTGGTTAGCTGAACCTCCTGTTTGTCCAATCCTCCTGATCACCACCTTCTTACCGTTGATGATAACCTGCTGACTGGATCCTAATGCGCAATCTTTCGTGGGAGTCGTTGGAAGCTTCGTCAATAACCGCGCAACCGCTTTCTCCTCTGGGGAATAGACTCTTTCTGGCGTTCGAGGAACTGTTCTCTTGGATGGAGTTCTTTCGTTGCGCTGCTGGATTCGAGGAGAATGTGACCCTTTCTCCTTGGCTTTCCTCCTTTGAGGTGTACCATGTGGTGTACGCTGAGATGTGGATGCCGCACCAGTCTTTGCAGGGCTAGGGTCCCTGATAAATGATAATTCCCTCACATGAGTACTAGGACATATATCTGCAAAAGAACCTAAGATTGTGGATTTTTCTTTAGAAGACTTTGCTTCATGAACGCTTGCCTTTACAGAGTTCGTCCTTGACGATGCTGTTGACGAGCAGGCAGCATCCTCTTTTGAAGGACTTCTTCTGACGACCATATTAGGAAATGGATCTTGTCCACTTGATGAAAGTTCTACAAGATCGCTGTTCAGAAATATCCTATCTTGATTCTGTGATGCATTTTTACTTTGACCTACTGACTCTGACGAGTGACTTGCCGATGGCCTTATGACGTGTGTTTCCCTGTTTCTTCCTTGGCTGATGATTGTAACGGTACTTGCTTGTGATGAAGTGGGCAAGGAGGATTGTTGGGGTGGTAGTTGACTGGGTGGGTCTTGTTGCATTGATGAGTCTACTTCTGATTCCCTGGAGGAGTTCAGGTCCTCTGAAAGAACAATAGAAACAAAGAATATCAATTGGGTTAGGCATTGTATAGAAAATATCACCTAGCAAGATCTATGGCATGCACTGATCAGGATCCTGCATTTTGATGCAACATCTTAAACATTGCATCAACGTCATAAAGCTCAACTTGAGTTGTTGTCACCAAAATAATTTGGAAAGAATCTGTTAAATTTTGTATTCATATTGTTCCAAGGACATATATTTGGGTGCTGTTTTTTATGCAAATTAGCTAAGTGGGGGGCTTCCAGTATGCGTAACAAAGGAAAATGTACATACGCACAGACATACGCCCACCTGGCTCAGTGCAAAACCCATTGGAAGCCCCCCCCCCAGCTATATGGTGGGCACGTAGAGGGCTCACTTCCATGAAATGCAGCCCGAATACGTCTATAGATATACCTCCACAAAATATGTTCATGTTCCATGGATGGTTTCACGTGAAATTTAGAGAAATTGTGTGAACAGTCAGTCAAATTGAGACTAAGAGAAGGCCGCTATCTTGCCAGCTGTCTCAGCGCAATGTATCACACAGATTTGGTGCATATCACGGACGCTTGATTAATCCATAGGCTGTGCGAAGCATAAACGTGTTGGACTGCCCTGCTTCTGACCAGAATTGATGTAATTTTGCTTTTTTTCCAGCTATTATGCAATTTCCTGTGAAATCCTTTGGTGTGTAGTGATTATTTACTATGCTTGGGATTTTGGTAGGGAAGTTCCTGTTGTTTTGAAGTTTTCCACCATGATTACTCAAGATTATCCTTAATGGTAATTTTGAAGGTAATGGCACCCCCCCCCCAAAAAAAAAAAAAAAATTGATGTGATTTTCATTCTCATTACATAATGCTTCTGCTCAACTTCCAATGTATTGACCAGAAACTTCTTACTCAATGTATAACAAACGTTGTCATCACTGTATTTTATCATAAGATATTTAAAAAAAAAAAAAAATTTTTTTTAATTGCTTAGTCCTTGGAATTTCAAGCACTATTATCGGGCTTTTGTTGCTTCTGTTATAACAAGGTGTTAGGGACCATACCTACAACCCTGTTATAATGAAATCTATAGTGAACACATAACTTTGCACATTAAAAATTGGGATTAGGAACACTATTTCGCTGTAATGAAAACTTTTACATATATCTGTACTTGTTATAAGTGGAGTATACTGTACTATTACAGAGATGCCAACATGTTACGGAATAATTATAACGTTAGAAATTAGAACGCGAATAATGCAAATAGTTAGAACACCGTAAACAAATGACTTCTCACTAGAGAAAGCACGGATAATAACATTTTGCTCCGTCATTCAATTTTGGAAATACGTTCAAATAGTTTTCTTTCTCTTGTTGTCGAGACATTTGTTTCAGCTGTTTTAACTATTTGCGTTATTTGCATTCTAATTGCTAATGTTATAATTATTCTGTAACGTGTTGGCATCTCTGCTATTACCCAAGATTTATTCTCGCCTATCATGCTTACCCTCAACCTCAGAGGCACCATGCTGTAGCTTCTTCCGCTCGCTGTTCAGAAACTTGTCCCTGTCAGTGTTGAAGAGCGCAAAGAGGGAGTTGAAGGCAGGGTCGGTGCTGGTCATGTCCACAAACTCATCCATCATGGAATTAGAGACCATACCACCTAGGAGTTCATCAAGAGCCTGGCTGGTGTTGGTCTCCCCAGACTGATGGCTCTCATCTGTTCCTGCACTCAGGTTGGCCTGGTCTGGGGCTTCTTCAGGCATCTCTTCTCCAGGACCCATTTCCCTGTACCAAAGAAAAGGACAGGACAATGGGTTTTCAATCTCACATACCCTTTTTATAATAACTATAGTTACAATTATATGAGCTTAATACATATATCCAGAGCTGCCAACCTTTAAAAGTAGAAATTAGTACTCTTGGAGCTCAAAATTCGTAATTTTGAGAGAAAAATCGTAATTTCTTACGCAGTAAGAATTTCCTCAAAAAATTGCAAAAAAATCGGCACACATCACATAATTGTCCTTGGCTTAGCCTTGCCCTAGGGCCTAGGTACACAAAACTTAGCGATATTTTGCTTTGTTGCTAGCATCTCCGGCAGCTCAATATTTGGCTGATTTTATGCGTTTTTGGATAGGCTATCGTATGAACCACCACCATGTTCGGACGAAAGAAAAAAATCCTTATTTTCTTACGCAGTAAGAATTCCTTTGAAATATCGGACGAACAAACCTTGCAATGATGAGCATGTTTTCACCTTTCGAAGATGGTATGAATGATACAAGGCCATTAAGTCTATTTCTTCTTTCTTTTTTTTGAAGCTAAAGTTGCCATGTTGAGCTCAATCAAATTTCCATGCGATAGATTTTTAGATCCAGGTATAATCCAAGTTTAATCCAGCTAAAAAATCCAGGGTAGTTTGTTGTTGTCGCACGCACACATCGTATTCAGGCGCGCGCGCAGCCGCCTGCATGCACCCGGCCAGCGGAGCAAACCACCGCCGAAAGCTAGGGCGAGTAGCCGAGCGGGGAGTCGATGGTTTCGCTCCTCCATCCAGCAATGCAAGCATGGGTGTGCGCGCGCATTCGACCCCCCGCTAGCGGTAGTGCGCCGCTTGTATGCAAAGATCATGCACTCAATGATCGTATTGCATACAATGCTATTGTAGTATAATTCAAGGCGCCACTTGCATGCAAAGACCATGTAATCATATTGCATTATAAAAGACAAAAATTCGTAATTTTTCAATGCCTTTTCGTATTTTCGTATTCCCTTCTTATTTTCAGGACAAATACGAATTTTTCGGGACGGTTGGCAGCTCTGTATATCCACCTTGGTGTTTCTAAGCGCTTAAAGTAAAACTAATTATTACCCGGCTTAGCTGGGCTACCCCAAAAAGTTCTTACAGCAAGGAATTTCTTCCTACCGGTACCCATTCATCTCACCTCGAGTGGGTTGAGTGTAGCACATCACCGATGAATTTCTTGCTGAAGGAAATACGCCTGGTGTGGGATTCGAACCTGCGACCCTCTGATTGCAAGGTGAGAGTCAAAACCACTACACCATGAAGCTTCTTTTTCTATCATAACTTCACATGACGTATTACATAATTGTCTGTTCAACCCTCAGTTTCATGAATATTCAAGCAATCAAAGTAAGACAAAATCAAAATTGAATAGTGGGCACAAATAAAGTTGAATCAATAGCAACAATGATTTACATGCTTTGAGACCTACAGACCTACATACTTTATGGAACTGCCGAAGTACAGCAAGATCATTAACTAATTAATCTTTATGCTACTATTTCTTGTCTTTAACAGAATTTTCCCTGTTCAGTAATAATATTGGTCCTTGAATTGTTGGCTAATTACTTACTACATTCGCTGTTATTTTAGCATGATTAATTTTTCATGCCGAGTGTCCTCAAGGCATGTTCACGGGTTCTTGAATTCGCGTTGCATGTTCGTAAGCACGCAACTGAACCCTCCCAATATATATATAAGAAAGCATGCCCATTTATTCCTGGGTTTTTTATTTTCGCGCGAAATCTGCAAAAATTAATGTACCGCGAATATTTCCACGAGTACAGTATTTATTAAATTTGATGACTTACTGTGCTGGTAAGACCTTGTTGATGTTGTCTGCTAATTTCTCCATCAGCTCCCTGTTGTTGCAGAGCGAGCCCCAGGGGGACGGGAGGTTCTGTATCTCATCAACAGAGGGAGCCCCGGCACTTGTGGACGGCGCGTTGATAATCCTCTCATGGGAAATTCCTGGGTGGGGTTTGCGTTTAGGTGGAGCACTGCAAAAAACACAAGACATGATTAAATGAATGGATGCAGCCCAGTGTTAGTTAAGGGCTAACCATGATTGATGAACTTAAGTGGAAGACTCTGCAATATTGTCGAGCCGCATCAAAGCTTGCTATGATGTATCGAATCAGCAATCATCTCATCGACATCCCTGACGACCAATTGGTACCACTGAACACTCCAACTAGAGGAAACAGCAAGAGATTCCTAATCCCTCGATCACGCACATCACTCATGAAGGATACGTTCTTCCCAAACACCATCCGTTTGTGGACCATCTACCAGAGAATGTGGTCGTCTCATCATCAATTGACATCTTCAAGACACGAGTTGGAGATGTCAACTTACATTAACTCACGATATGAGAACATGTTGTATATAGTGTATATAGGCCTACGTCAACATTTTGGGACATTTTTTTGTAATTTTCGTACGAAGCTTTGCTACGAGCAACGCTATTAATCAGCTGACAGACAACCAACTGTTGTGCGACAATACTCCTTGGAGGTTTATGCACACTACTGGAAGAAGAAGAAGGGCATTATCATAAGAAAGAAACAAAATTGGTCCTACCAAGTTCCTTGGGGTACTCAAAGCATTACAACAACTGTGTTCATTCAGGTAATCAAAGACAGCATTTGTAAGGAGAATGGCACAGGTGATTA
Source organism: Paracentrotus lividus (assembly GCA_940671915.1). Lineage (NCBI taxonomy): Eukaryota > Metazoa > Echinodermata > Echinoidea > Camarodonta > Echinidae > Paracentrotus > Paracentrotus lividus. The sequence continues at coordinate 29,598,594 of CALNVZ010000218.1, forward strand.
AAAATAGATTAAAGAATTGATCTTCTTTTCTCAGTTTCTTTCTGTTCAATTTCTGTCAAAATCATAATTTCTCACCAGCTTACACTCTTTAATACAATATTCAATGGACTTCATTTCTGCGTTATTCTCAAAGCAATGTCGCAGTCTAGCAGAATTGAATTTGCAATGAATAAAAGGATATAAAATTGAACTGACCTTTTTCTCTTTGGTGACTTTCCAATGACCTTCTCCTCTCCACCCGGTCTGTCATGTTGAGAGCTTTTCGTGGGCGTGACAAACTGGGACTGGGTACCTGTAATGAGATATGCCATAACCAATCAATACCACAACCTAACTAAATGGATGGGGAACACAAAGATATAATTTCTATTAAATTTATTTTAACTAAAATCATTAAATGCTAAGAATCTTGATAGTTTTAGTAGTCCTTGAGAAGATAGAAAGTATAATAGTATACACACTCAAAAGATTATTATAAAAAGCATTATGCCCTTTGCATTTCCAAAACATAAAGTGTATGTGGTGTTACAGTGGTAAAAAAGGTACATAACAAAAATTGTTCTTAAACTATTACACTAATTATATTTTCTCACGTAAAAACCTGAGGTGATGCATAGACTACCCTAGTATAATGTGATTAAAATAATATAAAAGTCATACTTGTGACACTCTGTGAAGGAGACGTTGACAAGTCCTCCTGAACCATCGGCGACCTCGATGACCTGGGGGTGGAACTCCTGGTATCACATGTCCTCTCTCGGCTCTGCTGATTGGTTGATAAGGGTGGAGACATCATTGGAGAGTGGCCGTCAGGTTCAAAATCCTGACGTTGCTGTTGACGGAAGGGAGAGTTGTGACGGGCACGGTGCTCGTTTTTCTGATGCTGATATTCATGTTGATGTTGCTGTTGATATTGCTGTTGCTGCTGTTGATTCTGTTGCTGATGTTGTTCATGTTGCTGCCGGTTTTGCAGATGTTGATGCTGCATTTGTTCCTGGGGATGATGTTGTTGTTGTATAGGAAGAGTCCTGGCGTTAGACCGACGTATCGCATTGTCTCGCTCCATCTGCATGCGCTCATGATGAAGGCGGTTGAGACTGTAGCGGCTTCTCACTGAAACAGTTATGTAATGAAACAGAAACATGGTGTCATATAAAAAGATACAGGTGAAACACAACCTTAAGCAGGGTTCCCAGCATTTCAAGTAAACAAAATTCCCTGATTTTTCCCTGATGAAGTCTCAAAATTGCCTGATAATTATGCAAACCCATTTTTAATTTCGCATTTTTAAAAATGTTGTTGCAGTGAACCTTTCGAAGTATAAAACACTAGTCTGACTTACTACCGTACTTTTGATTTTTAGGCCAATCAAAATTCCCAGACTTTTCCCTGATTTTAAGGCATTTTTTAATCAAATTCTCTGACTTTTCCCTGACTGGAAAAAAGAAAAATAATTTTCCCTGATGGGCTGGGAACCCTGTTAAGACATCCCCCCCAAAAAAATAATAAGAAAACAGAATATTCTTGCCTTGCCATAATGAGTTACTTATTGCTCATTTTTCAGGGTCAAGCATGATCTAAAGCCTACTCCATCATTCGGTCTCTTAAGGGGTAAAGTGATGTACATTGCATCACGGTTCTTTCAAATAAACCCCTAACAAAAAGTTTCGCAAATCGACTTTGAGCGATGATAACTTTTTAGGTATGCTTTAGTTATCCCTGATTTTCATACTATTGGAAAGATAATTCATTCCCCTTTTGATTGATATCCTATTTGGCCATGCGTTATGAGGTGGGCCCTTTTCTGTTACAACCCAAGTTTTCCAAGGAATTGTACCGTTTTTATTCAATCAAATATTCTTCTTACATTTGACATCTTATACCTATAAAAGTATACATATTCTGAAAGAGAATTGTCCGAGGAATCCAAAAATACTATCAGAAAAGGGATATGGGGCAGTCATAAGGAGTTACAGAGCCAAATATGTCGAAAACGGTTGGAAAAAAGTACTTCCAGAAAAAGGTCACCATGGAAACAAAATTTCACCCTACAACAAAAAGACATGCATATTTGAACTCCTCAGAGTCAGACCTTTCCAACAATGTATAACTTGTTATGGGTAAGCTTTTTTAAAATAATATTGCGCGATCATCTTTTCAGCGAAAATTTCTGATAGGAAAATTTGGGTAAATATGTGTTACAATGAGTAATGCATGATTTACTTCCAAATATGACACAGTTCTGTCTTATAACCTATTTGAAGTTATACTAGGGTTACAGGAATATACTTGCAAATACTTACTACAACAAAATATATCTACAGTGCTTATTAAAACAATTAATTTGATCTGGTTCATGTTGAGGCATGCCAACCGACATGTGCAAGGTATCTCTGAGATGATCTACCTGGTGAGGATAAAGCATATCTTATCAATCCAATGCAGTGATGTTCAATTGTAAAATGTAGAGGACAATACAATTAATTGAAATTTAGGATTATACCGTAAAAAAAATGCAGGTACATGTAACTCCTTGAAGTGATATTCATGCATTTAAATGTAGGTCCATGGGTTGAAACATTCTAAATGCTTACAGTAACATTATGTCTCTGCAAAGTAGTGTTTTGGGTGGTTTGATTTGCTGTGCATCATCAATATAACTCAATCCAATTATTACAGTTCCTTTTGTTTTGTGCAGGCCTTCAAGTCAGCTTGAATGAAAAAGTAGGAGAAAAGTAGGAGCAAAATTTTCCAAAAAGTAGGATAAAAGTAGGATTCAATCTCTCAAAAAGTAGTATAAAAGTAGGATTTAATCTCAAAAAGAAGGAGAAAAGTAGGATTTCATCTGCATGACAAGGCCGAATGTACATAAATAAGACGCAAAAAACAAACTTGTTATAAAATTTTCAGTCAAGTATAATATTTGTTTGAAAGTTAGAGTAGTCTAATAAAGATTGGTGCTAAGAGTATTAGAACTATATGTACTATCATTATGATCATCACCTGTTTATGAATGGAAATCCCCTAATATGTCCTAATAACATTCCTGGGATCATATTGAAACTGTTTCTGATGGTAGAACAAGTTCAACAAGGTACATGTACATGTAGATTAAAAAATGCTCACTAAATTACATTCTCAATGATAACACCCAAGGGAAATGAATATACCTATTGCGAGTGTACATGTTTGGCATTGTATCCTTTTTCAATATATCCAGATCCATCATACCCAAAGTCAAGGCAGTACATCTATACCCCCACCCTCAATGATGGAATACATGTACATACTAGATCAATGATTTAGATGAAAGTCCCTATCTTTTATTTTAGATTGAATCTGAGATTAAGCATGAGGGATACCCAATGCCTAAGAGGATATCAAACTGATGCTGTTAACAAACAGTGATCCAATGTATGACTTTATACTAATTTCTCTTTTTTACAGCAAAAACAAACAGGGATTGCCTCTATCCAAAACTGTTTCAAATATCAAAAGACATTGATTATTAATGCACCAGAACTGCACTTTCGTCAGGGGATTTTTCAATTTCCTAGTGATTTTTCTGTATCTCACATGTCTTTCATGAGACTTGCCAGTCCTGCTTTTCCATAGTAGCCATGTAGAGATCTTGAACAAATTACTGATTTTCTGCTTAAAGTATGCTATTCACTCTTTTCATAGCCAGTAACTTTGTATGTGTTGAAGCAAATTTATTTCATAGAGACCAAGATGCTACTGGGTTTCGGCAGTCTTCCTTCCTGCAAAGGGGATGTCTTCAGATATTATAGAAGAGATCCAGAACCACAGTCTGCTCATCATCATCTCCAAGCTAACGCAGGCACTTTGTAAGGCATTATACATGTAGGCCACATGTAGGCCCTAGATTAATTACAAAGGATGAATAGCACCATACCAGTCAATTCCATTTAAGTGAGATTTCAGTTTACATAATTTCAGAATGTTTTGTTTACATCTGAGCTAAGATTGACAAGCTGCTTTAGTGGTAAATGGTAACCTTTCTTCTACGATGCATCAGGTGTTGCCTGTCCCAACTTTCTGTTCTTGTGCATGCCCAAACATCAAAGCTTTGAGGTATCTTACATATATTTGAATCATCTCTGGTAAACATTTTTGGATAAACATATCACACTGATTCTGGTTCTTTGCATTCCCAATTTCATCTGCTTCCAGTAGTTGGGACTAGGCCATCAGAGACTAAAGATGGTACCTTTAATAGGACCTGGTAGAATCCATGGTTTAACTAATTGAGAAAGACATTGCATGAAATATTTTGGAGCACCATTGCATAATGCAAAGCTGAGATTACTTTGAGTATTAAACCTTCAATGAACAGAGGATTTTGTGTTTAGATATTTTCTCAGGGGTGCTTGGCATCAAGCCACAGGTTCTATAATTACATGTATGTACATGACTGAGGATGTTTTCTGTTCACTTGGTGGTACAAAAAAATTTAATTTCCAATAAATCTTGCATTGCAAAATCACCATGCTTTTTTCAGTTCGCATGCCTATACATGTAACTTGGAAGAAACCTGAATTATCAACTCTGGATACCGTGTGCATTGTATGCAGTCTCTGCCACTCGAGTTCAAGCTTGTAACCTAACATCATTTTCTTGGAAATTGTTTTTGGTAAGAGGCATTGTGTGTTTATTTATGGTGTAAAAAAGAGAAACATCAATTGATAAACTCCTAATTCACTGGATCACTACGCTTTTTGCATTGGAATCCATCAATACATGTAAGTAGAGCGTGTCCCACAAAAATTTTAATGGCACTCTAGATGTGTACATAACTGCATAATATTAAAATTACAACATTATATAAATATCAACTGGATGCAATTTTATGTGATATGGTCCAATAATCACAAAGATAAGAGCATTTGTTCATGACACATCAGAAAACCTCTCCATCCAAGCTTTGTATTAAGTAGTATGTACATGTATAGTCAGGTTCAGCTAACAACATGTTTAGTATAATTTTTATGTTTGATTAAAGATATCATGCCAATTTTCTTCATCTTTTATAAAAAAAAAATAAGTTTGTGCCCACAAGTTGTGGGTCCAAATTCTAAAAAAAAATAAAATAAAATAAGAGTGAATGAAGATGTAATTGGACTACGTCCCGGGGGGGGGGGGGGGGGGGTCACTCAAAGAAAAAAGTGCTACCCATGCGTGTCCCCGCATCCTGAAAATAGACCCTAAACGTCTCATTGCATGTAGTCAAATTTGCACCCCTTTTCGACGTCTGACTGGGAAAAAACATACCCTAAATGGCGTAAACACCGTGAAATTTTGCCCTCAAAACAGCAATTTCCGCTGAAAACACCCCTATTTTAAGGAAAATGGCGATTGAAATGAAAAAACACCCCTATTTTAAGGAAAGCGTCGACGCCGCCGAATGGCTGAAAACAGACCCTTTTCGACACTTTTTGGGGACACGCTTGAGTAGCACATCATGTGGTGAGTGACCCCCCCGGGGACTACGTACTTTATTCAATGTAGTAACGAAACTTGGACTGAGAGGTTTTCTGATGAGTGCTGAAAGAAGGCTCATATATCAATGTGTTCAATGGAAAATATGGCATAAAAATTTAAGCCAGTTCTATATATCAAACAAATGCTAGTTTACGATTATAAAATTATATGCAATGATTTGCTAATTTTCAAATCATTCTCATTTAACATGCCATTAGCCTTTCCTGTTGGACACACTGCAGTATGGCGTATGCAATTTGAAAAGTAAAAAGGAAAATAATCATGCTCCACATTTGTAATTTAGATTACTGCATGCGTATAGATCTGGAATAAAGATGAACTTATAGTCAAAGGATACAATGCCAAAGCTGAGTTGGCACTCTAAACAATGTAAGGCACATAAATTTATCTCAGTTGTCATAATTGAAAAATTTCCATTCTACAATCTGAGCTCAGATCCCAACATCAGAAACAGCTTCAACATTAGGTGATTCCATTCATAGACAAATGGTAGTTACAATACTCGGTGCCTTGAAAAACCTATAGAGACTCATACACCAAACAAGCATTAAACTAGACTGAAAATTCTGTCTCCAGTTTCGTTCTCATATCAAACCTATGGCTAAGCCTACAGTTTTTTTAATTTTTTTTTCCCACTTTTTTCAAAAAAGTAGTTAAAAAGTAGGAAAAGTAGGAGATTTCAAAGAAAAAGTAGGATAAGTAGGAGGTTGACAAAAAAGTAGTGAAAAGGTAGGAAAAGTAGGAGCGCTTGAAGGCCTGTTTGTGTAAACAAAGCATAGGTAAATGGTAGTGAGAATACAATTAAACATGTAGGCTGAATAAATAAACCCATCTCCTAGCATCAACTAACATTTTACTTCACTTTGTGAATCATAGAAATACCTGACGACCACAATCTAGACAAGTTAAATCACATTATTTTACTGATTTTACATTAATTAATTAAATTGATTAACTTAATTAGCCTAATTAGGTATTCTTAATTTCATATTTTACACACTGTTACTAATAGATAGATATAATATTCCAATTTAACTGTCTTATGTTAGATTTTATGATGTTAAAACCTGATTTATTAATGCAACAGAAATTTATGCTCCTCCTCCTCATGCTCCTCCTCCTCCACCACCGTGCAAAAATGGCTACTTCAAGTTAATTAATTGTTAATTACTTGTAAATGAGTGCACCATTGGTATTTCTTCTAATGTTATGTTATTGGCAGATATATTTCCTTCACATTGGTACCAAATATACCCATATGGCACATGTATTTAAAATTTTATATCATTTTTCATGTTTGTGCTTGTCGCGCAAATGTAATGGCACCACCTATATGGGGGCCCAGTTTAAAACACACGGCCGTTTGTAATGATTGTGTCATGCTTCAATGCACAGAATATCAGAATACGGAGAGAAGTACATGTAAAAAGACAAATGTTACAAAATGCATTTTTATTGATCAAATGGAATTCGGAAACAAGACTTTAGGCCCTGGTAACTTTTGGGGTATCTTCTAATTTTTATTGAATTTTATACCATTTTCAAGCTCATTTATTCTTCTTTTCAATGATACCTTAATTGTAACAACATTGTTGTTCTTGTATGCACAGATCACTTGGATCTTAGGACAAGTCAGAAGTCAAATGTTGCAAATTGAATGCCTATTGTGAGTGTTATTGTCTATTGCTCAATTTGAGCAATAACAATGCATTTTGCAACTTTTCACTTTTTACTTTGCTATATATTCATGAATTACGTGCATTCAAACATGATGTTAACATTGCAAATAGTGTATCAATAAAAAGAAGAATAAATGAAATTTCCAATGCTATAAAAAATTTATAGTGATATAAACCCACATTAAAATGTATCAAGGTTCAAAGTTGTGTTACAGAACATTCAAACTGAACATCATCTTTCGCTTTGTCTTGCATTCAGGGGGTATTCAGGGGTTCTGTGGACCCGGGCATGACATCTCCTTGACAAATTAGGTATCAATAAAAAGAGTAATAAGTGAACTTGACAATGGTCAAAATTCAATAAAAATGATAAATTACCCCAAAAGTTATTAGGGTCTAAATTGAAGTTGCGGAACTTCAGTGTGATCAATAAAAGTGCATTTTACAACAATTGACTTTTTACTTTTCTCCATATTCTGATATTCTGTGCATTGAAGCATGACACAATCATTACAAATAGGATATCAATAAAAAGGTGAATAAATTATCTTTCCAATGGTACGTATATCAGGAATAACTAAAGCACACCTTAAAAGTTATCATGGCCCAAAGTCGATTTGCGGAACTTTTTGGGAGGGGTTTATATGCACAATTCCATTACCTTTTAAAGTAGAAAACTACTATTTTACAAGCTGTCTTTATAAGTTTCAAAAATTTTCACAACAAATAAATTTGTTTAGTATGCTCACTACATGTTCGAAGTGTTACATATCTTGGATATATGTAGAGTTTCATTCCAAAAGGGACTAAATCCACTTTTATAACTCCAGAGGAAATAGTATTTCTTTCTTCGATTTTGTACAGGAGTCTACGTAAAAGGGAAATTACAAAATGCTTTTTCTTACATTTGCAGTCAACAATTAAGAAAATCCTTTTGTTCGAAGACAGGTACGTACCTGAACAATGGCATGATATCAATCACTCAATTTCAATCAAAAGTGGATTGAGTCCCTTTTGGAATGAAACTCTTCATATGTCTTCCCTGCTCTTTCAAAGGGTAATTGATGAATTCCCTGATTTTTTGCTTCTGAAAAGGGCATTTTCATATTCACTATTTTAAAAGAAATTTCCTGAGATCTAAGGAGCTTGTTATAAAGTCAGAAGAGTGCATTTCAAAGCCTATAAAATATTAATTTATCTCTTCATGAGTGGGGTGAAGTTCTGCAAAATGTTAAAACTGCATAGGAAATAAAAAGAAGTTACCTGATTGACTTGCTAGTTCATTTGAAATAGTTGCAATGGCACCACTGCCCTTGTAACGGTGTCTGACGGGGGGAAAAGAAGAAAAGTGAAACTTATAATCTGCCAAGTTCCTCTATCATTGTGTATGCCCCCCCAAAAAAACATAGGGGAATGGGTCTTAAAATAAATTCTAACATTCCCAAATGATAGTTATAATTATTATAAAAGACCCTTTACCGGGAATGATTAAATATTGAATACTGTATTCGCTGTTATTTTTCGCGCTGAGCGGCTTCAAAACACGTTTACTGGTTCTTAAATTCGCGCTCCATGTTCGTAAGCTCGCAATTGAACCCATTCAATACACGCAAAGGAAATCATGCCTATATATTCGCGCTTGCCACTATTTGCGCGAAATCCGCGAAAATTAATGTACCGCATATATTTCCACGAATACAGTAATGCATGCACATTTGATGAGAAGAAGGTAATTTTTTAAAGAACATCCCAATGGCCGAATAAACAATTATGTGGCATGCATACAATGTAAGCTGTAGACATAAGGTGCCCCATATCACCTTGTGGCTTGTGTAAAAAAAATAACAGGGATTTAGTTTTTTATTGATAGAAGCTGTCAAAAACAATCTGACAACTGTAGAAGGCAGACGCAGATAAGGACGACATAGGACAAGCTGGGCAGAAAATATAAGATTTTGGACAGATACTGTTGACTGCAACTGACAGGACGGCATGGAGGAAGAAGTGTACTGCTTTAAGCTGCTCTTAAGTACCCCCCCCCCCTTCCACGACTCCAAAAGAGTCAACGGACTGGGTGAGTGTGAATCTAATGATAGAAATTGATTCATCATCAATCCTGTGTATTCACGTGTAACCATGGTTACCGGTATTCAATACTTACTTGATCTGAACCAAGAGTGCATCAAATCTCTTCCATAGCTTGTACAGAGCATCATTAGCGTTCTTCATTTTACTTGTATCTGCAATCAAATGAAATTCAATGAAATCAGTTACTAATGTTTAACCACTTGACTGCTGCATGGTGCTAATTGCACATTTACAGGTACGACCAGCACGGTGCCGACACTTTAAAACAGACAATAGCATGGGCCACATTTCTATGAGCATCTTGATCTTGATAGTATACACGGCAACAGAGACTGGTCTCCATGACGCACGTAATATTATGTGGTCCGTGCACAGTCTACAAACGCCAAGCACGTAATATTACGTGGTCCGCAGCCAAGTGGTTACCTTAATTAACGGTGTATAAGCCGCACCCGTGCATAAACCGCACCCCCAAATTTGGACCCTTGCCAAAAAAAATAAATAAATAAATAGAAATAACAAATTAAAAAATAAAAAATAATTAAGAAATCAATTGACAAATTAATGAAGTAATTTAATTCTAAGTAATCTTGTTTTCATATTTTCATTTCATTTCATTTTCATTTTCATTTATTTTCATATCTCTCATGTTACATCGGTATACATATTCAATGAACAAAATAATAACATAAAGGTATAAATGGCCAATATAAAGTAGAAATATGAGAAACAACAAGGCAATTAGCGCTGAAGTGAAGATAAACAAAAGGAATAAAAAGATGAATCCTCGACCGCGCACTGTCGAAATATAAATGCTATACCATACAACTGTAATTTAAATATTTCTTGCATTCTCACCTTGTGACATGAGCTCATAGTATTCCTCAACAATGACTTGCAGACTCTTTGCTCCAAGAGGCTGTGAATAGATGCAAACGATCGAAAATGAAAAGCAGTATACAGTGCGTCCCAGAAAAAAAGTAAACCGAACTTTGAGATTTTCATATCAAAATTTTGTAGCTTGTGTGATCATGATATTTATTTCATTATAACTACTTATATTCTACTCAATGATACCAATCTAACACTTGTGCTGTGACGGATGACCGAGCACTTAGGATTTAACCCCCTTCGATCCCTCCCCCTCCCCCACAAAAAAAAAAAATAATAATAATAATTTGATTTTGATGAAATTTTCAGTGTTGTACTTGTCACATTTTACTTCTCAGTTCAAACCATCAGAATTTTAGCGTACTACAGAGTCCTCCTTTAAAGGGGTACTTGTTTGATTCCCTATCCTCCTAGACTTACCAGTATTCCCATGGTAGGGAAGTCCCGCAGCTCCCCTAGATGAGGGCTTTCCTGGAGAAATACATCATAGCTCTCCTGAAGGCCCTCAGAGTAGAGATAATCTGTTTAAACATGGTATAAGTAATCAAATCTTTAATGAAAACAGCAAAAATTTGGAAATTGACTAATAAACATGTGAACGTTAGACCCTAAAGCCGGTAGGGCCAGGAGTTTTAACTTTTACCGGAAAAATGATTAGATCTAGAGTCGAATCTTGTCTAACAAAGTTAGATCTAACGTTATATCTAGAATCTATATCTAGTAGTAGGTTTCTGTTGAACTTCAGGCGAGACAAAAAGACAAATCCTGCAGACTTTGTTCGATTTAAATGTTGTTTTGCCCTTATACTTGCAGAATCGATTTATTGGGTGAGCGAGGAATTATTCTTTAATTTTTTTGGGCGTAAATATTCATATTATAAAAAATGTAAATGACACGATAGCGCTGTAAAAACAAACTAAAAACAATAACATTAACACACGGAAAAAAGTCTACCATTCCGCTTTTACAGAAATAGAGAACAATGCATTTTGATTGTTGGGCACTCTGATTAGCTACTGGTAGCTATCGCGAGGAGCTCCGCCTCCCGGTTGCGATGACTGAAGTGCGTTGACCGTAACTGAACAACGCGATTCAGCTGTTCCCGATAAAGACCGCTTTGTCGTGCGCGCTGTCAATCATAACCAAAGTGGACCCATTTCGCAAGAAAAACTGCAAGACTCGACTTCAAAAACGGTTAAGCGTAGACCCACTCTTTACCTTTACCTTTACCGCAAATACTGGAAGAATGCAGGATAGCAGTCGAGCTTCCAGGTCTATCTTCTTGTCAGCTCAGTACATTATTGTACTCTTCACATTATTTGTCAGATTTAGTTTCAATTTCAAGGAGACAATAGGGCAAGAGGTTGCATCAGATTCTATGTCAGAGACTACTTTCAATATTTTTTAGAATAAAGAAGAGAAATATAAAAAGGAACTTCAACGAATCCACTGTCGGACTACGCCCAACCAACATCAGTCAGTACTGAAAAATGGTTGTATGTCGCCCTCTTGGTTGCTGAGGAAACTTCTCAATAATAATTAGCAAAACCAGCTTTAAACCTACCTCAAAATAATTCAAGATAATCTATAGTCTCATTGCAATATAATTTTTCCATTAGATATTTTTAATTTTGTTTAGTAGAATTTTTAGACCCTTTTTTGGATATGCCACCTTGACTTGGCTGCCAGGTTTAAATAGGAGGTGCTCAAGACACTTCTCTGCATTGACTTTCCATTGGAAGAAAACTGCTGCAATAAGGTACTTCCCAGTGCAAGGTCAATTATGATTGACCATGCATAGATCTAAGTGTAAATGGACTACGCCCAACATTTCAAAACGTATAAAGAAATGAGGACTTACCAAAAAAAATAAATGACGAATCTAAATTTTATCGTGACTATTGTTCATTGGAAGGCACAATGGTAGTGTATTTCATATGCTAATTCGTGATCATTCGAGCGTCATGCATAAATTACTAAATTATGGAGTAAACATTTCTCCGTGTAACAACTAAGTTAGATCTAAGTTAAGTTAAACTAGCCTAAGACCACGCTAGCAGCACCACTACGTGGGACTACTATCAAATACAGTGACTAATTATAGGTGCCTAACTACATTTTTATATTAATATTTTGTACATCAACAAATGTATATTTTACGTACCATTATCCTTCCTTTTGCCTATACTTTTTGGGGGGCTGTCTCCACTCGATGTCATCAGAAAAGGTTTGAAGTTGGATAGATCCAAAATAATTCCGGTTTTTTGTAGCGACGAATGCAATGTACTGCATGCAATGCAGACTTATAAACTTACGTCTTATGAGGGCGTGTGCGGTGTAATCAACGCCCTATATAATACAAGCCTTGGGGTAATTCGCTGAGTAAGTCGAGTAAGATTACTTCCGGTGATAGGCCAGCTCACTACCGATCCATTAAAAAACTCATTGAGCTTGACTTAGTTTTTCTCTCCAAGCTGCGAGATTTATATTTAAATTTTTTTTGTTAATAACATGTTAATGTTTTGCACATAGCAGGCCCTAAGTAGGATTTTTACGGGTGGTTTCGAAATCTGCAAAAGTGGACAAAAAAGGTACATCAATTTTTTTTTGACATACTACGCCTGCATGGCGATCAAAAAAGTACATCAGATTTTTTTTTCCACGTTAATGATGGCCACGTGATAAGTGGGGCCGGGGGGGGGGGGGGGGGGGGGGGGGGGGTGGTAAAAAAAAAAAAAAAAAAAAAAAAAATAAAATCCGCCTTCGCCCTCAAGAAGAGTATCATAACAGCTATAGGAGTAGGCTCAAGTCGTTCTTTAATGATCTTCCTTTTTTTCCCTTTTTAAATCAAATTTTGTATTTTTGTTTTTTTGATATATAATGATATAATAATTATATACATGATAATTGACTGAAGACTGCAACGCCTCTGCCAGGAGTGACCTATCTAACGTATGAAGGAGGCTGACAGGGGCGTGTGCCCCCGGGCGGCAATTAGGGGCGCCAAAAATGATTATATAATAAAAGAATAAATAAATAAATGAAAAGACGAAAGAAACAAACAATTAAAAGAAGATGACTATGGAAACGACAAGGAAAAGAATACGAAAGAGGAAAACGAAAATTTAGGCAAGAAAATGGAGGACTATAAAAAGACTGACAGTTCAAACCAGACGTCATAGATGTATTTTCCAAGAAATTCCCTTACTGTTGTCGTTTCAACTAGAACAATGTCAACACATTGTAGCTAGTCTTTCAGTTTTTCTACCAGTGATGGATCAGTAAGTACGATTACATCATGTGGGTCAGCACACGACACATAAAGTGTAATTACGGTGTGGTCCGAGTTGTTTTAAAAAAATGCCGATTTTCTCTGGTGAAGTTGATTTGGCGACGACTCTTAACAATAGCGCCCGCGCATTGAAGGCCTTTTACTAGTACGTACGGACATGCACCAGGACCACGGTGAGTTCTTTTATTTTTTGCTATCTTTCATAACTTAAATCTCACACATTTGTAGTTTAGTTTAGAAACATATGTATTAGTTATTCGATTATTGTTGTAAGTCCTCTATCATATATCCTAACTATATCCTAATATCTTAGGTCTAACATTTTTTCCTACAAACGAAAAAGTACCTTATTCAATACGAGGTCATATACTTCTGTTAATATTGATTCTCGTACATATGGGTGCCTAAGACTATAAACGTTAAAGTAAGATCTAATAGTCATCTCTCACAGACTGACTTTTTATTGCAAATCAATTTGAATTTTTTTCTGTATCATCTGACACAGTCTGAGTAGTGCACCTACAAGCTAATTATATTGGGATATCATTACGAATATTAATATTTCCCTCTAATAATACAACACACATGTCCACGCACCACATGCTCTGCCAACTACCACCCGCCCGCCCAGAGCGTTGTTTTGGCTACCACACACCATCACCCGCGCTACTTACCCAACACAGATTCGTGCAAGATCCGAAGGAAGTGCTCTCACGTTAACCATCTTCAGCTCACCAATCCGCGTTATTTAGAAAAATATTTTGATCTTTAAACTAACACATTAATGTTTATCCAGCATAGTGCTAGAAATCTAGGTCGTAAATCGAACAATCATAGAAGTTTAAGATGAATATCAGTTTGTTTATTGTTATATCTCGCGGCTTTTGAGACGATCGCGCGAAATATGCATGCATGCCATCCACTTCCGGAATAGTCACGAACCTTTCATATTATTAATCAATGCTGGCGATCGTGACACAATAATCTAACTGGTTATAATATTGATTAGCAGCTAAGACTAACGACGTTGCTTTTTTGTGACTGATATTCAGAGGCAGCCTCCTGGGCACCGCTCATCTTGCACAACGCAAAATTGGCCCGTCAACAACCAGTTCCACTCCACTTCGTCTATGCAGTCGCCTTTCTGACTCTTGATCGCCCTCAGATTCCCGGGTACCTCGCCGCCAGAGTTGTGGCTTCAAAATTCTTTGCCGAGGGCTAGGTAGGAGCAGGAGGAGGTGTAGGCAACGCGAGCAGAAAAGTTCTCACATAATAAGTAATTTATGCATGACGCTCGAATGATCACGAATTAGCATATGAAATACAACACATTGTGCCTTCAATGAACAATGTCACGATATAAAATGTCAGATTTTGTCATTTATTTTTTGGGTAAGTCCTCATTTTCTTGATGCGTTTGATATTGGGGTACGTCCGACAGTGGACTTCGTTGAAGTTCCTTTTTATTATTTCTCTTCTTTTATTCTAAAAAAATATTGAAAGAGTGGTCTACGCCAACCGTTTTGAAGTCAGAGTCTTGCAAGTTTTTTCTTGCGAAATGGGTCCAATGTGGTTATGATGTGACAGCGCGCACGACAAAAGCGTCTTTATCGGGACAGCTGAATCGCGTTGTTCAGTTACGGTCGAACGCAGCTTCAGTCATCGCAACCGGGGAGGCGGAGCTCCTCCGATAGGCTACCAGTAGCTAATCAGAGCGCCCAACGATCAAAATCCATTGTTCTCTATTTCTGTAAAAGCGGAATGGTAGACTTTTTTCCGTGGTAGGCTCGGCGGCCCGGTCGCGCCTCTAGTCCAGGCATCAGTGCAGTCCAGAGCTGATTCGGTAAATTTCAACCTCGCATTATGATTACGCTGTTACTTAGTAATCCTGGTTATGTTATTTAGACAATTTCTGGCATAATCGTGATCGAGGAAACCACCATTCACTTTGTACAGCAGCGCTTCATTCAGTCACACGCATTGGTTTCCTCTTTCCACCCCCTTCACTTGTGTACAAGCATTTGAGCGAGTGGTTTCCGAAACGACGATAAGGCCCAATTTTTTGTATTAGGCCCAGACTACTAAGTTAGATCTAACTGTTAGATCTATGTGTAGAGGATCTAGATTCTATATTTAAAGTCTAACTTTCTTCTTCTTGTTCTTCTTCCTCCGCTGTTCTCGGAGATCTGCAAATTATATGCGTCGTCAGTGTAGATGCCTTTCGTCTTCGGCTGTTGACTTTTGTTGTTAAAAAGTACCGTACACCGCCCAGTTCTCAAGGTATGCCAGCCGCGCTGACTTTACGTGCATGTATGATGGGGAGACCATAGTTCGCGCAAATTTCAAAAATTATACAAAATGTGACATTCAATCAACAATATTTCAATTTTCATGTTTTACACAAAATCAACGAAAACTAAAAATACCAAATAAACGGCAAAATTCTACACTCTGAATCGCCGAACGAAGAAGTGAACTAGGTCAGGGTTTCGACGATATCGCGATTTCAAAATTCTATGTCGATCGAACGATCGTGCATTCTGCTGAAAAAGTCAACAAAACAGTGTGACCTTAATTCCCGCACGGGCGTTAGACTGTTGGTAAACATTGCATTAACATGACCTGATTACATAGTCTTTGCTCGAAGTCTTCTCATCGCAAAGACTATTACATATTATAATTATACATGAGATATCACCAATCACCACACCTCCCTTTCTTTAAAGAAAGATGAAATACATTTTTATCTTTAACTGTTGATGCATGCAAATTATTACATATATAATTTTTTTTTTTTTTTTAATTTTTTTAATATGAACTGTAGTGACCTCGTGTTGATAGTTATATGAGCCAGGTCACTTTCATGGAATAATAATCTACTGTGAGGATATACAGTAATACCAGACTTGTTATAACATCTCAAGTCACAGCAAGACGCATTAATTGTATCTTTTCTGAAATCAAAATATTGTGTTCCTAACTGTGGAGGGGGGTACGGTTATAGCTCATCATCTCCTTATTATGTCAGTTCATGAAATAATCCTTCACTTTCATTAAGTCATTCTTCAATCTGCTCACTGTTTTATATTTGCAATTGATCTATATCACATTTCGAATACTGATGTCGCATTGCATTCCTTTACACTACTAGTACTTTATTATTATTGTTTGGATATCAATATGTATTGTAAATCAACCATTGGAATTGAGACAGGAGGCTTTATGCCACAGTAATTTAGTTAACTTTTTCTGTCCCTGGCGTTCCAATGGTTGATATTTCTTATTTTGTATTGTTTATACTGACATGTATTGTTCTTTGTAATTTTCTTTGCCGAATAAATTATAATAATAATAATAATTATAAATGTGCTCTAGACATTAACCTCAAATGTCCATCCAAGCCTCTGATTGTGATCTTTACTGATGTCATTATTACAACCCACATCAAAATATTATATAAACCTAATGTCCATCCAGCCTCTATTTGTGATATGTACTGATGTCATTATCCATTACCAACCCACTCATTCCAACATGGTGTCAGAAGTGGGATGGTAATGGATAATGACATCAGTACATATCACAAATACAGTGCGTCCCAAAAAGAACTATACACTTTTGAAATGGCTGCCAAATAATAAATATATGATTTTAGGTAATGAAATTTACATGTATGATTATGAAAGCTCATTTATTCCCAACCTCATAATACACCAAAAAAGTTCCTTTAGTCTTATTACGCCATCGC
>CALNVZ010000218.1:29616829-29691346 GCA_940671915.1 Paracentrotus lividus
ACGATTCCCAGTCATTTAGCAAATTGGACTTTGTAAAGATAATATTGTACAGTTTGTGAAAATTGTGATTTGTAACTAACAACATTTGTGTGATTGAAAAATAACCATTTAGACTGTCAGTCTTATCTTTCAGCTTTGAATTTCTTAGTTCTTTTTCATTTTAACACTTGTTTCAATCCATCCTGTAACAACACAAAAGAGTGTGATAGGGCGGAAGAAAGGTATATGACTTAAGGTATGAGATATAATGTATGGAAGATGATGATATGCAAAATTAAAAGGAAGTCTGGTCACGTTCAAATGCTTGACTCAACGTATGCTCCTCCTCCTTTCGATGCACAACCTGTTTGTTGAAGAAAACATAATGTCACATTTGGACATTCGACAATCCAAAAGATCATGAAAAACCATCAATCAAAAGGATAAAAAAATCTACCCTTGCCTCTCAACCTGTTCTGCACCCCATCCTGAAACTAACCACTAAAACAGTAACACGCCACTGAATACAACTTGGAAAGTTACAATGCTATAATAGGAAATACATACTCCTGTTCACTCATGCATGAAATCGTTATCCCCGTTTCCACAAATTTCACTTAGCAAACCCCAACTCATCATAATTGATCAGTAATTCTGCATATATCATCCTCAATTCCATAAGCTCCAAATGACTTTCCTCATACAAATTGGTAGGGCAATTCCTGCGCACCCTAATTTCCATACCCTTTACAAAAGTGAACGCTGCTCATTCATGCATGACTTATTTTCGGACTTTTTGGTGTCATATGAAAGTTGGGATAATGAGCTTTCCATACATGTAAATTTCATTACCTAAAATCATATATTTATTATTTGGCAGCCATTTCAAAAGTGTATAGTTCTTTTTGGGACGCCCTGTAGAGGCTGGATGGACATTAGGTTTATGTCTAGAGCACATTTAATAATGCGTCTTCTCTGCATGTGACTTGAGATGTTATAACAAGTGAGGAATAGACTGTATCCTCACAGTACATTATTATTCCATTAGTGGCCTGTTTCAAATCTATCATCAACAGGTCACTACAGTTCATGGCACTAGACTGTTGGTAAACATTACATTAACATGACCTGATTACACAGTCTTTGCTCGAAGTCTTCTCATCGCAAAGACTATCACATAATTATTACTGTAAGAGCCATCCATGCTGCCATCTGCGCTCCCCGTAGACCCGTACACTGTAGGACCGCCGTTCGCACGGGCAGGGTCTGCATTTTCCACGGAGCGCGGCTGGCGCCACCGATCGGGGGGTCGACGTAGGCCGGGTCCCCATGGCGGATCGCGACCTTCGTTTTCTTCGACGAGTTCGCGTTGGACGCTGGGCGACGATTCCCTGGACGACGAAATCCCCATTGGCTCGCGTGCTTTAACGCGATGCGTGAAAACAAGCAGACGACGGAAAAAGTGTCCGTCGGAAGTGTCCCTGTCTCCTTTCAAGACTGGACTGGTATTTCACGGCTCCGACGACGCCCTGTCACAGGCAAGGATGTGTGCCAACCTGTTGTCATGCCAATGACGAAGAAAGAAAAACGTCTGAACGGTTAGTCTTTCATCTGAATAGAGTGTCTGGGTCGCTCGAGTTAATCCGATAAGGGAGATAATTCCCTGCTGATTTCATTTTGAGGAAAAAACCCAGATTGATCAATGATTGAAATCACAATTCGAAATTGGTATAGTTGAAATCTATGTGAAAAGTTCTCCTAACAGAGCAATCATTTTTCGAAATGCGACACTTTTTAAAGCAGTATTTTTGAAGAACTTGGTCCAATTTTTATTTAATTTGCCGTGATAGGATCTGCAGATAGACACAACTGTCAATCTCCGATCGCGTTTGTTTGTTCGTCGGATAACATCCTTCTCGGTGGGAGCGACCAATCTCTCCCCGTGATATCGTAGGGGATTATCCGATTAAAAGTATTATAGAGTGTTGATTGACTCGGTATTTATTATTTTGTTGAAAATCAATAAAGGGTATATCTTTCGATGTTAGGAGGGCAAAATTCAAACTCCAAATGAAAAATTACATCAAATTGATGTGTTTTTGATCTGAAAAGGAGCTTTATTTCTGAAAAAAGAAATTGTACTACAAAGAAGGAACAAGGAAAAGGAAACATGATTATTTATAACTTTTATAACTACCGGTATATTGAATTTGGGTATAAAACGAATTGGCCTTAAGGGAGGGATCAAAATGACGTTTGGTGTATTTTGTTGTTGATTTTGGATAATAAAAGATGGTCATGTCGAACAAAAATAAAAGAAAGAAAGAAAGAAAAAGAAGGAAAAAAAGGGGACGAGAGTGATAGAACATGGCGGGTTTAGTCAAGGAAAACTGATAAAGGAATCGGGGAAGTTCGATAATTTGAGAGAGAATTAGGATCAAGGAGGAAGTGAGAGAGGATGGAGGGCCCAAGAGAGAGATGAACAAGATTAAGATTTCATTGGCACACGAAATTATAATAAGTAAATCAATCAATCAAACAAAAATAAAGGAAACGTACATATTCGGAGAAGAATCATATACGGAGAAAAAAAATAAAAATTAATTGATTAAACGGGAGTAAAACGACTCACCGGGTCTTTTAAAAAAAAATGAATTGCAGGAAAATTGATCGAATACAAGGGTTCGGGCCCCCTATTGCTAGCCCCCGTGGATTGCTGCCACGAGCTTTGCTGCTAGTTACATATTATAATTATACATGAGATATCACCAATCACCACAGTTAGCTGATTTGAAGCCCCCGAAACAAACTATTCAGACAGCTTGCTTAAATATGAATGGGGGAACTTATCCAAACAATATATCTAAATATAGCATATGGACACCTAAGTCACTTGTCACAAAATAGCTAAGATATTTCTAGCGGTTAGAAAATAAGAGACAATTCAAACTTTCCGTTAGCACTTGAAGCCTCAGAAACACTTGAAGCCTCCGAAACAGCAGAAATAATATTGTTCAATTTTTAAATATCTAGACCAATGTGTTTCAATAAAATCTGCTTTGTAGTCATATATTAGGATGTGTAGACTCCCTTGAAGCCAAAAGTCAATTGATATCCAGTTAAATTTTTTCAAGAATTAACAAATACCCCCAAAACGTGTTTCGGAGGCTTCAAACTCTTGTTACATGTACAGTGTAGCATCATGTTTTTCCTTACTGTGATTTCACAGATAAGGGAATGATGACAGTATTCCTATTTTATGATTGGTTTTTATCTAGTGAAAGACAAGAATGAGTTTAAGATGTTCCAATGTCACACTCACTGGCTTTTTATATTGTTAAACTTTTACAAGTAGTCAGTATTTTTTTAGAAAAAAATACACCAGTACTATGAGTATTCTCCTCTTTCAAGCTTTAATAATTGTACGAATGATTCACAAAATAAAAGAAAGTTAATACATATGAATTATCCTAGCTTTAGGAATATTTAAGTATACAATATTAAAATGCATCATTATATTTTGCGAAATTCAAAGACATCCTTGATGTTAACTTAGTATGTTTCGGAGGCTTCACTTAGTGTTAACAACATTTATCATGCTCTTTGCAAAACCCTTAGGTTCAAATAGCAGATGCCATGCTATCCAAGGGCCAATTGTAACAGTAGTGAGAGAAGTTTTGTGGGTAAAGAACCCTCTAAAACCTTAGAGGAAATAGTGCTTATCCCCACCCCCCCCCACCCCTTGAATGACACTGGAATAAATCATGAAGGTATAAACTTTAACACTGACAAGGTACAGCAAACATGTCCTAGCAACAACCATACATTTGGGCACCTAATTTGCACAATTGGTAAACATAGCATAGCGTTACGTTATTGGACAATTATAAAAATTCATAAATATCAAAACAATACTGACAAAGGTGACATTTAATCATAGGTGAGACAAAAGACCCCCTTCCCCCCCCAAAAAAAACAAAAAACAAAAAACAAAAACAAAACAAAACAAAACAAAAAAACGTTAACCTTTTTTTGGTTTAAAAAAAAAAAAAAAAAAAAAAAATGGAAATGGGAAAATTTAATGAAAAATGCAAATTAGCTTATGTTCAACGACGATATGTACGTAGCAATTTAAAACTTCTTTTTTTTTTAAATTTATTTCCCAGAATACAAGACTTGAATTGTTGCAACTCTAGGAATTTCTAATGTACTCAGAATGATAAGTTTTGAAAATTTAATTTACTTTTTTTACTTTAATCAAAATAATGTTATGTACACAAAAAATATGGAGAATTGTGTTAACCCGTTCTATTTGAGAAATGGACTTTCTCCAAAAAGTCCAAAAAAATGGACTGTTTTTGAGTGAAATCAGGTGCACAAAATATTGGAAAATTGTTCCAAGTGTGTAAATTCTTGCTTACCAAACTGGAAAATCACTTCATAGTGTGAAAATTTTCCAAACCCATCGCAACCAAGCTCATGTTCCAAGGTGTGTAAATTTCCAAACAAGCGCAACTAAGCTCATGTACCCGGTGTGGAAATTTCCAACCAAGCGCAACCAAGCTCATGTACCATGGTGTGTAAATTTCCAAATTAAACCAATCTCAACCAAGCTCATGTACCATGGTGTGTAAATTTCCAAAACCTATCACAACCAAGCTCATGTTCCAAGGTGTGGAAATTCTTAAACCTACAGTATCACAACACAGCTTATGTACCCAGGTGTGGAAATTTCCAAACCTATCACAACCAAGCTCATGTACCAAGAGGGTGAAAATTTCCAAACCTATTCACAACCAAGCTCAGTGTACCAAGGTGTGAAAAATTTCCAATCCTATCACAACCAAGCTCATGTACCAAGGTGTGAAAATTTCCAAACCTATCACAACCAAGCTCATGTACCAAGGTGCGAAAATTCCAAACCTATCACAACCAAGCTCATGTTTCCAAGGTGTGAAAATTTCCAAAACCATCACAACCAAGCTCATGTACCAAGGTGTGGAAATTTCCAAACTATCACAACCAAGCTCATTTCCAAGGTGTGAAAATTTCCAACCTATCGCAATCAAGCTCATGTACCAAGTGGTGGGAAATTTCCAAACCTATACACAACCAGGCCCATGTACCAAGGTGTGGAAATTTCCAAACCTATCGCAACCAAGCTCATGTACCAAAGGTTGGAAATTTCCAAACCTATCGCAACCCAGCTCATGTTCCAAGGTGTGAAAATTTCCAAGCCCATCGCAACCAAGCCTCATGTAACAAGGTGGTGAAATTTCCAAACCTATCACAACCAAGCTCATGTTCCAAGGTGTGAAAATTTCCAAGCCCATCGCAACCAAGCTCATGTACCAAGGTGTGGAAATTTCAAACCTATCACAACCAAGCTCATGTTCCAAGGTGTGAAAAATTTCCAAACCAAGCGCAACCAAGCTCATGTACCTGGTGTGAAATTTCCAAATTAAACCCATCGCAACCAAGCTCATGTACCGTGGGTGTGTAAATTTCCAAACCTATCACAACCAAAGCTAATGTACCCAGGTGTGGAAATTTCCAAACCTATTTGCAACCCAAGCTCAATGTGCAGGCAAGGTGTGGAAATTTTCAATCCTATCGCAACCAAGCTCATGTTTTCAAGGTGTAAGAAATATCGCAACCAAGCTCATGTAACAAGGGTGTGGAAATTTTCCAATCCTATTGCTAGCTCTTTTCAGCCTAGCTTACAATTGGGCGCTCCACAATTTTATATGTCCGGAAACAAAGTCCTGAAAGGTGAAACGGAAATTTATTTTGCCAATTAGTCGTGGGCCCCGGCAGACCACTGAACAGTGCCAGATTGAAATTGCATAGATCTTTCAAGCTAAGCTTCCAAAGCAAATCCAAGCGGTACCTGACATTCATCAAATTACAAACCTCTGGAAATGTGAAAAACCTAAAAAGTAAATGCATAGTCACTGACTTTTTTGTGAGGTCATTAAGAGTTTAGAATGTTTGATGGTATAAGAAAATTTATCGAAATTCCATAAAATCTACATTTTTTTTTTTTTTTTTTTTTGGGGGGGGGTCTTCAAGAGTTTAAATTGCTTGCTTATGTTAGACAATGTATTTAAATTTGACAAAAAATAACATTTTTCAATCGCACAACGGAATATGATGGCATTGAAATCACTTGAAAATATTCTGTACGTGTAGGCTCCTACGTGTTAAACCCATTGGAGGGCAACTTTTCATGCCCAAAAGGAGGCATTAGTCACTGACTTTTTTTTCTTTTTTTGTGGGGGGGGGGGTTGTCAAGAGTTGCAATGCATGATTATAATAGAAAATTTACTTAAATTTGATAAAATATCCATATCCAATCTTTCTAAGAAAATAAAAAGGGAAAAATCATCCATTTTGAAAATTGTTTGTTTACATTTAAAACGTATTGCAGCTACAATGCTCAAAAGGAGGCTTAGTCATGCACTGACTTTTTGGGTAGATTTTCTT
Source organism: Paracentrotus lividus (assembly GCA_940671915.1). Classification (NCBI taxonomy): domain Eukaryota; kingdom Metazoa; phylum Echinodermata; class Echinoidea; order Camarodonta; family Echinidae; genus Paracentrotus; species Paracentrotus lividus. The sequence continues at coordinate 29,623,295 of CALNVZ010000218.1, forward strand.
GGAAATCAAGGTTGTGAGGATGCATCTCGAACTTCTCAACCTTGCTCTCATTCACAAATCAAGAATGAAAAAGGTAGAATAATATATGAAATATAACGCAGGAAAAAAAAAAATCTGTTTTCACGAGCAATATGCATGTAGATCGTTCAAAAGTTCGAGCCGCTCAATCGCTCCATTGAATCTGTAGAACTACACCTAGTGCTAGGTGCGAAACTTCTTCCCCACTATATATTCTTTGGTTTTACTAAAGAATTATCAATGAATAGTTCCTTTCTGGATCTTTTATATTTACACCTTCTCTCAAGTCTTAAAGGTAATGCACATCGCTAAGAAAGATACAACACTGTTTGCTTGCGCGATCAAGCAGCCAGGTATATTGCTCTTAGTGCTTGATTACCATAACTGATTAATAGTAAAGCTCTTATACTCTAGTTATATAGGTAAATTAAATCTAAACTAAAGTGTTATCATGATGAATAATTTATAAAAATCCACAATAGCATGATCTATGATGTCTGTAGTCATCCGTTGCTGCAGTCTATTAGTGTCTTCCTCCTGATTATCCTCCATCCTGCACAAGTTGCTAATTTATCACTAATTTAGAGGTAAACAACATTATTTTATCTGTTTGGTATGACCGTATTGCTTTCATCATTTTTAAGCTTTAATTAGACACTAAACACAACATTAAAGCTTGTTTTTCAGCTGAAAAAAATATATACACCAAAAGTGTCGCGCAGATGTCACTACTCCACCTATATTATATTTCGACATACTAACATTACAAAACTAATATACCGTACATGTGTCTTGATGGAAGATTTCACGTTTCGAGAATTATCATTTGCCAAAATCTTCCAGTTCTTCAAAAATTTAGTGCAGTATCATGATCTTGCATTTTTGGGGGTATGTTTTGATGGGTACAACCCACGAGTCGGATGGCCCACGAGAACGACAGTATTAAGTAAAAAATAGGCCAACGAGATTGACTTCAAACCTTACTGGACAATTTCTAGTACAAAAAAACAAGAGAGACTAGTTTTAACTTGCTTTAATAACTGCCCATGATGCAAAGACTGGGTCGTACCTACTTTCATTTCGACCACATACGAATTGAAATTAAGAAGGGAAACAGGTTACCTGCTTAAATTTGTCGGATATGAAAGGGATTCTTCCCAGCTAATAACTTGAACATGTCAGTAGACAATTGTCATTTCTGCCTGAAATGAGAGTCCGCATGTTGAGCTGAATTTATTAAATGAGCCCATAAATGCAGTTTTGTTGTAGTTCCTGTCACTTTTGATCTTGTCTCCGGCGTCATTGTGGATGTTCAACAAGGAAAAAGGTCGATATGAAAAGTATATATTTTTTTCCTAAGTTTGGTTTGTATAGATACCTGTTAATCACTTCAGCGATAAAGGGGAGGAGGTCAATATGAAAATAGGCCACATAAGAAGCATGATATAGAAGAGAGATATTTCTTTTTACACTTACAACCTTCATTACTTTGGACAGTGGCTACACCCTATACAGTCATATAGGCCAATAAGTTAAAGAGTTTTAGTCATACATATATACTTCCAAGGTGTGATTTCTAAGATATGAACGCCTCTACAGTGTGTTCCTAAAAAAAGGTCAGTCAAAGGTCAGTCATTTAGCTTTCAAAAACAAGAGCAATTATATCAAGATTAATAAAATTATATTGTTCCAACAGTAAAAACAAACTACTGAAAGTTTCAGATCAAATGGAATTCATTTACTACCTTAAAACAGTGTAACAAACAATGCCAAGAATACAGTCGAACACCAGTACCCACTGCTGATAGCCTACCAGGCCGCTAGAGACGGGGGACATTACAACAGGAAATGGGTGTGTGGAAAAGCACATGGTTTTATAAACCATCCGGTGTCGGTTTATAAATTTTGAGTATGAAATCATTGATATCTCGAAGGTAAAGCAAGCAATTAGCTTGCAATTTTGAAGAGATACCAGACTGACCTAAGTGATTGTAATTATGTTGGCAAAATAAGCTAAATCGAATAAATGTGGTTTGAATATCATTCAATGTTACTGTATCCCTTTAAAAAATACATGGTTCATTCTTGTGATTTGTTTACTAAAATACTACATGTAAGTATCTCATCAGCTTTAATTTGAGACATTGCTTATGTCCAAAATGTCATGGGTCGCAGAGTTAAGTCCTGGTCTCACCGCCAGAACTTTTCGTGAGAAAACCAAAGGTATGTCAAACACGTTCATATTTTCATAGACTTCTTTCAGATGCGAGCAAGTCTCTGTGACTTCTCTGCGGAGTTGCTGCGACATCCCCCAATGCTACAGTCACACAGACACTTACTTATAGTTACGTTCCGTTGCGTCCAAAAATTATTTTCTTTTCTACGGATCCCCACAGATGCCTTCCCGTCACAATCAGAAGTGGAAATAATGATTATTTCGTTCATCCAATAAAACAAAGAAATACATAAGAACTGATTGAAAAGAAGATGAAATAAGATTAAAACAAAAAACGTAACTATACATAAGTGTCTGTGTGACTGTAGCATTAGTATCCAAGACAAGCTAGTTTGCATAAGAGGGCTAGATAGTGACAAGCTTATCATAAAATGTTCAAGGTAGTTGCAAGCGTGCCAATATTTTTACTCTCCTGTGACTAGCTAGTGCACTAGCTTGCAGGAAAACAAGCTAGTTTGCATAAGAGGTCTAGATAGTGACAAGCTTGTCATAAATTTTTCAAGTTAGTTACAATCATTACCCTCCTGCAACTAGCTTGCAACTAGCTAGCTTGGAGGAAGATATGTGAATTTATAAACTGCCACTATTTGAACCCTCCCATTACAAGCTTGTAACTAGCTTGCAGGAAAATTTGGAAGTTTGGTTGTATAAACATGCCAATATTGAACCCTCCTATGACCAGCTTGTGACTAGCTTGCCGAAAACAGGAGAGTGGCTAGCTAGTGACAAGCTTCCCAGAAAATTTGCAAGATAGTTGGAGGAAAAGTGACAAGCTTGCAAATAAGTTAGTTGCAAGCTGCACAAACAAGCTATAAATGCAAATTAGGTAATTTGCATACAAAACACAGGGTGTGTGCAATTTAGTACTTTTGTACAATCTATTTGATTTAAAAGTAATTAACTCAATTTCTGATAATTTGATTCAATTTAAAACATTTCCTAAATGTTAAGATTGATCAATAAACAACATGCAGAGAATTTCAATAATATATTTCAATTACACATAATTAAACAGGAATTCAAGAATAACTAACCAGGAAAAAAGTACATTGACTCAAATACAAGTGTATGGGAGATACAACACAAAATTAATATAAGTATGGCAGAGGAGACTGTGGCAAGCTATACAATGAAACTGCATATACTAGCTTGCAGCAAGCTTGTTTCAAATAGCTCGTGGGAAGCTGGTTTTTCTTGAACTAGCTTGTTTTTGGCAAGCTGCATGCTTGCTGAACTAGCTTCCACAAGCTTATACGCTTGCCAAACTAGCTTGCTCAATTACAAGCTTGTCGCTAGCTAGTGTTGCAACAAGCTTGTTTAACTAGCTAGTTTCGTTCCAAATATGTAAATGAGCTGCACGCTTGCTAAACTAGTTTGTTACAAGCTTATCTTACTAGCTACATGTAGTGTCAAGCTGGTTTTGTTCCAAAACAAGCTAGTGACTGAGCTAGTTCTATAGCTTGCTGCAAGCTAGTTTGAGCGAGCAAGCAAGCGTGCAACTCATTTACATATTTGGAACGAAACTAGCTAGTCGCAAGCTAGTTAAACAAGCTTGTACAAAACGTATGAAAATTTGTATAAGGGCATGTAGCCTACATAGGGGAGCCTGGGGTAATTGTGACCCCCTTTTCACTTTTTCAACTGCTGCGCATCAATGAGAAAGGTTATACTTTTTATTATCTTACACTGCTATATTAAAGCTATTTAGCTTTTGGTTTTAAAAAGATTTTTTTTTTCATAACTAAAATAGAAAGCTAATGAACATAATGTCAAAAGGTCGAATTGGCATCAGGTTTGGGTAATTATGGCCCCTATTGGCTGTATGATTTAAAGAGTATTGTGCTAATTGATTATGGTTACATGTATGTATATTGTTGTCAGATATTCCTAATACACTTATCAACAAACAATGATTTAATCAATAGTTGGTTTAGCCAAAATGTTTAAATCATTATAAGACATAAATATTATTTATCTACACAAGCATATGCCCCATTCGTGCTTGTATTTTTTATTTTGTATTTTTTATGCTCGATACTGTTTATGTATCGGAGGCCACAATTACCCGAGTGAAATTTCACTTTGATCCCTCTTTATAGCTCTGCTATTGAAGAAATTATTTAATATTTTTTTGTTTTGTTTTGTTTGTTTGTTCCTATTGTTTCTGTTTCATTCAAAATATTATAGTTCTGCTTTTTATTATTGACATCACTCCACGAAATGAAAAAAAACCCAGACTTGCCACTTTCCGACAAACATAATTTTGATTGCCATACATATATGCACAATGATGCACAAACTTTGAAGTAAATTACTAATTTTTCTTATTTGATAGTAGGAATAGTTAAGCTAGGCCTGTGTAAAAAAAATAATTACACAATGTATCATTGTCATGATTGTGTATGTTATGCAAAGGTTGCATACAGGCCTGCTGGTTATATGATAACAATTAAAACACAAATTAGGGCCAAAAATACAATTTAACAAAAACTCAATGAAATGAAGATGGTTGTCATGCTGTTGTCTTTGGCTCTAGAGGTTACAATTAATCCATATTCATACATTTATGGTAATTGGTCGTATTGGTCATGGGATTGTTGGGTGAAAGTCTGACTCAAATTATGTGATTTACCTTGTATTTTAGAATCAAGAAATGAGGAACTTAAAATAAATTCCTCCATAATCAAGATTAAGCAACACATCAAGTTTAACTCATGTAACTTACAGCCTTAATATAGACCCTAGATGGAATTGAGAAAAAAAAACGAAGCAAAATGAAATAAACTTACCCACTGTTTTCCTACAAATGAATTTGACATGAAATCACATCTCTGCATGAAACATGAATAATGAAGCTCAGGAGAATCTGGCTATAGCTCAATCACAGTGTAAGTGGTATGGTCACTTTTAATATCTGGTACAGTTTTTGTTCATCTCCCAATAAAGATGTGGCCAGGCTTGCACCAAAGAGGTAGGAGACCTCCTTGCTTGCACTATGCCATGCACTCATAAATCTAGGTGTCAGACATTGACCTCTATGTGTCAGACGGGTCAAGACAGACAAGGTCAGACAGGTCATACTGGTCATCATGTACATGTATGTGTGTTAAGTTCAGTTTATTCTTTGAACTTGCTTCCTTTAAATTTGAAGATTCTTGCAGTACTTTGAAATAGTGTGTAACAATAACAAAATATCACAAAATTTTATAAAATATTTAGATATAAAAATACATAGGCATACAATTCCAAAATTTGATTAAATAGAGAATTCTGAAAAAGTTGGATCAAATGGATGTGATTTTTTTGTTGTTATTGCTTATCTTTTTTTTATATATACATGTAAGATAATTAGCATATGTGAATATTATAGGGCCTAATTCTAGTTTAAATATATGGAAAAATAACTTTTTCTGAATCCGTCGATTTACATTTGAATTGGGTAAAATTGGGAATATAGGCCTATAAGAAATTGAAACTTTCTTCTTTTTGTAGTCATTTCCTACACCAATGATTTTTTAAAAGTGATTTTACAAAATTAAATTCATATTCCCTTATTGTTAGTAAATGTTCTGATCAACATAAATGCATTTTCATAGTCTGTATGATTTATACTAAGCATTATTTTACACACTTTTTTTGTATTCTTTCTAAATCCTCTATTTGTTTAACAGTCGAATATACAGTGTGTTCCTAAAAAAAGGTAATCGAAGTTCAAAGGTCAGTCATTTACAAAGTATTTGGTTTATTATTGTAATTTGTTTACTAAAATACTAAGTAACTCTTCAGCTTTAATTTGAGACATTGCTTACGTCCAAACTGTAATGGGTCACAGAGTTAGGGTCCTTTGAAGGTGATAGGTACAAAACCCATTTTTTCCCAGTTTTTCGTTTTTAGGGTATGAAACCAACTTTTTATAAATTTTTGGTTTCATAGTTTTGGCGGGTTTTGTCACACAAAGTTTCAATGAAATGCAATTTCCTTTGTCAAAGGACCTATCTCAATGCCAATGAGAGGGGTTCGCAATCATGAGTCTCTTGAGTCGTGGAGACGTCTTGGTGACGTCTCTTGAGACTTCAGGGCATCCAGGGAAAATGGAACAAAAGTCAAACATGTTCAATCTTTAAGTAGACTTCTTTAAGACGCCAGCAAGTAAAAATTATTAGCCCGTTCGATTTCTTTTAATCGTTAGCAAGTTCCGACAACGTCTCTGCGTCGTCGTGGATAGTAGGGGACGGTGCGGCAACCGTTCGCAAAGATGCCACAGAGACTTGCTCGCGTGTTAAAGAAGTCTACTAAAAGATTGGACATGTTTGACATTTGTTTGATTTTTCTCGCGACTTCTTGCAGAATCAAGAGACGTCGCGGCGACCTCTCCGAGACTCCAGAGACTCATGCATAATCGAGAACCCATGTCATTGCCAGTGAGATAGGTCTTTTGACGAATGAGATTGCATTTCATTGAAACTTTGTGTGATAAACCCCCCCAAAAAAACTATGAAACCAACATTTTATAAAAAGTTGGTTTCATACCCTGAAAACAAAAAACTTGGAAAAAATGGGTTTTGTACTTCAAACTTCAAATGACCCTAACTCTGTGACCCATTACAGTTTGGACGTAAGCAATGTCTCAACTGAAAGCTGATGAGTTACGTAGTTTTATAGCAAACAAATCACAAAAGTAAACCATACACTTTTGGAATGACTGACCTTTGAACTTTGATTACCTTTTTTTAGGAACACACTGTATATCGAATATATGAAGTGTAGATTTGGATTAGGTTATATATTTCTAGGCAAAAAGACATTAATTTTATGATACAACAGAAGGAAAAACTACCTTGAACCGTACTTGGGGTTACCAATAGATCGAGATATAGACAAAATGATCCATGTATCTAGTTCTATGTAATAGGCTACATGAATGATCAAAATAAGTGCAAGACAGAATCACATTTCTACGGGAGCAAGTTACATTGTACATTAAGGACTGTATGAATAACTTTTCTGGTAGATATCATTATAGCAGCATATGCTACATTATGGGAGTAGATATCAGTCAAACTTTTTGTGACTGTACATTGGCTGATGTGTATAATATGCATATGAAGAGTTTCATTCCAAAACGGACTAAATCCACCTTTGGAGATTTTGAGTAGGATAAATCACTGATTTCTAATTTGCCTTAGGCCATTTTAATTGGTACAATTTAAAAAATGTAGCTCTAATTTTTTTATTTTTTATACATTTTTGAAATTTTAATATCAATGGTTTTAGTCCCTTTTGGAATGAAACTCCTGGAAATCGTTTATTTTCCCAATAAAACGTATTTTCGCATAATTGAAGTTTTTAGCCAGCTAAAAATGTATTTAGAACTTATTCTGTAGGTGTTTTATGAATAGAATAAAAGCGAAAATTATGAATTTTGAAGAATTTTTTTTTCACCAAAAATATGATATTCAGTCGGTTCAAATATTTCATTCCAAAAGGGACTATAAAATCCAAGATTATTCATAAAATCTGTAAATTTAAATTAATTCTATTCAAATTTTCTTTCAAGTTCCAAGATCAATATCTTCAGCTTCTGTGCAAAAATCAGAATATAATATATCCTACCGGAACATGGTTAAAGTTAAGATATTTAGAATCCATGTAGTGGATTTAGTCCCATTTGAAATGAAACTGTTTTGGATTTAGTGCCTTTCGGAATGAATCAGAAAATTTCTGGAATGCAATTTTGGGCATTTTAATCCCTTGCACTAGGTGCATTATATAATGAACTTTGGTCAAATATGGATTTAATCCCTTTTGGAATCAAGCTCTTCATGTACAATGTACTTATTTAAACTAAACCAAAGTGTTTCTTTCACACATAAATGAGCAACCAGAGTGTCCAAAGGAGAAAATTTCTCACAAACCTCATCACAAAAAAGGACCTTGTACAAGCATCCATAGACAGGGAAACTGCATAGTTTTACTCTTTCACCAACCAACTACAAACAAGCACAAGGTTGTAAAACTTTCAAAATCTAGGCAGGGAAATGATAGTCTCACTCTTCAGACCCCATGTATATTAAACTTTTACTGAGTCAAGTTCAGATAGACCTGTGCGGCCAACTATCAAATTAACAGCCAAACCCAAGTTTTATGTTGAATAACTCTGCATAAAATACAATCTCCATAACAAGGAATATAACCATTGAATATCTTGGACTAGAAGACACTCTATCCTCTATAAGTTATTTAGCTCTTGTTATTACGTTTTTGGGTAAATTAATTTACATCTTGGGCGTAGACACATATTAATTTCTGTCGTTACTGGGGGTTTGGTCTATTCATAGTTCAATTCATTATTACCCAACATATACCAAAATAAAGTTCACCTTTCTCTATGCCAGTGATTTCTCCTCCAGTATAACATATTTGTTGCATGGATATTTACTTGGAAACAATTGTATTTTCCCCTTTAAGGTAGTCTGCACTGCTTCTTCATGCAAGGACGATGGACCACTTGTAACTATGCATACCTACAAAGTATAGTGTAGCACAAGCACAGATATTTGGACTCATTCTACCCCTGCTATTATGATAGCCATGGAACAGAAATGATATTCACATTATTTAGACCCTATCTTACTCCTGTACAGAAATGTTCATGCCACACATTATTTTGATCATAACAAATTTCAAGATCACTTAATATTTTGGTATACCCGTAATCCCCACGTATATTTATAATCCAAGGCATTTTTTCTCACAATTTCTTCTTTTCATAAGTGTCTTTTTACCAACAGACTTTAAAAAAAATATTTTCTAAATATAGATATATAGATAGAGAGATATACATCTCCTCTTCTATAATTTCCAATGTATTTCCTGGATTTTTTCCTTCTCTCATATTCTCCTTTGTTTTTGGTTGTGTTTTCTGTGCTTTCATCCTTGTTTCATCTTTTCTTTTATCATTTCTCATGTACTCTAGCTATGTGTTTACCTTCTATCGATCTTTTCATCTGTAATATCCTTGTGTTATATTTCCATTATTTTCTCCTTCTTTCACCTTCTTTTATTTTTTATTATTTCTTATAAATTTCTGTGTTTTCAACTTCTATTTTGCCTTTTCTTTTATCATTTCTCATGTATTCTTGATCCACCTTATCTATCATATCTTATGTATTTCTGTGTTTTTCCTTGTTTCATATCGTTGTCTTTCATATAGGCTTACTTATTTATCTGTTTTCCTCTATTCTGTCATCTTATCTTTATTAGAACACCCGAATTAAGCTACACAAAGTCAATGTGATTCTCAATGCCCTATTACATTTGCCGAAGTAAGATTAAAGGTATCTTTTGTGTGCTCTTTTGTGTGCCGTGAGCTTTCATAACTTTTTAGCATAGGGTCTCACATATATTTTGATACCAAATTTATATAGTTTCGATCATCAGATAATGGGCAGCTTTAAAAATCGTTGCGCTATGCGCTTTCAGTTTCCCCATAGACCGTTTATTAAATATGAAGTCCAAAATGCAAAAACGTAAAATGTCAATAGGTAGCTTTCTAAGGCACAGACCGAACGTCAAGCTACTACGAGGTGACGTCATATCGCCACTGCGCATGCTCAAAGGCTTTCACTCAGGTTCGTCTCAAAATCCTAGGAACGGGAGTCGGGCGGAAATTTGCCCCGATTCCCACGTCGTCGCGACACGACAAACGTGAGTGATGTTTCTCCGATTCATGGATTGAAAAACAACGGAATACACTATTAAATGGTTGAAGAGAAAGTGAAAGTATAAGAAAAAACAAAAGAAATACATAAGAAATAGTGAAAGAGAGATGAAAAAGAAGGATTAAAACAAAGAAATACATAAGAAATGATGGAAGAGAAGATGAAAGAAGGAAAAAACAAATAAATACATAAGAAATATTTGAAGAAGAAGGTGAAAGAAGAATAAAAACAAAGAAATACATAAGAAATGATGGAGAGAAGATGAAAGAAGGAAAAACAAAGAAATACATAAGAAATAATGAGAGAAAGTGAAAGAAGGATTAAAATCAAAGAAATACATAAAAATGTTGGAAGAGAAGATGAAAGAGGAAAAAACAAAGAAAAACATAAGAAATAATGAAAGAGAAAGGTGAAAGAAGGATTAAAAACAAAGAAATACATAAGAAATTGATGGAAGAGAAGATGAAAGAAGGAAAAACAAAGAAATACATAAAAATATTGAAAGAGAAAGTGAAAGAGTGATTAAAAACAAAGAAATACATATTAAGAAATAGTGAAGAGAGGGTGAAAGAAGGATTTAAAAACAAAGAAATACATTAGAAATGAGGAAGAGAAGATGAAAGAAGGAAAAAACAAATTAAATACATAAGAAATAATGAAAGAGAAGGTGAAAGAAGGATTAAAAACAAAGAAAATACATAAGAAATGATGGAAGAGAAGATGAAAGACGGAAAAAACCAAGAAATACATAAGAAATATTAAAGTGAAAGTGAAAGAACGATTAAAAACAAAGAAATACATAGAAATGAGGGAAGAGAAGATGAAGAGGAAAAAAAAACAAAGAAATACATAAGAAATAATGAGAGAGAAAGTGAAAGAAGATAAAAACAAAAGAAATACATAGGAAATGAGGAAGAGAAGATGAAAGAAGGAAAAACAAATAAATACATAAGAAATAATGAAAGAGAAAGTGAAAGAAGATTAAAAACAAAGAATACATAAGAAATGATGGAAGAGAAGGAAAAAGGAAGGAAAAACAAAATACATAAGAAATAATAAAAAGAGAAAGTAAAAGAAGATTAAAAACAAAGAAATACATATGATGGAAGAAGATAAAAGAACGGTTGAAACAAAGTAATACATAAGAAATGATGGCAGAGAAGATGAAAAGAAAAAAAACAAAGAAAATACATAAGAAAGATGAAGAGAAGATGAAAGAAGAAAAAACAAAGAAATACATAAGAAATGATGGAAGAGAAGATAAAAGAAGAATTAAAAACAAAGTAATACATAAGAAATGATGGAAGAAGAGATGAAAGAAAGAAAAATAAAAATACATATAAGAAATGATTGGAAGAGAAAGGGAAAGAAAGGATTAAACAAAAAAGTACATAAAGAAAAAAAAAAATACATAAGATACTATACAAACACATAAAGATAATTCAAATAATTGTTCACCCGGGTCAAACATCTTTGTCACGTGACTATCAAACTACCGTCGTCAAAAATACGAAAGCGCTTCTGCGAATTCGCGTAGGAATCGACGAACGAGGTCTGCACGACCTCGATACGCTCCAGTTAACTCGTTGTAGCTGACGTTCGGTCTGAGGTTAGAAAGCTCCGTAATTACATTATGCAGGTAGCCCAAAAAAGAAGTACAAAACTTTGCAGACTTATTCATTCTAATATGCCCAAAATACATGCCAAGTATGAGAAAATTTGGTCTCATGGGGAGGGGTGGATTTACCCCCTCCCTTGGTGGTAAGATCACCAAAAATAACCATGCCCATTTAAGGTTAAGAATATTTTTCATGAAATAAAGAAATTCATTATAAATGTATAATATATTGTTTAAAGGAAAATTCATGAGCAATTCAAATATGTTGAAAGATTAAGGGTCAGAGGAAAGGGAGGCTTAAATAGGGGGCTCCAAGTTAAAAATTTGGAGCCCCTCACAAATAATTAAAAAATTCCAACATAAGATGTTACTACTTCATCCTACATATGCCATGAATGCCATTTTTGACATCCTCATGAAATTTCCTTTAAGAATATGTATACTTTTGTAGGAGAGACTGTATATTTTTAATGTTATGACACTTTGATCCTGATAAGGGGAAGATTTTTAGATTTTTACAGTTGGTAGCGTAACACAAAAAAGGGGGATTTGGGGGCGAGTTGGGTCAAGTTCCAAACGCATGACTTTGTTATTTACTTTTTAAAGTATCATGATGACTTTCGTAGACATTTCAACCACTTCATCGGTATTTAAATGGTCAATTGAATGAAAACAACAGAAATCATTTATATTTGTGTGGTGTTCTAATAACTTTAGCCACCGCTGTATAAAATCGTAAAGTATCATTTATTTTATACAACTGGCTTAAATTTTATGCGATATGGTCCATCAAATGCAGAGATATGAGCCTTCTCTCAGCACTCATCAGAAAACCTCTAAATCCAAGTACGTAAATTATTCTTCATTCACTCTTATTTTATTTCATTTTTAAGATATAATGAATATGTCATTCCCCTCCCTCCACTTAGGGGGTCAACCATATACACAAATGCTTGTTTGGATTCTTAGAGATACCCCCTATAAGTATCAATAGGGGAAACCGCTTCACAAATATACCCCCTATTACAGGCTTTTAAATGGAGGGGTACGTAGCCAGTTAGCCCCTTTGCACATGTTCTTGGACCATACATAAGGACCCTATTTCAGGATTTGTCCCCAAAGAATTGAAAGCTACCCCTAATGTCAGGGGAAATGCTAAAAGATCCCTATTTCATTGATATCTCAGCATTTTCCCCCCTACCTGAGCCCCTAAAATATACCCCTTTACCGGAGAAATCGGGAACAAGCATACGTGTATGGTGACCGCCTGAGTGATGGGGATAGAGGTCATCCCCAAGTCCTGAACAAAAGAAAATCCTTGCAGATTTACGCCCGAACTTGAAAAGATATAATTTGCACCACTTTAACAGAAAACAAATCTTGTTAGCTGAACCTGACTACACATAGGGCTTTCTACTTAATACAAAACTTGGATAGAGAGGTTTCTAGATAATATGTAGTGAACATATGCTCATAGCTTTGTGATTATTGGACCATATCACATGAAATTTCATTCAGCTGTAGAAAATGAATTGTAGCTTAGGGTGTAAAGATATACATGTAAGCAATATAATGTTGTAATTTTGATATTATACCCATCTAGAGTGTTCTCAGTATTTTTTGTGGGACACACTGTATATACTTGAATATGCACAATATATGCAAATTAAGAAGCAATTAGTAATTGTCCAACATTAATTTGGCTTCCAAAATTTGAATAAATCTATTTGACAAGTTAGGACTGTGAGGCCAAATCCAAAAAGATGCCTATCTATAGTGAATTTGATGTTACCTCTGTGTAAACTAAGTAATTATCAGGCCTAGACACAATTTTCAGTAGGTTTATCCTTTGAAATTAGATGAGGCTAATATTAATTCAAGGGGATCCTAAATGTTTGTCCCTTACATATATGATAAATCAAATATGATAAATCATATATTACTAATACCTAACATTTTGTGTCATATAAAAAAGTACAAAACTATCTTCACTCCGGTACCTATTTGTGTAAAATTTAGAGTGGTCTAAATGAGGAAGTTGAGTGGACAATGTGTTTTCTCTTCTCTTTTATTGAATACTTGAATGTAATAAAATAATGTACTTTGCATAATTATATCAAAATTTCATTTCCAACTGTTTAGAAAATTTTCCTTATATTGGGGGGATTTAGGGGATATGGCACTCAAATTGACATGTCACTCAGATTTTCAGTTATTTTCTTTATTCATGAATACTATTAACCCTATCAAGACCAAGGGAGGCACAATGTGCCCCCCCCCCCATACTGAACTTTTATATGCCATTTCTATACGCTTGGATCTTTTTCTAACAAACTTGGTGACTTTTCCTAAAATTTATTCACAAGCATTTTGATAAATATTTTGTGCTGGTATGATATTCTGTGTTGCCATGGCAACCACTAATTGGTAATTATGTTTCTCCATTTTGGGATCATTTTTGATATCCATAGTTCAAAATGATGTTATGGTGTTATCAATGAGGTTTTTTTGATCAAATTGAATTGAAATAACATTCTAAAATGAATACCACTCTTCTCCCTATGTTTTCATTACTTTTCATTTGAAAAAATTGCACCAAAACAATAGATAAAATAGAAAATATTGAAATACTTGAATTGAATTGAATATCAATTTTTTTCACATTTCTAATTTTTGGAGTGAGTTTATCCCTTGAAATTCACAGAATATGATTATAGCTTATTGCACAATCACTTTGCATACCTAAACAGTAAAAAAATAGTCCAAAAACTATAAAAATTAGATTGTTTTACTTAATTACCCAAAACACCCTCTATTGGCAAAATTGCATTTTTCTTATTTCAGAGCATAAAGTGCCCCCATCTGGCAACTTTGGCAACAATGAATGAATAATACAACATATTTGCACCAGTCTCCACCATCAAAATGTGATTTTAGAAAGTCAAAATGCTAAAATTCAAAATTTGTGCATTTTTCTATGTATTTCTTTATTTAACTGTAAATGGCACCCTAATATGTTGACCTTGAGACATTTTAAATGTACCAAAATGTAGAGCCTGAGTTGCTCTATTGTCTTGTCAAATATAAAAATGATCGGTCAAATAATAAAAAAAAAATATGGAGGGGGCCTATGAATGATCAATATACCTTGGTCTTGGTAGGGTTAAATGTTATCAATGGGAATTCTTTGAAATTAAAACAAAATAACATTCCAAACTAAATGTTACCCCTTTTCTTTTAAAATTCTTACCTTTAATGGGACAAATGTAATCAAGGCAATAGAAATATTTTTAAAAAAAAAATATAGAAATACCAACTTTTTTCCCAGTTTCTTAGGTTTGAAATGTACATGTATCCTGTGGAATTCACCATACACATTATTATATCTCACAATACAATTACATAGCATACATGAATGCAATTCAAGTAATTGTTTTGGTTAATTACACAGAGCCCTGCTAGTGTAACAACATGAATTTCTTCATTTTAGTGCAAATAGCAGACCTTGAGAAGTTTTAGTTGTACAAAGTTATAGGATTTCAGTTGCTCTATCACCATGCCAAAATGGTCAGTCAAGTAACAAAAACAAAAATATCTAGGTCTTGATATGGTTTCTTTCTTGAAATAGAAAAAGAATAACATTATTTTTATAAACTAAATTTTTTTCATTCTCTTCTAATTATCTTACTTTTATTGGGATAAAATTATAGCACCAAAATAATCAATAGATATATTTAAAAATTATAGAAATAGTATACAGATTTTTTCTCCAATATCTAAGTTTACAAATGAGTTTATCCCTTTGAATTCACATATAATGATCATATCTCATTATAATTAGGTTGCATATACAAACAGTGCCAAATGAGCATAAAAAACAATTAAATTTCAATCATTTTAGTCAATCGCAACAAACACACTAGCTCATGTGGTATTCTGTTTCTCCTCATTAGTTGCACAAAGTTCCACATTTGGTGACTTTAACCTTATCAATATCAAAGTATTTTGATTGTTCACAGATCGCCCTCCATAATTTTTTAATTATTTTACCGATCACTTTGATATTTGGCATGGCGATAGAGCAACTCATGCTATACAACTTGGTACAACTAAAATTTCTCAAGGTCATCCTATGGGAGCAATTTTGCAGTTACATAAAGAATTACAAAAATGTAGAAAAAGTAAAAAATAGAAAAAGTTTTACTCTCTAAATTCACAGTTTGATGATGGGGACTGTTATTAATATGTTTTATGATTCATTCCTTGTTCATTCATCTATTTGAAATGTTCAAAGTTGCCTCATGAGGGTGCTTTATGGTCTTAGATAAGAAAAATACATTTCCCCAAAAGAGGGCGCTTTGGATAATTAACTTAAATAATTAAATTTTAACTGTTTTTTTTTTACTTATTTTCACGGTTTAGGTATGTAAATTGACTAGACAATGAGCAATGATCATATTCTGTGAATTTCAAGGGATAATTAAATAATATTGACTGCCCTTGAGGGCAATATGGCATATAGTGCCTGAACTAGCATAATATTGCCCCGAGTCGAAGACGAGGGCAATATGGTGCTAGTAAGGGCACTATATGCCATATTGCCCGAAAAAAACAGTCAATATTTTTATTATTATCCTTCAACTACCTATCTCCAACATAGGACATTGAAAACACACAGTGTAGTCTACTTACCACATATCCTAGCTGGTCTGGTACAACTGCTACAGTACAGTCATGTATGTTTGAATCCAAAATGTTCCATTGTCTTCATCAATATTAAAATATCAAGGAATCAATTCCCCTCGAAACATCATGCCTCGGTATAATTTGCAGAATGTGTCATTCAACGAGTCATAAAAGTTTGCTTTCTCAGGATATAACGTTACCAAAAACGGAAAAACTGATTTAAACTGGGCATTTGTCGTGGGATTTTTTTTCTTTTCTTTGTTTCTTCAGCATTCTGAGTTGAACCATTGTGACGCAATAATGCTTCTGTGCGTATCCATTGTCTTACTACTCTTTGTAAACGCGCATCATTAAAATTACGCGTAGGACCCCCGACCAGCCGGTCAACATTGTAAAAAGGCAGCCCTACGTCAATGCGTGTTTTTTCAATGGGATTTTTTTATTCCGGTCAATATGGCCAATATACCCCATGATCGCTTCATATATCGATATCATATCAAAACTGCGGTCGGTATGAATTTGCAATAGCCCGGTTCAGATGTCTTATAAGGGTAATAATCTCATTTAGAATGTAGAAACATGAAAAATGTGATATTTTGAAAATTTTCTATTATGTCTGTTTTTATTTTTCTGTCTATATTGTTTTGGCACTATTTTGAATGAAAAGTATCACAATCAAAAGAAGAAGACTGGTATTAAGTTTAGAATGTTATTGCAATTCAATTTGAATAAAGAAACCCCTTGATTAAACCCTAATATTGTTTATAACAAAATGACCAAAAATTGGAGAATTTCAATCGTTGCATAACATTGAATATAATTGTTATCATAAAACAGATTTGTACAACCTCTGCATCAAATAATTTCGAGTCTTGCTCATTTAATGCAATATTATTGCAAATAGAGCCCATATATATGGTGGTCATGAGAAATTTGGGTTGAACAAAGTTGGAGACTTTGGGTTTCTCTATCATAATGTCAAATATGAAATTTATCGTTCTCATAATAAAAAAAAAATATGGAGAGGGAATGATTTGGCAGCCCCCGTGTGAATGGTCAAAATACTTTGGTCTTGACAGTGTAAACAAATAGTTATAGCATCCAAAATCCTAAAGTTTCTTGATAAGAAGCAATGCCCATATTTGCTACTCAAGAATCATATAAATGATATTTTATAACCATAATTGTACATTAAGAAAAAAATAATAAAAAACCCAACTTTAAAACGCTCTTAAGACGAAGATATTCTAATTTACTTCTGAGCTCAAAATATGTCATGGGAATATATATTATTATAAAATACGTTAGGATCAGAAGGAGGTAAGATATATTTTGAGAGAAAATGGGGAAAATCTGAACATTTGTGTACAAAACAAATGGAGAGTTGTCCAAATCAGCCATTTTGAAGCCAATGTTGCAAATTTGAGTGTCCCCATAGAAGGTACAATAAGACTTTTCAAACTTCCATAACTCTGTTATTTTTTAAGCCGATTTTGATGAAACCTTTTTAAAATTGATCCTCTCATTATGCTCTTTCCTATAAAAGTGATTATTTTCTTGGGTGTATTGGTTTCCTTTAAGTGACAAATCTGTAATTATTAGATTTTGATGATGGAGACTGTTACAGATATGTTTTTTGTATCACTCATTGTTTATTCATCTTTCACAATTATTCAAGATCATTAAATGTGGACACTTTTTTGCTATTAAATAAGAAAAACACAAACTCACCACAAGAGGGCGTTTTGAGAAACTAATGAAAATTAATTAGTTTTATTGTGCTGTTTAGGTATCCAGAATAACTTCCTAAAGATAAACATATCTTGTAAATTTCAAGGCAACTCACTTGAGAAAGTAAAAAAATTATATTTCTATATTTTTTCAATTATATCCTTTGGGTGCCATTTTTCACTTAATAAGTGAAAAAATTAAGGTTAAAATTAAATTGAGGTTACCATGGCAACATGGATTGCTACACCCCCACAAAATATGTACCAAGATGTTTGTGATTAAATTTTAGGATAGTTTACCACATTTGGTAGAAAAAGATTGAAAAGTATAGAAATGCCATATAAAACTTTGGCATGGGAGCATATTGTGCCCCCTCTTGGTCTTAACAAAACTTTCAGAACCTACCATAGAACAGGTGAAAAAGCTCTTTATATTGTATTTATTAGGTACCCCTTAATCAGCTGATTCATAGAGCTCCAACTTGGAGGCATACATGTATTAGTGGCCCTCCCTCAAATTGATTCTTTCATTATAACGAGGCAATTTTGGAGAATAACAAAAATATTGTTTGATTTATTTGCTCACCATAATGTGTGCTCAATGATTTTTGTACAATAACTTCTGCTGATCACAGTCACAATGCTATCTTTATATTTTATATAAACTGCCCCCATATTTTTTAAAAATTTTTTAAAAAGGTTTTCCAGAGTACCATACTAGTAAATCAAGGCGTATCGGCAAAGCATTTTGTTCTCTGATAACCAATTCTCTTGAAGTAATACATATGCCATAGATTAGAGAGAGATACAAAATGTACTTTGTATTTAAACCTTAATCCTCTATTGATCTAAAAAATTAACTTTTTCTAAATGTATATACCCAATACAGATTCAATTAGTATTCATTTATTTGAAACAGATAGAAATACAAAGGTATTGTATAGCAAAGCATTACAGAACTGATAGATTCTCTTCATTTTTTCTTCTTTATATTTTTTTTACTAGCAAAATAATAGGCCTACACATCATAGGGAATTGTCTGTTGAAAAATGGATCCCAAAGCATGAAATGTTATTTTGCTAATTTATAATTATGAGGTAAAATTGGGTTTTTTAAGGGGAATTTTATTTCAATAAAGAAATGAGACACATCATTCTAATGGTAAATACCATATCTATGTTTCATACATGAAACATGGTAGGGGAGGTTATCCTGTGCTTCATTTCACTTTAATTTTACATTTAATATAAGATAAAGAATAGAGTATCTCTCTCTGACTCCCTCTCTCTCTTTAACCCTGTCAAATCCAATGTGCCCCTACAACACTTCTTTTAATAGGCCATTGGTATACTGGTCGATTTTTTTTTTCATCCCAAATTTAGTGACTTTTCCTGAAACTTAATTATGAACATTTTATGGGGGTGACATTTCATTAATTCTGGATCATTTTCTATATCAATATCCAAAAATGATATCAGGTCATTATCAAAGGGGTTTATTTCATTAAACTGATATGAAATAACATTCCAAACTAATCTTCACTCATGTTCTTTTGGTTTTCTTACTTCTAATATGATATACATTATTGCACCATAACAATAGATATAATAGAAAATAGATTTCAAATCTTTCAAATTTAATCATCCCTTGAAATTCACAGAATATTATGAACACAAGCTGTAGAATAGTGCATGTATTGAAGTCCCTACTCCTAGCTTGCAAGCACAATTCAAATATACTCTGCCTCCTATCATTTTGACTGATTTCCCTGGCTTCAAATTCTACGAACAAAAAATTGACTGATTTTTCTTCCTCAGTAGGCAGTACAGTACTAGCTCAAACGAAAAAATATAGCGCGCTAATCGGTGGATGGGGAAAAAATGAAAAGAAGAAATTGGTGCTGCACACACTCAAGCTTGAGCCAAAGTTTCCCCTTAATGACCTAACTTGAAGCTTGAACAAACCTGATGCATATGTCTTATCCAAACTATACCATTAGAGTATACACACCGGTGCATGGGTTTGGACAACTTTCTTGAGTTATTGCAGTACCTCGTAAAAAAAACGCAAACTACAACTACATACTTAGCTCAAGTCTTTTTCAAAAAGCCTGAGAATGAGATAACTCAGGCTGTGAAATAGCCTGATGTCCTCAGATTGGGCTTATCACAAATAGTGCGCTATCAAATTAGCTCGAGCTAGTGCACACCGCCTAACAATTTTGACCATATCCTTGGCAGATGGTTTCTTAATAAAAGCTATTACTGTGAAGAAGTTAGAGTAGATTTAATTGTGCCTCATAGGCCTAAGCAACTAGTATCTTGGAGAAAGCTAGTAGTGTGTATTTATTTGCTTTCTTTTTTTTCTCTCTCTTTTGACTTCCACCTCAACCCCCCTTCGCTCTCTCTCTATCTCTCTTTCTCTCATAACTTTCTTTTTACACCTGCTTTTACATGCACATGCATTGCAGGAATCTTAAAGTTAGCAAACTATTTAAAGAAGAAGTGTTGTTGAAGTTGAAAATAAACTGTAGTGTACATTACATGCATGTTCATGTGTACAATATGTGCTTTTATAGACAAGTCCAGACTATGGAGCAAATTATGTGTTTCATTTATTCTTGACCTGTCTGAACCAGAGGTCAAGTCTGACACCTAGATTTATGAGTGCATGCCTGGACAGTGCAAGATTTTTTTATTGGATCTATAGAGCTGACAAGAAGATTGACCTGGAAGCATGACCACTTCTCTGCATTGTGGTAAAGGGATCAAATGTAAGCAGAGATTTCTAACCAGGGCGAAGTGATGAATATATAAATGGAGAGTCCATGGGATAATACTGAGGTTGTCAGGAGGATGGTAAAGGTAAAGGAAGATGCAGCAACTGAATATGTGACCAAGCTACACCATCTAATACAAATGTACATTGTGATTGAGCTATATATACAGCCAGATTTACAGATTTATGATTTCCGAGATGCGATTTCAGGTCAAACTCATTTGTTGGAGAATTAACAGTTGGTAAGTGAACTTAATTTTGCTTTATTAAAATTCTGTCTATATAGATAACAATAAAGTTGTATGTACAGTGCTCATTCTTGTTAAACAGGGAGACATTTCGTTCTGCACAATAGATCATTATCATATGCAATAAAGCACTATGTAACCTTAACATATCTTGAACTGACAAAGATTTTGAGTATAGATTCAGTCACTTTGTCATGTTGATGATATTTGGAAGTATATTAAATAAATGGCCTAAATGAATGTGCAGTTTACCACCCCTCTTTGACCCATTATAATTGACTCCCTCATCAATTGATAGCCTCGATCATGACATACACAAGTGCATAAAAAAAGTGAAGAATAAAAATCCAAAGTTGGCCATAATATGTATCACTAGGCCCTATGACAAGAGAATGTGTTCTGGTAGGGTATGGGAGGAAGCAATTACTTCCACTATTCTTGTACATGAACTACATGTATGCCTTTAAAAAAAATAGCCCTCAGATATATTATTTGATATGATTGAGAACAGTGTTTCTTATATCCACCTTGGAATAAGATTTCTAATTCAAATTTCCATTTGCTTGTCATATAACACAGTAGAGGCAAGCATATTATGTAGTTATTTCTCCAAGTTAGTCTTATTAAGTAGGCAGAAATGAAATCACTTCCTAATAATTCTTTTCTTGGTTTACATTACAAGCATTGTTTTTTTATTTTGGTCCTACCATTTCCATCTATAGACAAATTGCTTGAAAGGCATGTAATAATATCTGTTCTGTTGCTACGTATTTGTATTTCTTTTTTTTTGTTTGAGACAAATATGAATATTAATCTAATCTGTTTTGCAAACATGTTCATAAAAAGGGCATTATTAAGATAGATGCTCATTGGAAAATATATGCCTAGACAGTTGTGGCAGGTTACATCAAGAGGAATGGTGATTGGGACATATATTATATGGTATAAAATGGTATAAAATCCCTTCCTCATGTTTTGCTGCTATTACCTTGATTTTCATGTTCATCGATCTACAAAACAATCTCTTGATATCAGATCATAGACCTAACTTCTCTAACTGCAGAAATATATTCTTCAAATTAACGGGAGGGGGGGGGGGGGGGGTATGAAACGCACTACAAATTTTGAGGGACGTAAATATGGAATTTTATTGATCTTAAAAAATGCAGAAAAATAAAAGAAAGGGGGGGGGGCGGGTATGAAACGCACATACCAAAATTTTGAGGGACGTAAATATGGAATTTTATTGATCTTAAAAAATGCAGAAAATAAAAGAAAAATGTGAGTGAAAGTTTGGGGAAAATCGACCAAAATATGATGAAGTTATCAATATTCAAAGTTTTGATTCTGTGACGTCACATGCGAGCAGGTCTCCAATATGTGTTATGTAGTGTAAATTCCATAAAATATCTTTTTTTTTCAGAGGAAAATAATTATGTCACCTGTGCGGTCGATATACCATCAAACATTATACACGACTATATCAAATTGACCCATTCCTTTATCAAGAACCATGACAAAAAGACAAATTTATGGAATTTACATACACAACCAATGGGAGAGGTGCTCGCACGTGACGTCACAGAATCAAAACTTGAAATATTCATAACTTTGCCATTTTTTGGTCGATTTTCTTCAAACCTTCACTATTATTTTTCTATTATTTTTCTTCATTTTTTAAGACCAATAAAATTCCAGGGTGAACTTTCCCTTTAAAGTGGAATAGCAAAGACTTATTATCATCGACAAAACGAATCAGTGGGGTGTGTAGAACAACTTGCTTTCTATTTTGTAAATAAACGGACAACCTGAAGTGGAGTTAGAGGACATTATCTGTCCCCTCCATGAAATCTTAAACATCAAGTAGAACTTTGAGGGGTTCTTGATGACGTCATAAGTTGGAGGGAAAGTTGCACAGCTTGAATGCTGCACTATGTATACTAGTCTTATGCGGCGGTCACAACTCGTTGTAGGCTACGAAGCAGGTGCCATCAACGTAGCCTGCGTTGCATGTACAATGCACGCACAGGTCCTGGGTCAACTTCTGTGATTCCTGCGTTTCTGTAATAAGGGTATTGTAAAAAAACCTCCTGTACGTCGTACATGCATTGTACCTGCAAGGTACCTCCGCTGCATGAATTTTCTACGAAATCTATCGTAGGGAGTTGCACGTCAATGGTACGGCGAGTAGTGACCGACGCATTATACATGTATTGTAACGCATTACTTTTTATCCCTTTTCTTATTTCATTCGTTGTTTTCCTCACTTTGCGTAACTATGTTATTCATTTTTTCTCTATTTCCTGATGTAATTCATTGTATCTCCTTCCATACAATGTACCCATATGGTGTTGATGTTTCTGCTTTTATGTTATTTATTGTATTTCTCTCTTTCCTTATGTTAGTCATTGCTTTTCTCTCTTTCCTTATGTTATTCATTGTTTTTCTCCCTTTCCTTATGTTAGTCCTTGCTTTTTCTCTCTTCTCTTATGTTATTCATTGTTTTTCTTACTTTCCTTATGTTATTCATTGTTTTTCTCTCTTTCCTTATGTTAGTCATTGTTTTCCTAACTTTCCTTATGTTATTCATTGTTTTCTTACTTTCCTTATTGTTTTTCTCATTCCTTATGTTATTCATTGTTTTCCTTATGTTATTTATTGTTTCTCTATTTCCTAAACATATTTGTTGTTTCTATCTTCTTATTCAGTGATTTCTCTTTATTCCTTATGGTATTTATTGTTTTGTCTCAATTGTTTTATCTTTCTATAATAATGCATCATAGATAGTAATAGATATGCTTCATGCATTACTTTCGGGTTTGCTCCTCCAACATGTGACGTCAACAAATTGCCCTCAAAAATATCCAATTGAACCTAATTGTGTATACAATGTTCAAAGCAGCATTACTCATGAACTAAATGGTGTTCTGTTTTTAATGTACTAAACTTGATAATGCAATTGGATTCGACAAGATTGGCCTCTTTTTAAAAATTCCACTTTAACCCTAATACTCCCGCGGTATTTTGAACCTTGTCATTCCGGGGGGGGGGGGGGGGGGGGGGGGGGGGGGGGATTATTATGGTCCCCCCTTTAGATCTTGGCTGCGGATCGATAGCGGCGAAAATTTGCACGAAGGTAGAGGATTGCATGGGTAAATTTCACTTAATTCATGTTTCATTTTATGTGAATTAATTATGCTAATTTATTCATGAAATCATACTTTTTGCTCTAATTCACTAGTTAAAGCTCCTAGAATACTAATTTTTGGTTAAAATATTCTTAATAGCATTCCTTAAACTTGTAAATGAAAAAGATTCTGGTACCAAGATCAATTTCTTATGTATTTTATTGTTTATTAATTTCTCATGTATTTCTTTGTTTTTTGTTCTTTTTATTTTTATTGTTTTTTTTCGGCACAATCTATCGGCGACATTAGGTCAGCCATAAATATCATCATATAAATAACTGTTGTCAATGAAAGTAAACAATAATCACTCATTTATGAATTTAAGCTGAAAAAACATTTTGTATTGACTTTGTACCGTACTTGAAATCAGGATTTTTAAAATGGTAATTTCAACCCTTATTTATCTGGGGTCACTTTTATAATTGCTTGGGAATATGGGGGGGGGGGGGTAGGGACCATGGGGTAAGGATTTCAACCAAGATCTTCATCGGTTGCGATAGAATACCTGATCCAGGCGGATGTGCAGGGGACGCGCGCTCCCTCTATAATTTAAACAACCACTCATTGACTATATATGTTAAAATTTGAATCCTTTCGTTTGCTTCACCTATTTTTCCAAATTTTCGGGGTGCGCCTCGAATATTTCTATATCCTGGATCCGCCACTGCCTGGGTACATGAACTTGGTTGTCATAGGATTGGAAATTTCCACCCCTGGGTACATGAACTTGGTTGCAATAGGTTTGGAAATTTCCACACCTTGGTACATGAACTTAGTTGTGATGGGTTGGAAATTTTCAAACCTTGGTACATGAGCTTGGTTGCGAAAGGTTTGGAAATTTCCACACCTGGGTACATGAGCTTGGTTGCGATAGGTTTGGAAATTTACACACCTTCGTACACGAGCTTGGTTGCAATAGGTTTGGAAATTTACAGACCTTGGAACATGAGCTTCGTTGCGATAGGTTTGGAAATTTACACACCTTGGAACATGAGCTTGGTTGCGATAGGTTTGGAAATTTTCACACCTTGGGACATGAGTTTGGTTTTGATAGGTTTGGAAATTTCCACACCATGGTACATGAGCTTGTTTGCGAAAGGTTTGGAAATTTCCACACCTGGGTACATGAGCTTGGTTGCGATAGGTTTGGAAATTTACACACCTTGGTACCTGAGCTTCGTTGCGATAGGTTTGGAAATTTACACACCTTGGAACATGAGCTTGGCTGTGATAGGATTGGAAATTTACACACCTTGGAACATGAGCTTGGTTGTGACAGGTTTGGAAATTTACACCACCTTAGGAACATGAGCTTGGTTTGTGATAGGTTTGGAAATTTCACACCTTGGTACATGAGCTTCGTTGCGATAGGTTTGGAAATTTACACACCTTGGTACATGAGCTTGGTTGAGATAGGTTTGGAAATTTTCACAGCTTGGTTGCGCTTGGTTTGGAAATTTACACACCTTGGAAATTACGAGCTTGGTTGCGATGGGTTTGGAAATTTTCACACCTTAGTACATGAGCTTGGTTGTGATAGCTTTGGAAATTTCCACACCGGGTACATGAGTTAGGTTGTGATAGGATTGGAAATTTCCACACCTTGGTACATGAGCTTGGTTGTGATAGGTTTGGAAATTTCCACACCGGGTACATGAGCTTGGTTGCGCTTGGTTTGGAAATTTTCACAGCTTGGTAGTGCTTTGTTTGGAAATTTACACACCTTGGAACATGAGCTTGGTTGCGATGGGTTTGGAAATTTTCACACTATGAAGTGATTTTCCAGTTTGGTAAGCAAGAATTTAACACACTTTGGAACAATTTTCCAATATTTTGTGCACCTGATTTCACTCAAAACAGTCCATTTTTTTGGACTTTTGAAGAAAGTCCATTTCTCAAATAGAACGGGTTTGTTACATATGGAACATTTATACATTTTATGTCAGAGAGGTTTGTGTACAAGGTGATAAGAGAATTAAATTTTTTTCAGGAGTGGTAAAAAAAAGTGATTTATTCATATTTTCTGGAGTTTTGCAATTTTGCTTTGTTGTGGAACTTGGTCCATGAAAAGAATAAAAAATAAAAGAGTTGAAGATAATGGATACATGTATATGAAAAATTTTTTATATAAACTTAAGAAAAATTATGCAACAACGAAAAACATAAGAACCAATAGTGGGAATAGTTAATTTCGGATCCAATCCTTTTGAATACATTGTATGTTTCAATGCAACATTTTAAAAGAAAAAAAAACTTTTTTGGGCTATTTCCATATTTGAAATGAATTCTGTTTTAAAATTATGGATCAAATTGTACATTGTCTATGGGGACAAAATGTCCCATATATGTAACTTGTCCTTTGTGACTTGTATAAATAAAGGCTTACAAAAAAGTGATGATCCTTATAACACAAAACTTCACAGAAATTAACTTGAGTATTAAACCTTTCATCACACAAAATTTCAAAACATGTGTTGAAATAATTTCAGAGAATTTTGGAGTTATTTAAAAAGTTATAGTAAATAGTGGTAGTATTAATAAGAGTTGTGATTGGTTGAAATGATGTCATGTGTCATTCACGTTTTTGTTATAGTGAACGATTTTTGTTATATTGAACGTTTTTTTTTGTTATATTGAATGGTTTTTACCTGTGTTAAAATGAATGGTGAAATCGATTGCCTTGTTGCGCAAGCGCGTAATAACAGTAAAATGGTGCGCACAAAATACATGTAGATACGCGGAGCGACAATATACGTCACAATAGCTTAATTAGCACCAAAAGTTTGGCAAACATTTGCAAAGATAAAACCAGATTAGGCAAGGTCAAAAATCTAGGGGTCTATTTACTATAATAAATAGTGCATGCATCTATTAATGCAACATTACTGACTATGTGAACTCCAAATAGTGAACTCCAA
Organism: Paracentrotus lividus; assembly: GCA_940671915.1. NCBI lineage: Eukaryota > Metazoa > Echinodermata > Echinoidea > Camarodonta > Echinidae > Paracentrotus > Paracentrotus lividus. The sequence goes on from CALNVZ010000218.1 coordinate 29,650,436, forward strand.
ATAGGGCACATTTATTTCACCGAGGCCGTAGGCCGAGGTGAAACAGATGTGCCCGAGGGATAATTTAGTATTTGTCGGGCACATAATCTAGCAGGGCCGGCGGAGCGTTTTAAAAAGTGAGGGGGCCCAAGTTTTAGAAGAATTCATGCGAACATATTAAGCCCAAATAATAAGGATTTTTTACGGGGGGGGGGGGGGGGTTCAAAATGTGAAAAAGTGCACATTTGTGAATGAGCAGATCATATTCAAGCGCGAAGTCAGTGGTCAGTACAACTTTTTAGAGAAATTTGCGAGTGCGTAGCGCCAGCCGAAAATTTTGGCTTATTATTACCTGAAGGTAGTGTATTCTATATATACACATTTTGATAATGGTGAAAATTTTGGCTTACAATGATGCAAAGGCCTTATATTTTACTCACATTTCTCCCTCTACTCTTACAATGTATGTATTCTTGTTTGAATTATTTTACTAGATGACGATTACCTTCATTTTAATAAATATAAAGTGAGAACGCGAGCAGAAAAATTTACCTAACATTACATGTTTTGGGACGCAAGGGATCAGTCAATGTACCCTTTTTTTTATAGAAAACTTTGAGAGCGCGAAGCGCGAGCCGAAAATTTTGGCTTAACGGACCGAAGGTTTAGTGTATTCTAGACATAATCTGAAAATTTACATCCCATCACTTCCATTAACGATGTCAGGAGTCAGTCTTTCTGAGAGAAATTTGAGCAGACCATATTCGAGCGCGAAGTGAGGGGTTAGTATAATAAACTTTTCTACAGAAATTTGCAAGCGCGAAGCGCGTGCCGAAAATTTTGGCTTATAATTACCTGATTGAAGGTAGTGTATTCTATACACATTTTGATAATTGTCATCGATCCCATCTGAGACACATTTGCGAGCGCGTAGCCCGAGCCGAAAATTTTGGCTTATAATATTACTTGAAGTTAATGTATTATTTTGATAATTGTCATCCCATCTGAGACACATGTGCAAGCGCGAAGCGCGAGGTGAAAATTTTGGCTTACAATGATGCAAAGGCCGTATCTTTTACTCACATTTCCCCCTCTACTCTTATGTATTTTTGTTTGAATTCTTTATAACATAACAATCACCTTCATTGTTCTTAAAGGAGGAGTCCGGGCTGAAATGAAAAAGTTTTGTAAAATTAAGTAAAATTCATCAAGCACAACACAGAAAATTTCATCAAAATCGGATGAAAAATAACAAAGTTATGCATTTTTTTAGGTCTTGATTTTTTTTGTAACACAGTTCTTGGCAATTGTCTCATTGTCTCATTTGAATATTTGAATATTCAAATGAGCAAATTGATGATGTCACAGTCCCCCTACTTCTTGTGTATTTTTATATATGAAATCCTATTTATCTCATTTTTTCATATATTGCGTATACAGAAAATCTGTCCCTCATACTCAAATAAGTAAAAGCACTTGTGACCTTGAACATTCCACAAGGATTAATCCGTGTTTTTATGTCCTTGGGGCAGAAAATCTTGATAATTGGTATTTCATACAATAAAATACAAAGAAAGTAGGGGGACTGAGACATCATCAGTTTGCCAATTTGAAGAACTGTTTCCTAAGAAATTCAAAACCAAAGAAAATTCATAACTTTGCTATTTTTTATCCGATTTTGATGAAATTTTCAGTGTTGTGCTTTTTCGATTTTACTTTATTTTTCTTATAATGCAAACTCCAGCCCGGATGAGTCCTTTAATATAAATAAATTGCGAACGCGAGCAGAAAAATTTACATAACATTAGGCCTACATTTTTGGGACGCCAGGGATCAGTCAATGTACCTTTTTTTTAAAGAAAACTTTGAGAGCGCAAAGCGCGAGCCGAAAATTTTGGCTATAATGACCTGAAGGTAGTGCATACTAGATTTTGAAACTTTATTGACATCCATCACTTCACTTTGCGACGTCAGAAATCAGTCTTTCTGAGAGGAATTTGCGAGCGCGAAGCGCGAGCTGAAATTTTTGGCTTATAATGACACATAATAAGACCGTATATTTTATGCAAATTTCCCATCTTATCTCTTTTTGTTTGAATTCTTCTATGGGTCAAGATCACCTCAATTTCAACAAAAATAAATTGCGAGGGCCAAGTGCGAGTAGAAAAATTTGCATAACTTTACTAATATGGGACATAAGGGATCAGTCAATGTGCCTTATTGAGAGAACCTTGCGAGCGCGATGCGCGAGCAGAAAAAAAAGGCTTCTAATGAACCCGAAGGTAGTGTATTTTAAACACATTTTGCCTCTCCTTCCCGTCCTTCTTATTCTTTCTTTTCCCTTTTTTCCCTTAGAAAATATTAAAATTTCTGGCAAAAAAAGTGGGGGGGCCCAGGCCCCCCAGGCCCCCCCGTCTCCGCCGGCCCTGTCTAGTATGTTGCATAGTAGAGCATGCACTATTTATATAATATTCTTCTGGTCCCATACATATATGTAACGCAGTACATTTTATGAAGTACATCACAGGTCATATTTCATCATCTCCTTACAGTGTACATGTATTGCTGTCTTGGGTACCTCTCATGAGGATGAGAAAACTAGTACCTTGAACCTTCATCAATATTTTATAGAGGGTAAAAGTCTCTGAAATGTTCCTAACATGTACGTGACATGGGTTTTATCTTTGACTTATCAATGAACACATGATATGGTTCTACGTGAACAAGTGCTTTAAGTGGCTTACATGTAATCATACACGTAAGTAGGGTTCAATTTGCTTTGTGTAGTGCCTTTTGTAGTTTGTAGACAAAATAGTGTGATAACATGTTTGAAGTTTCTAAAACATTACTTTTAACTGATCCTGGATATATACAGTATATGCTCCATTAATGTTTCAACTTCGATTAAAGAAAAGTAATTTCCTTTGAAATTGTATACTTCATAACATATTTCCCTGAGTATCAACATTAATTTGAAATCCACATTAATTCTACTAAGTCACTTTGCAAAAAACTGGCAAAAAAAACAAAAACAAAAAAACATGAACTAGATTTTGTACTATAAAAAGGACTCTCCTCTATCTAAAATAATTAAAATATTCTATATAATAATATAAAGGTTAAATAAAGTAAACGGATAATACATTTCTTCACTTGAAAATGAATATGTGAGCAAACAAGTATCAATAAAGAAGGAAAACAAATGGCTAGGGGGGGGGGGGGGGGGGGGGGGGCTGAAGAAACATTGGCAGCACAGAAACAACAAAAACAAATTGAAAAAAAAAAAAAAATGAAACCTGAAAATGAGTAGAAATGGGTAATAAGTCATAATAATTCACAATTCAGTATCAACATAATCAAAGGAAAATAGAAAAGAGACTATATCAATTTAAACAAATAGGGTCGTACAATTCTGGACTTAGGCCAACTATCCTTTTTTGTTGTTGAAATATATACTTCATATTATTGTTATTATCTCCATTGTCAAAGATGAATGAAGTATTAAAATAAAAGAGAAAAAACTCACAGAAAAGAAAGAAAAGAACCCCGCCCCCAATAAAACTGAACGGTGCATGCCCCGGATTAAGGTCCCCCATAAATCATATATCGCGCACTGATCTTAAGTAAATAGATCCAGCTGATCAGCGCCACTTCTGTATACCTGGATAATTGGTTAGTTTACCTTGGGAATGGGGCTGGAAAGATCCTCTCAAATTCGTTGTATTTGTGATCAATTAGTGAGTCTCGAGCCTTGGAATGTTGCGTGAGTTTTATTCCCCAGCATTTTTGCCGTCAGTTGATAGGTAATTCTTTCTGAGATATTATTTTGTTCTGAAGGAATGACCCGAAAACCTTGATTTACCTCGATAACTGGGCGGTGTACGGTATTCAAGTTTGAGAGGAAAGGATAGAGGTACGGGCAATGTGGATTTTATGAAGAAAGAGAAGAATTTAGCGTGTTCAGCATATCATAGAGATTTCTAGGTTAGAAGGAAGCATGAGGTGGTTGGGAAGAAGTATAGCTTTCGTAAATGCTAGGCCATCATTGAGTTGGTAATTTGCACAAGTGGTTTCAGGGAGGTGTCTACTCTCCATTTCCCTGATGACTGATGTGTTTGTTGGTGGAGCTCTGATTGAGTGGCTTGGCCTTGGAAGAAATCACAAATTAATAAAAGTAAAAATGAGATGCTGAATGATTGTAAGAGAATTTTTGTTGTCAAATTTGTTCTTGGTTTGTCGTAATATCTCGGTTTGTCGTAATATTACCCAGATAAAGAAATATTTGTAGATCTAGGTCCTTAAGGTGTAATACTTATTTTTGCTAAATATAAATGTAGGCTCAATCTAGACATCTCACGCTCAGAATTGACAGAATTAAAGATCTCAGAAAAATATTGGAAAAAATAGTTTTGACTTTTCTTCCAATGTCTCCATGAATAAAGTACCCATTTTCTTTTGACTTTTTTTGAGCAAAATGTTGTGAATGGTCATTTGATGACCCTTCGAGCTACAGATCTAGGCTGCCATCTTCAGAACATTTATGTTATGCAGAAGTTATTGTCCTCGCAGATGATGTTGCTCTGATTGCATCTACAGCTAGTGAACTCCAATCGATGCTAGACACGACCCACAACTATACCACAACATGGAGATACAAAATCAATCCATCCAGGGGTGCCATCCTTGTCTACAACAACAAAGACTGCACTAAACACACCTGGTACCTGAACAAGGAAGAAATCCAAGAAGTTGGCCAACACCCTTATCTAGGTGTCACCAAAACAACTCTGCTCCAGGACCCAGTTCCAAATATTGTGTCAAAGCCGGGTACAACACCCTCTTCGCCCTGATTGGAGGTTCTGCATCTTGGAACAATTTCTGGCCTCCTGTAATCGCCAAGCTGTGGATCACCTATTGCATCCCGAGGATGGTGTACGGCGTTGCTGTTCTCAGATTGTCCAAGAAGTCCATGGAAAAACTAGACTCTGCCCAGGCTCTGCTGTTCAAGAAACTCCTTGGTCTCCCGAAGAGTGCGACCAATGACATGGTTTTCCTGCTGACTGGAGTCATCCGTCTCTCCCTTCAGGTCAAACTCAGCAACCACCTGACTCTGGGCTGACTCATCACCTTTAATACCCAGCGATAGGTACAAGCACGGAGTTCTTCTTAATGCGCTGGCATCCAATATACCCTCCATCCCCTACTGGAAACAACTCCTCATGAAGGTGAACCTGCCTCCATTGCTGTCTGACTTCCCAGCTTTCAACTACCCTCAATGAAAAAGGCTGTGCCATCAGGCCATCTATCAATCACTCAATTGCCAGGTACGTGCGCTATTGAGAAGAAACACACTCTGGCTTTGTGGAAACAATGCAACGACCTGCCTTCTCCTGCAAGGCTGTTTCCAGCAGCTCTTCCCTCTCACTTCCGTTTAGCTTCCAGACTCCGCTCTCAACTCGTGACAGGCACCTACCTAACCCAGCATAGAATAATGCACACCATTGGAAAATCCCGCACCTCCACATGTAGACTTTGCTTTAATAGAGGATGAAAACTCAATACACTTCGTTGCCTCTTGGACAGCCCTCGAAACAGAATGAACTGCACTCATTTTTCACATCCTTGCTCTTATGCATGCTTCCGAGCAACAGCCATTTTATTATGCTTTTGTCACCCCTGACCAACATGTAGCACTGTTCATTTCTCTCTTCTAATCTTTTTGTTTGTGTTTTTGTATAATTATGTCATGCTTTTACATTGGTTGTCATCTCTTGTATTGTATAAAACATGTATTCTTTTTGGTCAAATAAATTCAATTCAATTCAATTTTTCAATTCAGTATTTATTAATTCCGTTCTTTCAGGAAAAAAAACCAACAAAATAACATAACAATCATATAAACATAATCTTAAAAACAACGTATTACAAAATTAATTGAAATTTAAAGCACAATCTTAGGCATAATATCTTGTTGCATTTGAAGAAAAAACAGAATAAGGGGACATGTTTAAAAGCATGGCTTGTAGATTACATGCCCCTATAAAGTGAAAAAAAATACAACGCATAGCAATTCCATTATTTATGTTGTGCTATTCAAATAAATTCTACGCATATATACATATTATTTTACAAAATGATAATGTAAAGTGAATAACGATGGGAGGGAGAAAAGATGATTCATGATTAAAAAAAAGGGGGGAAGAACATAACAAGGTATGTTGAATATGAGAATAGAAAGTGAAGGAAGAAAAGGAGGAAGTTGGCGAAGAGTGGATGGGGAGGTGGTCGGGTGGGTGGGTACTACTTTGTTCATCTTGAATTTGCTGTGTACTGTGAAAGAATGTGTTTTTTTAATTTGTTTTTGAAAACGTTTAAGCTCAGGAAGTCTTTATATCTTCAGTTAATGAATTCCAGTATTTCGGTCTGTAAAAAACGATAGTTTTAGAGGCAAAAAGAGTGCGAGTCCGCGGGATATGATAAGAATTAGCCTGTCTTGTAGGGTAATTGTGTATTTGGCTGTTTTTTCGCAAACATACTTGTAAAGACGTGGGGAAGTTCTTGTTTTTTAGTTTATACATGAATTGCCCTGTTTGGAAATAAAATAAGTCTGAAAACTTGAGAATTTTTGACTTAAGGAATAATGGGTCAGTGTGCGCTCGTATATGTGTGTTATGCATAATTCTTAAAGCCCTTTTTTGTAGCGTGGTTTTTTATCAATATGAAATTGACTTGAATTACCCCATGCCATAATGCAATAGTTAAGATAGGGTAAAACTAGGGAGAAGTATAAGGTACAAAGTGTGGAACTGGGAAAGAAGTATTTTAACTTGTTCATTATACCGATATTGCGGGAGATTGTTTTGCAAATGTTTAAAGTATGTGATTTCCAATTTAAATTGTCATCGAAAGTTAAACGAGAAATCGGAAGATGAAACTTTGGTGAGGGGTGTTCCATCAATACGAATATCGCCTGGTAAGTCTCGCAGTGTATTGCTAAATAACATATAATTTGTTTTCAAGATATTTAAAGAAAGTTTTTGCGTAACCCATTCTAAGACATTTCGAAGTTCTAAGTTTATTGTTGATAGAAGATGATTTGGTTGGAATGTGAATAAAATAAATTTGAATTCATCTGCAAATAAGATATAAGACAGTGTTTTTGAGGATTTTGTAAAGTCATTGATGTAGATGATAAACAGCAGAGGTCCAAGCTACCCTGAGGTACGCCACAAATAACTGGACGGGACGATGAAAATTTGTTATCTAATTCAACAAATTGTTTTCTATTTGATAAATAACTCCTGATAATAATAATAATAATATAACAACCCACTGCCTTTGTTACATACTAAAGTTTCATCATGTTCGTCTAAACAAACTCTCACAGCTCGTCAGTCAACCTGCGGAAAGCCGCTGATCCTCACAAACGGGGGGAAGAATAACCAAGAAGAAGAACATGATTTCACAATGTGACATAATCCAACATTGTTACCCACTTTGTTTAGAGATCTTCTTATACAGTGTGTACCTATGCAATTTATTTATGATACATGTATGATTAAACAGGAAATTCTCATTGTGATACCTTTTTACATCATAGTCATAGGGGCGTAGGTCGTAACCGAGTAAATTGCAAATTATGAAGGTGACGGGTAGGCCCTACATAATATTTATTTTTTTCCAAGTTTTTGTCAAGGGATGAAAGACTAAATAAATGGTTTCACTGGTGTCACATATCATTGCCCACAATCCTTTTGAAAGCTTTGGGACAACACTGATACTTTCATTCAGTGTTATTTCATTTGCTTAAAACTTTCAAAAACTGGATTTTATACGTAGCTGTCACCTTCAATTGCAATTTACTTGGTTTAATGCATTGCAGATATATGATTCAAGAAAAGTATCATTGCAAAGGTCAGGAGTTTGCCTACAACTATATACATGTTACAAATAAATAGACTGGAAGAGGTTCATCGTGGTGAAGAATATTGAAGAAAGTTGACCAGTTGTGTCTCACGATGTGCAAACGTAGAACGGAAAGTAGTGACGTTTCGGACGCACTGAGAGCTCGGCCGTTGCCGAACATGCTTGGACCGCCGAGCACCATCCCGGCTGGGATAAGATCAGTTGTGTTGCACAGGACAAGCATTGGTACATGCGCCGTATTAAAGAAGCCATTCAGATCCGTTTGCAATTGAATAATATCAATAGGGATAGCGGCATCGACATTCCCGACGAATGGTTGCCCATCATTCAACGCCACTCAGCGAACCGGTCCGAACCAGTTAGCAATAGCAATAGCGCGCCCCCAGCCCACCAGGCGGAAAACACTGCGCCCGATGATTGGCCAGCGGCAACGACCAATCACAACGCGAGTACGGATAGCGCGCCCCCAGCCGGCACGGCGGGGAGCAGCACCGCGCCCGGTGATTGGCCAGCGGAAACGACCAATCAGAATCCGAACAATAGCGCACGCCCGATCCTCCCGGGCACTTCTCGCGGCTACTTAAGGCGTCAGCAGCGCGGTCTTAGTTCATAGTTTGACAAAGGTCAGCAGTTTATAGCGACCGAAACGTCACTACTTTCCGTTCTACGTTTGCACATCGTGAGACAACTGGTCAACTTTCTTCAATATGTTACAAATAGCCAAAATATATGAACTGCTCATATGGATAACCTTTTTTTTTTATACACACTGTAGGTATCTTCCTATATTCAAAACGTGGCTATAAAGAAGGATGGGATAATCCTGAGTCTGGAGTGAGTAGACTACATCCTAGCTGAGAAAATGAATCATCATCCAAGGGTCCCAATAGCGTTCAAGTCTCCAGGTCGCCATGGATACGCTGTGGAGTTCTCTCCTTATATTCCCCAGCGTCTTGCTGTGGCGACTGCCAACACTATGGCATAGCAGGTAAGTTGGAAACATTTATAAGGCCAAAAAAAAAAAATTGTTTGGTTGTCCTCGACCGACCGACCCTCTGAAAACGGCCCGACCCGACCAACCTCTTTTTTTTTTTTTTTTTTTTTTTTCACCGAAACGCCGAAAATACACAGCTCATATTTATTGTATATTATTTTCATAAAACAGTATTATAACATGTGTTATTTTTCCATGCAGTCCATTTACATAACTCAATAAAAACGTAAAAGTGATCTCAAAAATGGAAGTCATTCGTTTCTTTGTTTTTCTTTGTTTTTCAATGGGAGGAAAAAAAAAAAAAAAAAAAAAAAAAAAAAAAAAAAAAAACCCGACCGACCGACCCGATTTTTGAAAAAAGGCATTCATTGGACAACCAAACAATTTTTTTTTTGTTGGCCTAAATCTGCCAGAATCTTCAGCAGTGTAGGAGGCAGATGAACTTGCAGAAAAGAAGATTTTTTGTTGTTGAGAACTGAGCATGACCATAAAAAAAAAAAAAGAATAACTCTTCCATTAGCCAAACTTGCTTAAAGCCAAGCTAGAGTTCTTACAGCCAAAATAATTTGAGATAAATCTGTAAGATATGTCCTCACATTGTTCCATTAACATATACATATGCCTACACAAGATTATATTCACGTTTCGATAATGATTTCAGAGAAATATTGAGAAAATATCGAAACAGTCCGTCAAATTTAGACATGGAGTAGAGCGCTGTATCGCCACAAGTCACGGCACAACATACACACACAGAACCGGTGCGAATCGCGTGCACATGATTACCCGTAGACTTTCCACGTGGCCGTGTTAATCACGCATGTGCTTTGACGGGATGTCCAAATAGAGAAATTATGCTTATTTTGCTCTTTTCTCAGCAAATACGCAATTTAATGTAAATTCCTTTGGTGGTAGTATTTATTACCTATGCTTGAGATTGTGGTATGAACAAGAATGTTTTGATTTATTTAATCATCACTACTACTCTAGATTATCTTTAAGCTTCAAACTTTCATAAGTCAATTACGGTTAACTATTCATGTAAGCGTGGGACCTTTGCAAGTCATCTCATCTTTATACTAATTGTAACACTTCATAAGGTCATTTTTTCTATTAAAGTCAAAGCCATTTCTTCAGTCCAAACAGATTCAACTTCAAATGCCAAGGTTGAACAAGTCACAAAATTGATTGGTGCATCACAATAACTGGTGCTATGTTAGAACTATTTTCTTTTCGCAGAAGGGGATACCAAAGCTATCACATCAGCTTCTCTATCCTATAAAAAAAACAACTTTATTCCTTTCAAATTTTAGGGACTTGAAATATTCGAGAAATGAGCTGAAATATTTATCTGTCCACTGATTTTCTTACATTTTTGTATTTTTCTTTATTTCTTTATTTTATTATTATTATTATTATTATTATTATCATTTTTATATATTTTTTTTTTTGGGGGGGAGGGGGAAAAATGTCTACAATACCTAGCACAAACCACCTTTTCTCTTTTTTTCCCCTTCTTCTGTTTCCCCTCCTCTTTCTCTTTCTCTTTCTCTCTCTCTCTCTCTCTCTCTCTCTCTCATTCTCTGCATATTTTCCATATTCAATAATGATACATTATGTTATTATACTTATTACTATGGCATATATGAGTTGCTTCGTAATGAGGTATCTTTTTATCTGTTTGCATTAACAGACTGCAACTGAGAATTATTATTGTATTGTCTTGTCTGTATTATATTTCATGTTTATAGTTTTATGTTTTTATTATATGTATACCACCAAAGGAAAACAAATTTCCATATTATTGTGGACAATAAAACTTTGAACCTTGAATCTGCAAACCAAACAGGTACAGGCACTCTGTTCCTGATTGACGTGACACCAGCCGGAGCTGTTCTTCTAGGGACGTTTGATTGGAGAGAAGGTCTATTTGATCTAACATGGTCTGAAAGCAACGAAAGACTCCTTATGACCGGCAGTGGGGACGGCTCCATCCAGCTGTGGGATATCAATTGTCCAACCGATCCCGTGAAATCATTTAAGGTCAGTCTTCAGGAATGGGGCGTATGGACCGAAATCCTTGACATATAACCATTGATTGCCAGAGTAGGGACAATACGATGAGAGATGTGCTGGAAGGGAAGATGGAAGGGAAGAGGTAGACCTAGGATTGGGATGGTGTCTGAACTGTCAGCATGCAGAAACAAGGAGAAAGACCAAAGACAGAGAGTGATGTAGAAATGATTAAAGATGGGTCTGCTCTTGGGAAGAGCATTGAAGTAGAAGAAGTAGGGACTCTGCACAGATGTTTACTCTGGCGGCAATTGCATTACTGTATAAGCCAATATTGTTGTGTACATATATTTGCATGATTTTGCACTAGTTTGGGAAATTCATGAGTCGATAATTTCACATTTTTTGTGATGTTTTCATTACTATGGTCTTACGTTGAAGTGGAAAATAAAACCACCGCGTAAATTACCACTTATACAGTATTTTGTTTTGGGATGTAGGGTTTATATTCCATTCGTGTTATGTTTAGTTTTTGATCTAGATCAATAGGTAAAGTGTTTTAGGGCTGAACTTAGTCATTCGTGTTAGGAATTGATCCCAGAGCTAATTTTCTGGTATGTAAACATTATCGCAAGAATTCAGAATTTCTGCCATCGTGATAATGTGATTATATTGTAATATTTTATTGTGTATGTTGTATTATGTAAAGAATGAAATTTTTTGTAATTATGCTTTCTTGAGATGTCAATAAAATACCATTATTATTATTATTATTATTATTATTACATGTACATTGCCTTGAAGGCTTGAGTGCCCATTTCATGATATTATGTCTTTAGAATTCTCGTCAGATTTTAAAGCACAAACTTATAAAGTTAAAAGAGTAAACAGACCATCATACTTTTTTTGAAGGAACATAACCGAGAGGTCTACAGCGTGAACTGGAACCAGACCCGGGAACAGAACTTTGTCCTCTCCGCCTCTTGGGATAAGACAATCAAACTATGGGATACAAACCGGGACCATTCCCTGCAGACCTATGTAGGTCATAGGCATAATGTTTACAGTGCTGTCTGGTCTCCACTGGTCCCTGGGTGCTTTGCTTCATCATCAGGTAATACTTTACAATTATTTTCATCATCCATATTTCATCCCTTTTCTCAGGATTTCTCTCTTAACCCATGTACATACAAGATTTGTCAAAGATGTAACTTGTTGGAGAAGAGCTGATTTGAAGAGTTTCATTCCAAAATGGACTAAATCCACTATTGATGAAAATTGAGTTAATGATACCATGACATTGTTCAGGTACCTACCCATCTTTGAACAAAAGAACTTACATAAATTTTGATTGCAACTTCCAGAAATTGAAACTTTTAATTTCAATTTTCCATAGACGCCTGTTCAAAATCCGGTAAAGAAATGCCATTTACTCGGAAGTTACAAAGGTGGATTTAGTCCCTTTTGGAATGAAGCTCTTCATTTGGCTATAACACACATTTCCAAGAGACCTCATTATGAGTTTACTCAATCCACAAAGAGTTAATTTTAATGGCTATTTTCCTTGAAACTGTTCTCATTTGAGTACGATTAAATTATATATCGGGGGTAATCCAATAGAAATTCTTATTTGTGAGTGAATTATGCTCTTTCTATTGAAGTGTATTTTGTCATTCTTAGCTATCTGGTTTCACTGATAAAGGTAAAGCCTCACTGAAAGGAGATGTTTACCTGTATTTTTACAGGTGATGGATCTCTATGTGTATGGGACATCCGTCGGTCTCAGAAACCAAGGTTCCTCATACCAGTCAGCAAAGCAGATGTTATCACATGTGACTGGTGTAAATATGATCAGGTGATTTCAATGATTCCATTATATAACCTTGCTTTCTTTTTAAATGGATTATTTAACTTTGTTCAAGACCTTTAAAAAAAGAAGAAAATCCACTTTTCCAGCTAATGCTGTAACCATAATTTGCAAACCTTTACGTTAGACAGGGATCTCTTGAGTTCTTTTCAGCAAATCGGTCGTTAATTGCAGAGATATTGATGAGGGTAATTATCTAGTATTTCCAGTCACTTAAACTTTTTTTTTTTTTTTTTTACTTATTGTGAAGCGAGGAAATGAATTTGTCGGGGATTCACCTTGAAAATTATTACCTGCACTTACTTACATCATGTAAGGCCCCGCAGGTCATATATTTTGCAAGCCTCCACGGATTCTCTCTAATGGAGGTGTAGAAGATTTGAACACTATATAGGTGATTATTTGTGTGGTTGTTTTATTTTTCAAGGTCAGTTATCACAATAATTTCTACTCCAATGTAAAATAATTTATGGTTATGAAAAAAATCATAAAGATTTTAAAATTATGCGCTTCTGAATTACCCCCTACTACATGTAGGTTAAAAGTGTGAAAATATTGCCGTACACAGAATGCATTGTGGATATAAAAACGTACATGTATGTATTGTCGTAGAAATACACGCAATTTCCTTTATAGACTGATATGGATACTAACATTTTAGAAAACTTTTTACCCCGTTTTCTAGAATCTCTTGGTTGCTGGCTCAGTTGACTGTAAGATCAGGGGATGGGACCTTCGCAATGCAACTAAAGTACTCTTTCAACTTGGTGGTCACACACATGCAATACGTAGGATAAAGGTGAGTGTACCACATGGTAAATTTCTATTTGGTCTAAATCCACTTTGACAGATGCTTGTTTGGTCATATTTCACATGGTATTATTCCATTTCGTCTACTTTTGGTCTAATTGCCACTTCGCCTGTTCACAATTTTGTCTAATTCCCTTTTGGTCTAATGTCTTCTTGGTCTATCACCTTAGTCACTCCCTGAACCAACATGTAACAAAACAATTATTCCTTTGGGAATTAGATGAAAAAGGCAATTAGACCAAAAGGTAATTAGATAAATTAGTATTGCATATATATTATTTTGTACTAACTTGAATTTAATTTTAATGACGTAGAGGAAGAAACTCATTTTGAAGTCATTCTTTTCTATACATTTGCCACCAGAAATAACATACACTTGATGGCTCTTACAGATTTATTTGAATGTCTCCCTCTATGCCAATTAACCACACAGCTTTCTCATAATAGCATTTCTATATGAGGCCTAAAGTGAAAGCTGATTTTTTATTGTTGTTTGTGTTGAATTGGTTGCATGGATATTTATATGCATGTCCCCCTATGTCAATCTATCATACAGTGTTCAACTTTATAATAGCATTTCTTTGTAAAGTAGAAGAACATTATTTTTTTTTTTTTTTTTTTTGTTAGGAAATAAAAATAGTTTAAAGTCGATGGTTGCATCAGACTTGTCTTGTACCACAACCTTCCATACTGCTTTCACCTTTATAATGGCATTTAGAAGCTGTAGAAGCTAATTTTTGTATCGTTTTTGTTCCAAAATGAAAACATACAGTTTAAAGTTGATGGTTACATCAGACTTATTCCTATGTCGCCCTCTTCCACAATCTACCTTACAGTGCTCACCTCATAGCAAGACTGTATTAGCCTCATCATCGTATGACTTCACAGTACGGACATGGGATTTCGCCAGGCAGCCGACACCCCTCGAAACCATTGAACATCATACAGAGTTTGTGTGCGGCCTAGACTTCAATATGCATGTACCGGGACAGGTAAGAATTGACAAATATTCTACTTTTAACAGGATTAATTAAACTACAGTTTGGTTTTTAATTTATGAAATGAAATTTAAAGAAATTTGCCTTGATATTAATATTTAAAAAAAAGCAGTTTCAGAATTCAATTCAGGCCTTATATGTGCAAATGGAGATATTGAAACCTGTCTTTATCATATCACTGGACTTAGTGTGATCCATTTACCTCGAAGTAACTCGGCTACACTCTCACAGTAGAACCAATGCAATTTGCCCATATTTTGTTGATAAATGTTAGTTTGGTCTAAACCCACTTAGGCTAATGCCCATTTTGTCTCATCCCACATTGTCTAATTCCTTTTCATCTACAACCAGATTGTCTAATTACGTTTTGGTCTAATTGTTACTTTGCTTATTTACCATTTTGTATAGTTCTCATTTTTTTTAAAATTGTCAATAAGATTTTGTTACAACAAGGCTGTTCTTCCAGTCCCAATTTTGTCTTGGTGTTCAGTGTAACAAGTACAGTCTGTGTAAAAAAAATGGTACAGTCTGGAAAATATTATTTAGGTATGAAATCTTCTCAAATGATGTGTGAATGTGGTACCGACGTAAAGCCAAAAGATTCTTCTTGCTGATGCACTTTGTTTTGTATAATTTGCTTTTGTAAAACAAAAGTTATTCTAAATTTTGTGTGGCGATGAGCTAATCGAAATTGCAAACATCTATTGTTTGGGTGCGCTGAATTCATGGCTATTATGTGCGAAACCCATAGAAAAGCATGAGCAAAGTACATTTTGTCTTGGTTATAGAAAACTGGTCATATTTCAAGAGCTACTGCACCAAATGGGATGAAAAAAAAATCGCAGAAGAAAGTCTGAATATCCCTTCTTTATGGAAATATCGAACACTTTTAGAATGTGATTAATTTTTCATACTTAAAAAAAAAACGTTTTCCACCTGTACCATTTTATTTGACACAGACTGTCGAAGGCAAGTTGGCTTTGTCCGAAGCACCTCATTATAATGGGAGTGGACTGTATTGAATTAAACATTTAATTTCTTATTTTTGTATTTGCTACAGCTGGCTGATTGCGCCTGGGATGAGAGGACTGCGGTGTACACTCCTAAATCTCTGGCTGCATTTAACACGTGATGAAGGTATACCCTTGGCTAAAATCTTTTGTCTCCAGAAAGCAGGTGATCCTTAAGGTAGTATCTCTCCTGGAAACGGATCAGTTGAATCAGTCACTGGAAAAATCTCAGATATGAATATGTTTGATTTTCATGTGACTCATGAGACGACGTCACGGAAATTCAGGTGACGTCTGTGAGACAGATTCGCAAGCTAGTCCCAAATACTCGCAAATATGTCTGAAACTCTTCTCATGCAGAGACTCCAATTCTCATGCGGAAAGGCATTTAAAAAAAAAAATGTCCTGCTCTCCCACTTGAGTTTGAAATTCTCACGCCCAAGCCATGCTTCTCCCTCTTTTTATCAAACCACCTCTGTGACACAAAAATACATCTGAAAACACTGCAGTATACTCATTTAGTGTTGTCATAATATCTAAAGATATAACCAGAGAACTTTTATAACCCTGTAAGTGGCCTCTGGCCGCAAGGAATTCTGTGCTTTTTGTTGCTAATGTGAACAACGCCCCCATTGAGCCGAATTCTCCAATTTGCTAAGGGGTTTCGGTGCTTGCATGGGGTTGAAGTTTCTGCTCATGGCAAGTGAGATATCACCATAAATCTATGTGGAAAGAGAGAATTCAGCAATCAATGGATTAACATAGGATACCTACCCCACCTGCTATTCTGATTCAATCAGTGACTTTTCAAGAAAGAATTGATAACAAGGCCAAATCAAGACAGGATTGATCAGAAAAAGACTTTCAGGTTCTTTAAAGCTAATCTAGTGTTGTAGTCACAAGATTGAATTGTGGAAGAAACAGTCTCAAAGTGATGGGAAAGGTTGATAACAATGTGTCTAAGAATGGTATATTGATGCGAGGGTTTGGAATCAAGAAAATTATAAGAAATTTCCCAAATTATGTTAAGAGTAACATGCGTTGGACTAAAAAATGCATGTATGGGACTACATGTACATGTGCTCACATGTTCGGGACCCGAACATATCAGCTTTTTTGGTCATATTATCATTATGAAGGCATTTGAAGAGCAATCCTTTTCAGTGGAACTTTCTACAATAAAATCCTTCCTAAATACCTTGAAAATAATTTGAAAGCTTACAATTATTTTCTTGACCCATGGTTCACCTTTCCCACTACACTAGATTCTCTTTAATCATTCATTGTGCTATTCTGTTTGATAATGTGAGATGTCGAGTGTGAGGTATTCATGCCAAATGAAGATATTTTAAGAGCAATTTGGTGTGTAATTTGATCAACACATTGCACCTTCTGTTCTATAGCGCTTAACAATTTATGCAAATTGTTTGATATGATGTACATGTATGGATTTAAAACCATCAACAATTTACATGTAGTTTGCCGTTTGCTTGACACCTGATCATTTGGGTGTTGCAATTTATTATTGATTGGAGGTGTCATCGAACTTGATATGAACACCAAATCATCAGAAAACCAGCTTGAACCTCTTGAATTGGGTCAGCTTATAAAATTGATATTGCTTTATGTTGTTGCTTGGTGCTGAATTAATTTACAAGAATTCAGCATGTTGTGAAACTGCCAAGATGTTATTTTGAGTAAATGTGCTATATTCAATGTTATTTCATGAAGCCGAAAATGCTTTGATCTTGATATTCATTTACATGTACTTTTATTGTGTGTGAACTATTTATGAATTTCTTGTATATATTTTGATTCTGGAGCAAATCATGGCAATGACTTTTCTCAATATTTGATACGCCACCCATTTATATAAAACAATGTCATTTTTTTGCTACAAATAGTATGGCATGATTATGCTTCTTTGCTGTATTTTACTTAATCTGTAATTTTGTATTATTACTTTGCTACAAAGGAACTTTTGATTCATAACATGAAAAGACATAAAAGATAAATTTTCTTGCAAACAATTATTTTTGGATATTTGTAGTGCATCACTTTCATTTAACATGTATGAAATTAAGATTGCAATATTTTGACACAAGGAAATGAAGTCTTTGTTCATAGAAATTTGCAAACATGATATAAGACGTTGATTCTTATATCTGTAAATCAACTTTAGACAATTATTTTTTAAAAGTGTATAGCAATAGTTCTGAAACCCCAGTTTTGCCAGGTTACAGAAGGTAATTTGATCAAATTAGCCCTTAAATAATTCCTCTCATGGGAAAAAAAAACAATATAATGTATGATTGCATGAGAGACAATGAAATTTGAGCTATAAGGGCATTAATCCATCTTCATCATTTTCCATGATTGTAATGCCATTGTGGCCGTTGACTCCCTCCAATTCATATCTTACTGGTAGTTTGGTGCTAAGGCACTTGTACATATTGTTATTGTTTTATGAAAGTATGATTTCAATAGCGAAAAAAGACAAATTTAAACCTTTATGCAGTATTACATGTTTTTTCTGTCTACCCAAGATGAAATCTTGCCATATTTTTTTGCTTTCATACGTGATTTGTTTTGCCCAAAGTTGAAATTTTAATTACCATCAAATGCTTAGACTGATAAAAATGAATCATATTTTAGTTGCTGAGACCTGTATATCATATGTTCAAACTTCTCACCAGAAATAATTTTTGGTCTATCAAATGACAAGCTTTTCGAAAAGGGATTTTTAGAACAGATTTTCCGAAAATCAGGTTTTCTCGCTCACTTTTGAGTTGAATGAAATGAAAGTTGTCCCTTGAACCATATATTCATGATAGATCTCAAGTAGAAATGAAAATGATGTGAAAATAATTTGGAATGAAAGCAATACTTATTCAAAGTGCATATTCCATTGCTATGTGTTTAATCATCTTCTTGCTAGAAAAAAAAACTTTCAACTTTAAGTCAATTAAATATTCATTTGCATCTAGATCATTTTGTATTCACACAGGATAGTACAATAAACAACAACTTAATACAATAAAGAACGACAAAAGTAATATATACAACATTGATTGTAATGGATATTTACTCAAAACAATGTCAATATCAAATTTGTTGTTGGTTGTTCTTAATTTCACATTGTATTATTTTGAAGCCTCTCTTGATTTAAAATGAACATGAACAACAAAGGCTTGTTTTTGTTTAAAATATGATTATTTATTGATTGGAGTACTTATTGAACCATAACAATGGTCTTGACTTGATTGATGATTAAAATTAAATCATGTGATTTTAAAATTGTACATGTCTACATACTACAGTTCATGTTCGTTTCCTCGGTGTAGTAATATTTAAGAGGTTAATTGCCAATTGGTCTAAACCCACTTTGACTAATGCCCATTTGGTCATATCCTGCATGGTCTAATTCCATTTAGTCTACAACTAGTTGGTCTAGTTACTTTTTGGTCTAATTGCCACTTTGCCTATTTACCATTTCGTCTCATTTCCATTTGGTCTCTCGTCCACTTGGTCTAATACCACTTGGTCTATTACCTGTAACAAACTTGTAGTAGACCAAAATACATTTTGGAATTAGACAAAAATGCAATTAGAAAAAGTATTGATTAGACCAAACATGTATTAGACCAAGCAGAAATTAAACCAAATTGCTTGTAGACCAAATGGGTTTAGCCTTTGTGGTATTTAACAATCAGATAATTGGACAAACTGTTGTAAGTGGATATAAGTGGATATAAACCGTTTTAAATGCTATTCTCATTATCATTGTGTCTTTACAGTAGTAACTTATTCTTTACCAAGTAAGTGTGTTTTCAAAGCAACATTTTGTAACCTGAAGGAAACTTTCTGTTAGGCACCTTCTCCAAACAAAGTGCGTCAGCTTCCGCGTCTTTTGTACCAAAAGACGATTTATCGGCTTTTGGATAGAATCTCTTCGTAGATAAGACCAGAGATCCTCTTCACGCCATCATAAAATCATTAAAAAAAAAAAAAATACGGCTTAAACACGTAAAAAGCAGAAAGCCGATTGTTTCTCGCGTTGGATCAGGAAGCTGCGGGAAACCGACGCACTTTTTTTTGGAGAAGGCGCCTTAATACTGCAATTGATAAGGGCTTCCGACAGCTTTAGGTGAGCTTTGGCGTATATTGCTAGTTCTTAAAATGATAAAGTCAGTCCAGAATATAAAGAGCGTTTCGCATCAAGCTCCTCCTTTGACATCAAGTCCATCTTCTTGAGGAAATTGTCCACCTTTTCTTGGAGTTTCATTCTTTCCTTCTCCTTCATGTCCCTCTTTCTCTCCTCCATCTGTTTCCTCCGTTCTTCAGATTCCGCGGCAGCTATGTTGTCAATGTGCGTCATTTTCCGAAGCTCTCTCGTTGTCCTACCATGCAAGGAGATCGTCTTTTCGTTCACCGCTCGGACTTTTCCGGAAGCTGAGATGCTGCTTTGCGCGGGCGTCATGTAGGACATGCTCAAAGCTCTCCTGCGGGATGACGGAGGCGTGCCAACCACTGATGACGTATCCTGTAGGGTTTCGGTTTCTCCGACGACTGCCATTTCGGTCTTCTCCATGATGTCTTTTTCAATGTCTTCCGATTTTAAAGCTAATTTTGACGCAGCTGTTTTGGGACGTTTTTGCAGCAACGCTCGTTTCGTCACCGTGTTTGCTAGAAGTGCAGTATTTGCTGCCTGACCTGTGTCTCTAGACGTTTTCAAACGTTGATCTACTTCGCTGGACGGTGTATTTCGCAAACTTTGACTTCTTTGTCGCCTGTCAGCCGATGTGACCCGTCTGTCAAGGTTTAAGGTCGTTCTATAACTGGGTCCATTCTCTTCCATCTCGGCTTCAATTCTATGTGCTGATATTTTAGTTCTGTCTGCTGCTGTTCTGGGTCTTTGTCGTTGTTGATTGGGGAAGTGCTTCGTCTTGGTTATCACCGGAAGTCTGTTCGCGTTGTCCGCAGATGAGGTATCGTTTGCATCTTGTGATTCATTTGATGCTTCTTGAGTAGCTAGAGCCATACCCCTCCAGCGAAGCAACTTTGTGTGTAGTCTAGGGGACATTGGCGGACTTCCGTCTGGAGTCCCACTCCCGGACGACATGCTTTCAACATCGCCCTGAAAAAAATATATTAAAAGACATGTAAGATTTATTCATCTGAAGATAAGGAAAGTGTCTGATTGTACAACATGGCAACCAAGTGTGTTTTTCTCATTCAGGTGAAAGTAAAACTTTTGAGGACCTTATTACGTTGGGGCATCTTGGTATTTACAACAAAAACAACAAATTAATTTTGAAGTGAAACATTTTTATTAACAAAATATGAAGGGAAGTTTTTACAGGTATGGAATAAAAATAAAAAAAAACTGAAATAATATCGACGTTATTCAACACATTTACAGTTCGGACATTCTTGCAAAACAACCTTTGATCATTCTTAATAATCGACAAGACTGATAAAAGATATAAACGGACCCCAAAGTTATAAATGATGATCAAATTTTGTAAATTGTCGTTCGGTTGTCGTGACTTTGAGGAGTTTTGGCGAACGGTTTTAACTTGGGTTTTATGAAAGAAATAGAAAAAATCTTTTACCATCTGCGCGGCAGCCCGAGCATTCTTCATCCTCGTCGACCTCAGCAAGTCGCTAAAGGCCACCGTCGAACTCGTCATCGCTTTCCTCTGCGACTCAAGAATCCAACAATCCTTACGAAGCCGCATCGTCTCGAGGTTCCTGTCGACCTTCGCTCTCGAATTCGCTACCCTCAGGCGATCCATTACCCCACGAAGGTTCCGTTCCTCGTACTGGTTCGCCAGCTTGACGTTGCTGTCGTCGTTATATCCTGTCGAGCGCGGTGATGTAATGTCGTCGTCTTCGTCGCCTTTGGTTTTTGTTGGATGCTTCGAAGTGGACGTTGATAAGGGGAATGTTCGCGAGCGAGGACGATTTCCAACTACGTCGTTCCGCTGCATGTTTATTCTTCTCTGCGAGCTTCGTCTACCTCCGCAATTTATATGAATTTTCCCTGTCCAATGTTACGTAATCGAAGATCCGGTTTTGGTAGAATTTCACGTTTCTCATTTGTTTTCGTCTTCCATGTCTGTTCCACCTGAAGTTCACGAAAATGTTATGCTAATCAGTTATGATCATTATTTCCGAAGTAGGTGTGAAGATCGGTATCGTTGTTCAAAAATTGTTTTGCCCCTCTCTGAAGATTTGCTTGGAAATAGAAGACTAATAGATGTTTTCGCAATGTATGAAATATTTCTAACTCCAAGTCTTGCACACAAAGATAGCAGGTTAAGATGTTGAAATATAGGTCGGTTGTCGATGGGATTTTCCCGTACTAGTTATATAAGAATCTCAGTTGTTTACTGGCACATAAATAACGTTTTTCAACAATCCGTAGTTTGCAAACAAACTGGACTTCGATCCTTCCAATAATGGGCGAGCGAGACAAACCGGACAATTAAAGTTTATCTGTAATTCAAGGATAAGAGAATGAAACGACTTCGTTAAAACTGCATTTTTTTAAACACTGAACTCCGAAATCACATAAATTTAGATTTAAGATGAACCCATTTAAATACGGAAGCGTTATAGTGCTATTCGACTTGTAAATTACAAGATATGTTTTCTTGTCCTCAGTATGCCGATATGTCTAAATATTTCACTTCTCATGTCGACTTATTAACTTTTAACTTAGTCGACCTTGTCGACATGGCGGAATAAATTGTCTTGTCAAGTTAACTAAAAAACAAAACGAAGTAAAACCAATCCTGATGACATGAATATATGTCGTGAGGGTGAAATCAATTAGGCCTATCTTACATAAAAGATTTCCCCTCAATGTAGTCAGATGAAGGCATGGGTCCTTTATTCATTTTATTTTTGTTTGTTTATTGAGAATCACAATTTAAATATATAATAATAATAATGGTATTTTTTATTGGAAAATAAAATATGCATCGAAGCCCGGAGGCTGAAATAATTTGTACAGTATTTTTTTTACAAATTCAAAATTTAACAACTTACACATTATTATACTATAAATACAGACACACAGGGTGATAAACGGCTACATGTATAGTGTCTTGATATAACTATCTTAACAAAATTTCGTCTGCACCCACTTAGTTTTTAGGTTTGCTGTATGCGCCCCTTTTAGTTTGAATCGTAGATCCACCACTGAATAAAATAATGTCACCATGACATCTCGAAATTTGCTTTCAACCAGGTCAAAAACAATACAAATACAGAGATTTATATTTCAGACAATAAACGCTTATAACATAATATAAATGCACAATTTTGAGAAAATCAAAGTGGCTACTAAACCGGTCTTATAATATAGGCCTAGGGCCATAAATCTAAATCATGTTCTGGTGCAAATTCTTATCATTATAGTATCCGTTTTAATAACATGATATAAAATAAATAAAAAATGTATATAACAGATTGTATACTGGATTTTTTTTGTGATCGAAGGGGGGGGGGGTGAGGCAATATATAAGATTAACGAGTTTAAATTCATATTTACACTAGATATTTTCGATTCGGAAGCCATATCAGGGTCATTTCACTGATATCATTATTTGCTTATAGACCAAGTGTTATCTTTATAATTGTGTTAATTACAAGTGTTTAGATCCATAAAGATAGGTAAGTATCATTAAGTCGATCAGTAAACAATATTACTTTTTATTAGATAAAAATTATCTCTTGTTGAAAAAGACTATATTCGACCTAAACTGTTGAATTCCTATAAGCAATAATTTAGGACCAAGTAGTTTAATATGGATAATTGTGATTTAGTTTGGTTTGCCCCGAGAGCAATCATTGATATTAAAAGAATATTATTGCTTAGTGTACATGGTGTAGCGATATTAGTAATTCTTAGTAGTTCATTGTGTTTAGATTGATATGATTTGCAATTCAAATACTGTCAATTCTAATCATAACGGTTTTTTTAAAACAAGATTATAATATACTCCCATCTTCACCATAATATGTGGCAATATGATCTTCGTTCACAAACTCATATAGCATATATTGCGAACATTCATGCATATGACCATTTTATTATATAATTTTGCAAGTTTGTATTATACTTATCATACTTATACTAAGTTTAAGAATAAAAAGAACTAGATATTTCTCACGAATAAGATGATAACTAGATGAATGTCAATAATATGAGTATTACCTACCGTATTTAATTGAAATGTCACACGATCGGATGAAAAGTTTCATCGCTTTTTGGTGATTCTAGTTGGCATGGTTACTTCGTGATGCAGCTGACACATTCCATATGTGAATAATGATAAATCTATTTTTTTAGATTTACAATTTTCCTGGTCATGTCGAATCGCTTTCTGCTTCCTTGTAAAGTAGTTGTCTTATGCCAACTGCCATGATTCAAAGATGATTATTTTGCATTTTAAGCCACAGAATCCGTTTGGGGGTATTTTCGTCAACTCTCTTTCGACAGAAACAAACAAACAAAACAAAAAGAAACAAAAACTTGGACTCATTCCGGTTCAAAAGATTCGAATTCTTTGATCGTCTTTTCCGCGCGGGTCACGATTTACTGTCTACTCCAAAGTTTTGACACTCTCCCAACTATTTTACCACACCCTTTTGAAATCTTTTCTGATGCCCATGATGACAATAAAACAATGTTTGGACTCGCATGCGAATCCGTGCTGAGTGTGTTCTGCAAGACGCATAAGTATTCGTGTCTTGTTTGCTCTGAGTCGTAACAAAAACATTGCTTTCATATAAGATACAATTTACTATAGCTTCTGGTGTTGACTTCTGTTTTCCAGGGCTGCAAACACTTCAAAATGAGAGAAAAGATTAACCTCCGAAGAGCAAATAAATGTTTCTTACTTACGTCAATTCTCAGGGGCCGCAAAGCGTTTTTGAAAGTGTGTGGGGGGGGGGGGGGGGGGGGGGAGCTGAATATGCAAAAAATCGCAACTATGTGGTCATTTTTGCGTTTTGGTACACGCTCACCGAAAAAAAAGTGGGAGAGGTCGAAGGTCTGCCCCTGGTTCCGCGGCCCCTGATCCTAGTAACGATAAGATATCATTTCCAATGTAAATGGCTTGGTTATACATAATTCATAATTCCAATTTATAGCGAAAAAATGTCACAGTATATGATGACAAAATTATGTACATATTTTTTTTAATATTCAAAGTGATTATTTGGGAGTATTGTATACACAGGAAATAGCAACAAAAAACGCCATTTCAGATCGTTAACCCCCCCCCCCCTCCAACATGGGTCATAGCCTTGGCGTGAAAGTTCAAATGTACGTTGGAAAAAAAAAAATCAATACAAGTTTACTCATTCATACTGGTAATGTTGACTAATAGAAATTAATAATACACCCATAAATTTTTGAAAGAAACAAATGAGACCAATCGCAATGAACACACGTGGCGTCACAGAGTATGTAGATTGTTTTAATCAATTTGTCATTATCCTTTCATGATTATTTTCAAAGATTTTAATAAAAGGGCTTAGGCAGCATGTTTTTGATATGAATGAACAACTGAGTCGCATTGCATGGGTTAAGCCTAGTACGTAGGTCCTACACAAAAATCATTTGTTGAAATTCAAATGAGATTACATGCCATTTTAAGGGAGGGGGGGTAATAAAGCAATTATGACTATTTTATGTAGTTCTTCTTAAAAAAAACAATGAAAATAGAATCTGAGTATTTTTTTGTTTGTTTGTTAACCTGTCAAAGTTAGGGGCCCGGCAGTGGCGGATCCAGAATTTTATACGGGGGGGGGGGGGGGCCAAAATCGGAATTTCAGATTTTGGTACACCCATTTTTTTTTCTCCGTTACACCGGGCGAGCCAAAATATACACTCAGTTTTGTTCACGTTATACGCTTACCGAGCGATTAGCAGGGGGGGGGGGGGGGGGGTAGGTGTTAATTTTTTTGGGGCGCCTTCGGCCATCAACGGGGTCATCATGTATCAACCATAGGGGGTCAATCGACCCCGTTCGTCTATTTTTACTTCGCTTTTTTTGGGGGGGGGGCACGGCCTCGGCCCCCCTGGATCTGCGCCTGCCCGGTTACCCCCCCAATAACCCCGCAATTTCCTTGCTCTGCTTGACAAGTGGCGGACCCACGTGGTTCAACTACTTTTGAACCACTTGTTGACTGTACATGTTAAAGTCAAACATGTCAAAAGAAAACAGTGGGCTCCCCTTTCCTCTATTCTATTTTTAAAACAAATTTTTCGGGCTGCGTCCCCCTATTTTCAAATCCTAGATCCACTGATGGTCTATATATTTTTTTTGAGGAAGGGGCACCGCCCTGCCCCTTCCCAGCTGTTGGGTAAAGGGAGTTTATTGTGTGCAGTTTTGCCTACCCCCTCCTCCCCCACCCTCAAGGTGGATCAAGGGGTCTAGGCATACACATTATGCAGTAACTTATCGTTATCATTTTTATGACGCATTTGTCGAATAGCCAAATTGTCAAATTGTATTTTTGGTCAAGTTTATTACAGGAATAGTAGACGAAAAAGGATTAAGACATAATGGTATTGAGCAAGAGGTAATTAGTCGAACTGGTTGTAGAAAAAAATTAGTCAAAGCGGGTTTAGACCAAGTAGCAATGCTTACCAAAAACTAAGTAGATCTAAGTCCAGTGTTTCCACTGCTCAAGAAAAAATTTTCCAGAAATGGGAACCAAGATTTCCCTGAATTCAGTGGTATTTCCTGAAATCTTCCAATTTGCTTGAAAACAAACTCCGGATAATGGAAGAGCAAGCTTGAAGTATGCCTAGTAGCTCCTACTGACCAGAAATAAAGGAATTTCAAGACCTCTTTTTGTCTGCGAGCCCCATGAAATATGAGCAAAATCAATCATGCGAAGCCGAATAATTTTGAGTTCTAAAAAGATGCAAATAATGATATAAATATCATGTTTATTCAAATTTTTTACATTCTGATATTGTGTACATCGATATTTTCAGATTTCCCGAAATTTCCTGGAATTATTTCACTTCCTGAAAATTTCCTGAAATTTCCCGAATTTCGGGAAGAGTGGAAACACTGTCTAATACTAGTAAGTCCTTGCTCTAACTTCAGTGGTCAAAAGCTTCAGCCACACCCACGCCACGCCCCTCGATTCATCCAACCACTGACCTCGATTACACGTGCGAGTGAATATGCGCATGTACGTATGGAGAGTCGTGTGTTGTGTAATAATTATTTTTGCAAAGTCACTCGCAGTTAGAAA
The DNA here is from genome assembly GCA_940671915.1 of Paracentrotus lividus. Classification (NCBI taxonomy): domain Eukaryota; kingdom Metazoa; phylum Echinodermata; class Echinoidea; order Camarodonta; family Echinidae; genus Paracentrotus; species Paracentrotus lividus. The sequence goes on from CALNVZ010000218.1 coordinate 29,677,322, forward strand.
GAACTAAAACATGTCTAACTCGAAGGCCCGACTTACCTACTTTGCTGGACGAGGATTGGTAGAAGTCACACGCTTGGCTTTGAATGCAGCTCAGATCGAAGTAAGCTAATAATGTCTCTTTCAAATTAGACAAAGTTAATGTCGTTTGTCGTATATACAGTCCCATGTACTGATTTATGTGTAATCACAATCTTCGTTTGTTTTGACATGGATGCCCATGGTTTTGACTACTCGGGCCTACTATACTATAATAATCATAAATAAAGCATTTTTAATGCACCATATGTCTAGTAAGAACTATTCATAGGCGCAGCCGCAGAGGGAAAATGAACGAGGAAATGCAAACTTGGCCTTGGAATTGGGGAGAAGGATGCAAAAACATATAAAAATTATAAATTATAAATCTAACAAATGTTCAATTTAATTTGTTGACATGCATGACAAGTGTGTCTAGAACAAAATACTATGATTGTTTTAATGTCACCATCCAAAAGATGAGACTAGTATTCAAACTTAGGTCTGATCATGATTTGATACTGAATTATCTGATTATAGTAGGTCCTAGTGGCAGTAAGTCAATCTCTCACTCGGGTAAAAAGGATACTACACTTGAATATTGAATGAGAAAACTTAACTTTGTGGTTTACAAGTAAAAAAAAAATGATTGTCCGATGTCATGATCCATTTTTAAACTATTTTTATTCTACAGTATGATGATGTTTACCTCCAAACGCGAGAAGAATTCTTGCAGCTGATCACTGGTAAGAAATTGTCATGATCATGGCTCATTTATGCCTCGTTTACACTGTGACTCAGGTCGCGGGTTCGACATGGCAATTTTATGTCATGTATTAAGGATCAGTGTGATCCGCGACCCGAGTTCGACACGCCTATTGTGCTCCGCCAAATTCGTAGGTTTCGATCCGGGAGGAGGGTTCGACACAGCAATTTTTCTGTATGTAAACAGAAAGCCGTGTCGAAGTCGAAGACCTTGAGGTCAGATTTAGAATTTGGCTATACATCACAGCACACATTAATGACGTCCCTTTACTTGCGGTCATGACCTGGGAGCGGTATTGAACTCACCTTTTTTGTTGTGTATAAACACGATCGCAGGTTCACTCTTTGCAGTGTCGAACTCGAACCCTTCCTTAGGATTGGACACGAGAGCCGAGTTACAATGTAAACGCGGTATTAGTTTGATCTGTCAAGAGTATCACTCATGAGAGTAAAATGAACTGGGTTATTTACAGCTTTATATAACTAACGGGGAGGGGGGGGGGGCGGGCTCTGCTCCAAGACTCTTAGGTCTTGGAGTTGTTAGATTATGATAATTAGATTAAAAATCATGTTAGCACTCAGAACATGTGAGTTGTGCTTTTATTATTATTTTTTTTTTACTGTCAAAGTCAAGATAAGAGTGTAGAAGTTCTGACAAGAATGGACATGAAAACCACCTTAGTGTCGTCATTCAAACAGGAAAATTGAAGTTTTCTGGCCACATGCAAAGGTGCAAGACCTGGCAATATACATTATTGATAGGGTATATCAGAGCCTTAAGAGGACCACTACATCCAACCTAGCAATTTAAAGGAGAATTGTCCCTTTGTAGATAGTTGGCTTACTGTTAATGCAGAAAAATCAAATAAGCACGTTAGTGAAGATTTGGTGAAAATCAGATAAATGATAAGAAAGTTATGAGTATTTGAATATTGAGATCTCTAATGAAATAGGAAATCTCCCATTGGCAACGCAGTCACCATTTGTGATGTCACAAAGGGAGAACTCCCCATATGGTGTGCACCAAAACTATTCAAAATGTCTCTTTATTTTCATTCTAGTGATAGAATAGCTTTTCTTTTCATGATATATTATGACTTTCATATAGTTACAAGTCAGCCCATAAAAAGATTCTTTATTCTCCCTTTAGAATCAAGAAAAAAGAGGATTTAAGTACAATGTGTACAATAGATATGGGAAAGATCTCCCTGCATTACATCACACATCATGGTCGCGTTGCCAATTGGAGGACCTCCATATCATAAGTGATCTCAAAATCTAAAAATTCATATCTCTCTTATTCATTGCCTGATTTTTCTGAAACTTTCCCAATATGTTTTGGGGGTTTGTCTCCATTCACTAAAGCTAAATTTCTCTGAGTGGATAATTCCCCTTTAAGGAACTTAACAATGATGAAATCAAGGGTTTCCTATCATTTCTGCTTGATATCCTGCTCCTTTCTCCTATTTCTGTCTTTTCTTCACTTTTATCTTTTTAACTTTTTCTTATGATCTGTAATTGTCTTTTATCTGTTGCCATAGTTTATCTTTCCCTCCAGTTTTGTTTACCAAATTTTGATATTTGTTGTGTTATTCCTTTACAGATGGTAAATTGATGTTTAAGCAGGTTCCTTTGCTTGAGATTGATGGAAATACTATTATTGGGAGTGAATGTGTTCTGCGCTATGTCTGCAACAAGGCTAAATTTCAAGGAAAGTCCGAAGAGGATCAGCTGAAGTAAGTATTGTCCACATATGCTAGAAGATTTCTGTAAGACAATGCATTTCTTCCTGTCCCAATTTATAAAAAAACTTTGTGTTTAGTATGAGAGGTTTGCAAGGCATTTGGTGTGGGGTGAAACTAGGAGGAAAAACAACTCTACCAATAACCCTAAAGTTTCTGTACAATATACTCACTTGTACATTTTAAGGTGTAAAATGTACAAACCGTCATCATCATGAATGATGTACGTGAAACCCTTTATACAAGGTATATTTGCTAAAGTGGGAAAATAAACTGAACTGACATGAATCTGTATGCATGATGGACAGAAAAAAAAATAAAAAAAATAAATAACAATTATAGAATTCTCATTTTCAATGATTTTTTGGCCAAAATAACCATTTTCCTTTTGCTTTTATGACAGGATTTATTTACCTTTAACCCCAACTTAAATGGTATCATTGTTTTCAGGGTGGAGATGTTGTCTCTGGGAGCCAGGGACATGCTGAAAGGAGGACTCTCTGGATTCAAGTTCATGCCAACACCAGAGAAAGGAGAGGAGATGCTACAGAATGCAGGCAAACAGTGCAAGGATCGTTATCTACCTGTTTTTGAAAAGGTGGGTGTGTGAGAAAATATTGTACCAAAATAATTTGTCAAAAGGTGACAATGAGAAACAAGAATTATATGTTGTAAAAAAAAAATAATAACCATTTGTAAAAACTCATCCAACATTTTTTTAAAACTCATCCACCATACATCCCCTGTGATGCACTGCACTAGATGGTATCTTCCTGGTATACCACTGGTATCTCACATGTATCTCACTGGTATCTCACATGTTTCCTCCTGGTATCTCACAGGTATCTCACTTGTATGTCACTGGTACCTCACTGGTATGTCACTGGTATGTCACTGGTACCTCACTGGTATCTCACTGGTATACCACTGGTATCTCACATGTTTCCTCCTGGTATCTCACAGCTATCTCACTTGTATCTCACTGGTACCTCACTGGTATCTCACTGGTATATCACTTTTATCTCATATGTATCCTCCTGGTATCTCACAGGTACCTCACTGGTATCTCACTGGTATATCACTTGTATCTCATATGTATCCTCCTGGTATCTCACTGGTATCTCACTGGTATCTCTATGGTATCTCAATGGTATCTCTCTGGTATCACACTGGTATCTTAGTGGTATCCAATAGTATTTTACAGCCACCGAGATACCAATAAGATACCATTGAGAAAAGAGTGAGATATTAGTGTTATACCAGTAAGACACTGGTATCTCTTTTTTATCACAATTGCTTTTCAGTTTTATCTAAATGGTATCTCAATGGTAAATCTGTGATTTGTCATTGGTATTTAAACCCAAGCCTCTGTAACATCTCCATCTATATAGTACAATAACTGTTGCAAACCACCGACTATTTGTAAAAAGAACTCCTTTTTTTTTTTATAAAGATGAGTCGGTTATCTTATTTTTCTCCAGGCTTTGGGTGAGAGCAAGTCTGGTTTCCTTGTTGGAGATGCCCTGACCATGGCTGATTTCATGTTCTTTGATGGTCTTAGCTACGTGAACGAGGTCCCACAGCTCCAACCTATGTTGAAAGACTTCCCAAATTGCAAGGTAAGTACACTTCTTGATCATTTTAATGTGGACACATGAATGTGTTTTAAATACTATGGATGTAGTAAAAAAAAAAAGAAGAAAAAGAAAAAAGTGCTCTGTCTATAGTCTTTGTTTCAGAACAGACTAATAAAGGTGCAATTGTTGGACAGAGTTGATTTTTTAGAATACAGTCTACTCCTGTTATCATGAGCATGGATACAAGACTTTGTTGTAACAAAGAAGTTCTCTCAATTCCAATTTCAAATCTATGCTGATGTGTCTATGTTTTGATATGTTCAGTATAACATAATTTTTTTTATAAGGTTATTGTCTTGGTCCCAAGCACCTTTTTTTTTATGTACCTTGCTTATCGCTGGTGGGCTGATAAACCTTTTATCTAAAAAAATGTTGAGGACTATAACCTATGGGATCACCTTTGCTTTGACACGCTGTCATGGCTTCAGTTTATGGTAAGTTAGCTGGGATTTCGACAGGAATTCACTTTACTGATTACCTGGAGATTAACCTCAAGAGGGGATTTTCAGGCGAAATTTTAGATGCAAGGTTTTATTTTTCAAAGCAGTCAAACTATTTGAATGCAGCAGTTTACAAAAAAAGGACGAGAGAACCTATTGTCCACAAATCTGTTTCACAAATTTTGTCTCGCTTTCATTCAATGCCACTGGTTATAAAGATTTGATTGCCCTTTAATAAATCCTGGAAACAATTTACTATTTTTTTTCTTGTTGTTTGGTCGCACAGGCTTTCATTGAGCACTTCTCCAGTCAACCAGGGCTTAAGGAGTACCTCGCCAGCCCCAGACGCCACGCTCTTCCAACTGATGAGTATGTACAAGGCGTGAGGAAGGTATTGAACCCACCGTCTGCATAGGCCCTGATGTTTAATGTACCAAACAGGTTGCACTAACTCATGTGTATTCTCACTTTTGCTGCATTAGGTCCTGGGTTTTTTTTTTCCTGGACAAGCCCCCATTTTGTTACATTAGGTCGGTGATTACAGGGTTATAGTGTGTCAGTAAATGATATCCTAATGACATTTAAATCACATTTCATCATATGAAATGGTAGAATACTCTTAAAATAGCTACTGGATATTCTCATTTCATAGTTGCCTTAGCTCCCGTATTGTACTTAAACTGCACAATAAAATGAAATTTTATTGAATATTTTTAAGATACATGCATACTGACATGCCTTGGTAGAATGTTGTGTCTCTTGCGACTTTTGTTAAACTGTATTTTCATGAGGCTGCTATGTTAGTACTCAAAGAGGTTCAAGATTATAAGAGCTTTATAGGCTCTCCCAAAGAAAGAAAGTTCCACCTTATAGAGAAAACAGTATTTTTGTATTACTTATTTTCGTTACCTTACTGCCGATGTTTATATTTCTGTTGTCTATTTTGTGTCACATGAATAAATTTTGCGGATTTATGAATTTTGAAAATCAAAGTACTACCAAAATAAAGATCATCAAGCCAACACTCTCAATTATAGTGAAGTTTCGTTATATGATTTATTATTATGTTTATCCTATGTAGCTGTCATGTAATTGGGAAGTTGAAACTGGAAGTTATTTAAAAAAGAAGAAAATATTTATCTATAAAAAAAAGGAATAAGGTTTGAAGAAAATCCACCAAAAATAGCACAGGTATAAATGTTTAAAGTTTTGATTTTGTGACATCACTTCTGAGCTGCTGTGTTCAATGTTGTGTATAAATTCCATTGTGATTTCTATGTCGTAGAAAGTTGCACGTTGCACTTCATGTGTGACATCAAAAAATCAAAACTTTAAACATTCATAACTTTGGGATTTATTGGTAAATTTACCTCGAAACTTCGCTCATATTTTTTCCTGCTATTTTTAAAGATCAGTTAAATTCCATGATGAACGTCTGTCAAGGCTCTCAGATATATTTTGTCAACGAGACAACTCTAATACAATATTTTATATACAAGCCAAATAAAAGGGGACCTATAAAAAAAACGAGAACAGAAAAATTGAGTAAGAGGGAGGGGCCATCTTGGGAAGTATAAGAAAGGAGGGAAATACATTATTTAGAAAACTGGAAAAGGGCGAGAAAGTGGGAGAAATGAGGGGTGAAGGAGGAGAGATAGAGATAAAGATGGTGGCAAATTGATAAGGGGACAGGTTGGGCAGAGACATAGTATAGAGAGAGACACAATTTGAGGTAGAGGAAGAAAGACAGAGGTAGCGAGAGGGCAAATGGATATAATATATGGACAGAGAGAGATGGAGAGATACACGTAGAGACTAAGAGATAGAGACAAATAGAGAGGGAGACAGCAGGTGAAGAATAACAGACAGGCAGAGGGGACAGCGAGAGACATACATGTAGGCAAAGAGCTGAACCTGGGGATAAGGGTGTATGGTTGGAATCGGACAGATAGAGAGGCAGATGTTAAAAAATATAAATGCAGTTGATTGTATGAAGAGATAAATAGGAAAAAAGAACATTCGAGACAGAATCTAATCTCGATATCTCTGAAAGATACAAACTGAGGTCGAAACTACGATATAAAGAGATAGAAGGTTAAAGATGAATGGAAACGGATATAGAATAATGGGGAGAGACAGATAGAGAGAGATAAAGAGAGAATGTGAAATATATTAGGTAAAGATGCATTAGATAGAAAAAGAACGTGATGTTGAACTTAAAAGCAATAAAGAAATGTAGGGGGAAATCAAATGAAATTAGTGAAGGACTGTAACCTATGTATATTAACACCTTTTAATTTCAGTGATTTCTCACATGTTAACACAATATTTTAATCTAAAATAAACCTATGAAATACACATGATACACACAAGGAACGGTTAACAATCAGTGATATACTTAACAATCAGTGATAATATACTTTAAAAAAAAACCTGCAGAACTCGTGGACATACATGTATATAATCATAATCACAGTGTAGTTCTTAATGTTGAGAAAATGGTAGGAGAATCCTAATGAAGTTCTGATTCTTTGCTCATTTCTTCATATTATAATTCTGGTCTGTTTCCTTTGTTGTTCATTGTTTTTATACTTGTTGCAGACTATTAATCGACAGTAGACTAAGCGATTGGATAGACTATAATAGACCTAGTTTACCAGTCCAGGACCAGATTACACACCCTCACATACTCCTCATCGGGTGGAGGGTGGCGTCTGGGGCTCTTAAGGTAGTCCTTAAGCCCTGGTTGATTCGAGAAGTGCTTGATGAAATCCTGTAAGATCAGTAGAAAAGAAGGGATTTAAATAAACCCCTCCCAAAAAGTTTCGCAAGTGGACTTTGGGCCATGATAACTTTTCAGGTACGCTTTAGTTATTCCTGATATTCATACTATTGGAAAGATAATTTATTCCCCTTTTTATTGATATCCTATTTGTAATGATTTTGTCATGGTTCAATGCACATAATATCAAAATATGGAGAAAAGTAAAAAGTCAAATGTTGTAAAATGCACATTTATTGATCACATTGAAGCTCCGCAACTTGACTTTAAGTCCTGATAACTTTAGGAATATTTTCTGATTTTTATTGAATTATATACCATTGTCAAGTTAATTTATTCCTCTTTTGATTGATACCTTATTTGTCATGGTGATGTCATGCTTGGGTCCACAGGAAACCACTGACACAACACCTAATACATGCAAAGCGAAAGATAATTTTCAGTTTAAATTTCTGTAACACTACTTTGAAGCTTGATACATTTTAATGTGGGTTTCAAGCATTATCAATTTTAAAGCATTAAAAAGTTCATTTATTCTTCTTTTTATTGATGCCCTATTTGCAATAGTGACATCATGTTTCAATGCACATAACTCATGAATATAATGCAAAGTAAAAAGTGAAAAATAGCGAAATGCTTTGTTATTGCTGGCAACAGACAGTATACTGACAATAGGCATTCAATTTGGAACATTTAACTTCTAACTTATCCTAACATTCAGGTGTTCTGTGCATGCAAGGACAACACTCTCGTTACAATTAGGTGTCATTAAAAGAGAAATACATTTACTTGACATTGGTATAAAATTCAATAAAAATTGGAAAATACCCCAAAAAGCTATCAGGGCCTAAAGTCGAGTTGCAGAACTTCGTTGATAAATGCATTTTGCAACATTTGACTTTTTACATTTTCTCCATAGTCTGATATTCTGTGCATTGAAGCATGACAAAATCATTACAAATAGGATATCAATAAAAAGGGGAATAAATTATCTTTCCAATGGTATGAATATCAGGATAACTAAAGCGTACCTGAAAAGTTATCGTGGCCTAAAGTCCACTTGCGAAACTTTTTGGGAGGGGTTTAGTTATCTTTTCATTTCCAATTGCAATGTATTTATGAATGATAACAAGATATATTTGCAAGAAATGCATGAAATTTGGTTTTCATCATCATGAGGTACGAAACTACATTTGACAATAGAATTGCATCAAGCTCTCTGTGGACATGCTCTACCTGAAGGCCCTTTCACAATTGGTGATGCGACTGCTTACAACCGTTGCGATTGTGTGCAACATATATTGTAACAAATGATCGCAAATGATCGCAAGAGCAGTTGTGAAAGCCCCTTTATCAACCTCTTCAAAAGAATGTTTCAATGTTTTTCTAATCGCCAAAGAGTTAGGCATGCTAAGGGGCTTTCACGATTGCTCTTGCGATCGTTTGCGATCATTTGGTCACAATATATGTTGGAAACAATTACAACGGTTGTAAGCAGATGCATCACCAAATGTGAAAGGGGCTTTAGGGGCTCGTTGGTTATGCAAGCTATAGCAAAAATTCTGGTCCTCGCTGATATGAATAAAATTGTGAACGGATGGAATAAGTACTTTATACATTGAATTTGGATAAGGGTGAATCTCCAGTCTGTGTAAAAAAAAAAATGGTACAGTCGGGGAAAAAAATATTTAGGTATGAAATATTCTCAAATGAAGTGTGAATGTGGTACCAACTTTAAAGGCAAAAGATTCTTCTTGCGGATGCACTTTGTTTTGTGTAATTTGCTTTTGTAAAACAAAAGTTATGCTAAATTTTGTGCGGCAATGAGCTAATCGAAAATACACACATCTATTGTTTCGGTGCGCTGAATTCATGGCTATTATGTGCAAAACCCGTAGAAAAGCATGCACAAAGTACATTTTTTCTTGATTATAGAAAACTAGTCATATCTCAAGATCTACCGTACGGAATGGGACGAAAAAATGCAGAAGAAAGCCTGATTTTCCTACTTTATGGAAATATCAAACACTTTTAGAATGTGATTAATTTTCATACTTTAAAAAAAAAAAGTGTTTTCCACTTCTACCATGTATTTGACACAGACTGTATAATGTTAGATGACAATTCCTTTGTAAGGTAATTTCCCTCCAATTCCCACAAAGTGCAATATGAAAATTATGTACAGGTGAAAAGACTTGTATACTCACCTTGATGTTCGGGAAATCATCTAACAGTGGCTTGAGTTTAGGGATTTCATTCACATAGCCGAGACCGTCAAATAACATGAAGTCCGCCATTGTTAAGGAATCACCCACAAGGAAACCATACTTATTTTCACTCAGAACCTGGATAAACGTATCAAAGAAATCAAACTTCATAGCATGATAAACAACTATAAATTTAATATTTGCTTTCTACTCAAGGCTAGACGAGGAGTGAGGTGACACGTCATTTGCTCCTGCGACAATATATTGCTCCCTGTTTAGGGATAGGGTTGCCAAAGGGTTTTATGTTAGCAGAGTTCCCACAGTCATGGAAAATCCTGGAAAAATTTGTGGTCATGGAAAGACAGGGAAAAGTCAGGGAATTTTGAAAATTTGTGAAAAGTCATGGAAAAGTCATGGAATTCTGTTTTCAAATTTCTGTCGGACTCCTGGGATGGCTGTGAGGGGAGGTGGAGGCCATCATAACGTGTCTGATTTTGGAAACCGTGCCAGAAAGGAAGTCATGGAAAGCAGCAATTTAGTCATGGAAAAGTCATGGAAAAGTCCTGGATTTCTGTTTTCAAATTTCTGTGGGAACCCTGTGTTAGGTTTAGGGTAGCGTATAGTGTTAAATCCAGGGTTGTTCATTCAATTAGTGTATGGAATTTGCAGCGGAGCAATTATCGCCGGAGCAATTGTCATGGAACCCCAATGTGACGGGTTTGAGACGAGATTGAAACAAGTCGCGGAGACGTCTGCTGAGTCTCTGCGACATCTCATGAGTCGCTGGAAAAGAAAAGATGTTCATATCTGTAAGACTTTTTAGATATGTCTAATTTGGGGATAGCCTGCATCTAGTATTTGTAAAGTTATTGAGAGTAAGAGCACGAGAAGAATATTAATCAGCTTAGAACACAACCCCCCCCCCTCCCCGCCCTCCCCTGGCTATATATTTATTGGTTTATATCCACTTGGTCTAACAGCAGTTGGTCTAATTCTCCGTTTGTTCAATACGCATGGCTAAACCCATTTGATCTACTAATTTGGTCTAATGATCACTTGGTCTACAGCCACACGGTCTAATTGCATTTTCGTCTATTGCCCAAGTGAATATTTTGTCTATTCCCAGTTTTTTACTGGAATTGACCAAGCGATGGTAGACCAAGTGGACATTAGACGAAATGGGTATTAGACGAAATGGTAAATAGGCGAAGTGGTACTCAGACCAACTGATAATTAGACTAATTGGTTTCAGATGAAATGGAATTAGATCATGTGGGATATGAGACCAAATGAACATTAGACGAGCTGGACATTAGACAAAATGGTAATTAGACAAAATGGTAAATAGGCGAAGTGGTACTCAGACCAACTGGTAATTAGACTAATTGGTTTCAGACGAAATGGAATAAGACCATGGGGGTGTAACACAAAGACTTACGATTGATTAAAAGTTACGATTGATTTTTTCTCGGTTGCCTCATCAAGGAAAGGATGCTCCAAAGTTGATGATCTTAATCCTAACCCTAGCCCTAACCCTTCTCTTCATCATATCCAAATCCTAATCCTAATCCATGACTGTACTTGGTTTTCAAATGAGGTTACCAAGAACAATCAATCGTAACTTTTAATCAATCGTATGTCTTTGTGTTACACCCCACATGTGGGATATGAGATCAAACAGACATTAGTCAAAGTGGGTTTAGCTTAAATGGCAATTGACCTATTCATTTACCATTTCAAAGACTGGAAAGTATCTGTTCTTGCATTGTTTGACTGCGTTCTGTAGCATGGTTTCTCTCTCCTCTGGTGTCTTCTGGAACTGAAAAGCAGAGAAACCTGACCTCAGCATATCCCTCGCGCCCAAACAAAGCATCTCCACCCTAGAGTGACCAACAATACAAATAAAACCATGAATATTATGATTCATCCAGTAGTCTTGAACAATATGTGTCCGTTGATATAATTATCAATAAAAATAAAACATTATTATGGCTTAAACATTTACAAAATATGGGAAAAGCGGTATAAAATAGCATCATCCCTTAATCAAATTTGCAATTAATAATTCTTTATTTTCATTTGCCATCAATTTGGTATTCGTGCTCCTGGTGTACCTAATATGTTGATACAGGCTTTTGTAGATGCACACCATTGCCAATGGCAATGTTTAATTATTTCTAAATTGTATATAATTTTCCTTCTTCACCTAAGTTAATGTACTTTTTGCCATTTTCCATGTTTTAATATACCAGTTCTGTTCCTGTAAATTAAATCATAATATCATTTCAAATATGATGGTACATTTTAAATGGAAATAAATGAATTTAAATTGGAATTTTTAGACATAATTTTAGAAATTGTAGGCCTACAATTATGTTACAAGTGTATAAATATTAAGTATTTTCATATTATTTACACGCTATCGTATATTTTTAAAGGGAATACAATAAAGGAAATTATATTTTAGAATGTTTTGTTCTCACTGTATTTGATCCTCATTCGATTTTCCTTGGAAACCATATTTATTGCAGACATAACGAAGAACAGGTTCACTTCCAATAAGATTGCGACCATCAATCTCCAACAGAGGAACTTGCTTAAACAACAGTTTACTATCTACACAACAAGAGAGAGAAAGAGAGAGAGAGAGAGAGAGAGAGAGAGAGAGAGAGAGAGAGAGAGAGAGAGAATGAGAGAATTAAAAAACACGCATAATCCCAAACTTAATTGCATTGCATTTTTGACAAATGAAATCCTGCCCATGAAAAGAAAAATATTGCATGCAATATTTTTGTTCAATTAACTTTTCTTTGTACCATAGCGCCACATTGTGTTAATGGGTAGATGGTGAAATCCGATTGATCGACTACAATAATCATATGGAAGATTTCTTACCAGTGATAAGCTGCAAGAATTCCTCTCTGGTTTTGAGATAAATTTCATCATACTGTAAAAATAAAGAATATTTAAGTTAAAGTGGTTGCATGAACATTGAACCTTGAAGAATAATCCCTTTCAATATGGAAGCTTAACGGGAAATATGCAACAAAGGTATTTAATTTTAATAATATTTCACTTGTAGCCTACATTTAATTTTGAAATTCAATTCAATTTAATTTAATACTCATTAATTATGTTTCCAAATGATAAAATAAACAATTATAGAATTACAATCGTAATATACAACAACGTAAAATATCATGATATTATGGACAATATTATATAAACCTGATAATAAGCAAGCTCTCATCAGTGGCGGATCCAGGTGGGGGCACAGGGGACGCGCCCCCTATAATTTGAAAACCACTCATTGACTGAACATGTTATAATTGGAAATTTTTCGGCGGGGCTTCCCCCCCCCCCAAAAAAAAACAAACAAAACAACAACAAAAAACGGGCTGGCACTTTCCCTATTTTTTAAATCCTGGGTCTGCCACTGCTCATAAACAACCTCGAGAAAAATCATGACAGGTCCCTTTATTTTGGGAAATATGTTGCAAAAAAACAAAAACAAAAACAAAACAAAAAAACAAAAACATAAATATTGTCTGGAATCTATTATTGGGCAGCAGTAGCGTCTTCGTTCTCAGCTGAGCTCAGCTAGTACAACACATGAACAATAAATAAATTTGAGAGATTATTATTGAAATCAATATAAATGTTTACTCACTTCTATTTTAGCAGCATTTAAAGCCAAACGTGTTACCTCTCCCAACCCCCATCCAGCGAAGTATGTAAATCGAGGCCTAGACATGACTGTATTTTATCTACTCTCTCACTCGATATTTCATCAGAATGATAGCTCACAGGCTTTTCTTTCGATCTCACTCGCCATATGATTATGTCTACGTATGTGTAGGAGGTAGAGTAATCTAGCAACGTCATCATAGTAATACAAGTATTGACATGGGTGAAATGTAAATATGAAAGGTTGACTTTGACCTTTGAAATAGGTCAATGGCGGAACTGCATCCGTTTAGCTCAGGGAAAGATGATACCTATATTGAAAGTGCACGCTGCTGGGTTGGGAACATAATCAGGGGCCGCAAAGCCTGTTCAGCCCTCCTTACTTTACCTAAAGGCCCGGTCTCACCGCCAGAACTTTGCTGGAGCGTTCCTGGAGCGGTGAAAAAAATTCATCACCGCTCGTTACCGTTCACCACCGTTTAACAGAAGTTGGCCCCAGTTATAGACCGGGAGCAAAATCCCATATAGGGGCCTTATTTAAGGAGTTCGTTCAACCCACACCAAAGAAAAGGTTTGCCACCATAGGCAGGTAGTATGGATCCCCTAGATCACTGCTAGGTAGGTAGTAGTCTCAAATTGTGGTATCACTTTTTTTCTACAGCCCTTTTTACAAAAAATATTATTTTGAAGAAAAGGAATATAAATAATTCTCTAAACTCAATGAGTTGGGTCTCATATGAAAGAGTATTA
>CALNVZ010000218.1:29691371-29737241 GCA_940671915.1 Paracentrotus lividus
GAATTAGGGATATAAGGTCAAGATTACGCTTAAAAACGCGCAAGATCGCAAGTGAGCGTCACTGCGATTTGGGAAACAATTATGGTTTAACAGAGAGAAGAAGAGGGGGTTCGCATAGCCTTGAAATGGTAATTTTAGTTATTCATAGGATACCCAACAGACTTGATCCATTGATGAATTCCTTGTCCTTGAAATCGTTGTATCAGATAATATAAAGTTTTCCTGAAAATAATCGCCACCGAGAAGTCGCTAGACGTGTGAGCCCGCCTTGGATACGGGATACATACTGTAGAGGTGCAGTAACATAAAGAGGAAATGGTCGAAAACCCATGTGCAGACAGAAACGAAATTTCTGAAATTTAAACTATTATAGTAATCAATATTAATATATCGGAAAAGTATAGAAAAATTGAAGGCTGTGGAACAATGTCTAATTTGCAAGTTTAATTCAGAGAATGGGCCGCATTGCCAAATGCTTGAACTATATTATCGGAGTGTCTAATAATGTCGGGAGGAGTGAGAGTAAACATAAATTATTGTATTCCAATGTTAGTGGGATGAGAATGAAGTATGTTAATTGACATCATTTGGGATAATCTTGATAACAGATATGCTGAGAACATTAAAGCAGTTGTGGAACAATGACTAATGCATCTTTTCAAAATATCCAGCTATTTCAATATAAGTTGTGGAGGCAAGGTGTGTTGCTTTTATCAACTATTAGAGACATAAAACACCCAATTTCGATGTCTGTTAGTGTAACCTATGTTATGTCAGGGTAGAAAACGTTAAGGACAATATTAAGGACATGTAGGAGTAACATACATGTGGTTTATCAGAAACATTGAAGAGGGAAAAGAGCAGTATGACTAATTTTCTAAATGCCTGCCAGTTCGAGTGCAATTATTTTGAGCCTGATTATCCTTGGATCTAGAACTATTAGAAACACCAATTTTGTAGAATGGAGTAATCGAACCGTAATGTTTTCAGGGGTAGATGGAAAGAACGTTATTGGATAGGATATATAAATCATTAGTATATTAGACGGATAATTCTGGGTTTCAGAAAACATTGGAAGAGAGGGGAACAATGACCTATTTGCCATAACATGGCTGCCTTACACATTACTTTGTCCTGTATTATCCCGATCTAGGACTATTAGAACACAATTTTGTGTATTCGATGAAACCTATTGTTTTCAGGGTTAGAGTAGGATACGTTTAATTTGACATATTGAGATCCCAACATAAATGTGATTCAGAAAACAGTGGAGAAGAAGGGGAAAACAAGTGACTGGAATTTGGCATAAAAGCGATGGACTTGGGCCGCATTCAGGCGATTGTTGGACCGTGTGGGTATATCCTGATCTAGACTATTATGAAACAATTTAGTGAAGAAGTGTTTGTGAAACCTATGGGTTTTTTCCAGGGGATAGAGATGACAATAATGAAGTGTTAATTGACATTATTGAGAATCCCTAGGATAACAATGAGCAAAGAATTGAAGAAGAAAACAATGACTAAATTTGCATAACCATCGGCTTGCCGATTGCAGCATTATTAGCGGATATTCTGATCCTAAGAAGACTTTTAGACAACCACAATTTTTGTGTCGAAATTATGTTTTTAGGGTGAGAGAATACGTAATGACAGTATTGAACATAATTAGATTACACAAATGTTGTTTAGGAGAACAGAATAGTAGTAACAACGACTTAATTTGTAATATAATATTTATGAAATTAAGCGCTATTTAAGATAAATTTGTGCCTTTCTTGGATCTATCCGTCATAGATTACGATACGTTTGTGTCGTACCGGGTATGATATCAGGGGTAGAGAGAGGAGCGTTAATAATGACGATTGAGAGAATTGAATAACACAAAATGTTGTTTATGAAACATTTAAGTAAGTAGAACAATATAATGGCATATATTTTTAAAAGCCGGGAGCCCATAGTTACAAAATATTGTTTTGCCTGTATCTTCGGATCTAGAGAAGTCATAGTAACATAATTTTGTGACTGGTACCGGCTATGTCTCAGGGTGTTAGGAATACGTAATGTGGCAGAATGAGATTCATTAGTCATACGATAAATTTGGTTTCAAATAAAATGCAACAGGTTACATGATAGAGCAATGACTAATTTGAGCATAAAATGGCCACCGTTCAGGCATTATTTATCAGCAGGTTATATTATCTGATAGGACTATACTAGAAACACATTTTTGTGGTCATAGTATATGTTGTTAGTGTAGGCAGAATATGTTATTGTGTTCTGCTATAGTCCTATAATCAGGGTATACAGGCAAAAACATGCTGAATAGCCGGCCTTTTAAGCAATATAGTCAATTGCTATTAGTCAAATCGTATTCTTTGAAGACAATATTTATTGTTTATCTGATGATCTAATAATGTCAGTAACGGTATTCCTGCTAGGCAGATAAACTTATGAGATCGACACGGGAGCCAGAAATGTAGTTTGCATATAGTCTAGGATCAGTGATGATTACAGGCAAAATAATGCGAAATAACAGCCATGATGTATGGCAAATTAGTCGAGTTGCTTCTTCTTCAGTGTTTTGAAACCAAATTAGATGAGAGATTCAAGTCGAATCAACGTATTCATGGGCTACCCTGAAAGACGATGAGATTTTCGACTATGGCAAAAAATTTGTGGTTTCTATGAGCTGAGGTGGGTCGGGATTACAGGCAAAATAAAGTGTAATGGGCAGCCATGTTATGCAAGATTTAGTCATGTTCATTCCTACTTCAACTTTCTCTGAAACCAGCATGTATGTTATCTATTACTCGTATCTCATATTGCTCCAAGGTATTCCTCTCCCTGAAATTCGATAGGTATAGATATAGAATTGTGTTTCTATGTACTAGTAGATCCGAAGATAAAGGCAACACATATATAGTTGAATATCGTGACCAATTTTGAAATATTTGCAAATTAGTCATTTGTTCCACTTTTAATGTCTTAAAACAACATATTGTTATCAAATGTATCAAATGGTTGTAGAAGAAATTTGATCCACTGAAGATATGGAGATAGTTTATAACATATTGATGACCCAAGCATGTATGACCGAACGACGGGATCGACTTGAGACATTCTAAGATGAGTGGATGTCTTGTGATGATGGATCCTGCTACCTAAGACGCTTTGTCATTGGTCTTAACAGACAACAAGGGGTGGTACAAGAGAGCTACCACTACCCAAAGCATATCCTGCCGAGACCTCCCCAATACCAGGTATTAACTAGGCAAAGTATTACTCACACTAAGCATAAGTGGTGGAGAGAATGTTGTTAAGGGATGCTCTTAAGTATAGGTTTTTACTCATAAAACTAACAAATATCTTAAATTCATAATGACTATCTGATTGAGAAGGTATAAACCTCAGAATCCATATAATTTATTCATATTAAACGCTACTCGCATCTTTTTTTTACAAACGGGTCAACGTAGTTGGTCAGACCTACTTCTTTCATTGTGAGCAGTGATACAATTTGGTTCACAACTATGGTTTGTATTTCAAACTTCCCTGCGACAAATTATCTAATTATCTAATGAGCTTCTGCATATTTGTCGGCAAGAACTTGGTATGTTAGCGTAAGACCCTCTTCATTTGCACACAGGGCTTTTTTTTGAAGCGTCAGCAAACTTCTTATATCTTATTTCTTCTGCATTGATTTAAAAAAAGCTGTGTTTGCATTTTTGTATCATATATATCATGCTGGTATAATGATAAGGTAATAATATTTTGCATCTTAAACTAAACTAATTGTCTCATTGCTTTAGCTGGGAATTTTAAAGAATGACGGATATCAATCAAAACGTAAGTGTCTCATCCCAGTAGTGCTTGACTGTGCTTGGTCGGGAAATGTCGCAATTTGTGAACAATGGTGGGCGATTGGGAGCGGGGCCAGTTGTTTCTCTGTTGTCACCCACTTTATCAATTTACCTTTTGATTCCATTGTCCTGTTGGGTAGGTGGCATTTTTTTGCGCCTCATTTACTAATTTACGATTCCGTCCCTTTGTGCTCTTAACTGTATTGTTCATTGATGTAACTATACTCATTATTCGCCGATCTGATATGAATTTGACTTAGATAGGTATGTATATAGAAATGAATTTATGTTGTATCGCGGAGTGCGTTAAGTATCCGATGGTAACAGTTTCAAACGATTGGGCAAATGGCGGCCATTTTGTTGAGAGATTGTATGACAAGTATTAGACGTTTTCACGCTTGCGCGTTTTCTCTTTCCATTACTTTTTGATTTATATTTTATTTTTGATGTACTATATTTAAGTAGGTTAATTTCAGAATTAATTGTCGGTTATCGTGTTTGCATGATGTGTTTCAGCTCTGATTTTTTCGCTTATTGTTACTGATTGTGACAATAAACCGTATGTACTGTATAACACGTGTTATACGGATTGATAGATTGTTTGCTCTCTATGAAATCTGACATTCTGTCTGATAGATTTCTATTGCTGGGACTTTTTGCCTGATGTTGCTTTATATGTAGCGCTATCATTAGAGTAATCCTGTGTAATACTCCTTTAGATAATCATTTATGTACAGTGGGAAAGAAAGGTTGTTTCTACTTACAATGCTTTTGTTTACAGATCATGAAGTACATACCAACGGGGCACATATTTCAGCCGGAAAGTAAAATAGACTTCTCAGCTACATGAACGTAGTTTTTAGTATGAATTGTTTATAGTACCATTAATTAATACAATTATTTTTCGTAAAAGAAATTAATCCTGTTATTTTTTTTTCTCTGTTGAAAAAAATGAAGGAAAAAAATGTATATAACCGTTCGCTATATAAGCTTACAAAGCGCAGTAATTTTATAGTTTTAGTTTTAATGTCATGTGTAATGTGAGCATTTATCTGACTCTATACAGGAACACTCAAGATATTTTTCATCGATAGAAGACTGCTTAACTCCAACTTATTAATGAGTTTAATGTACAGAATATAATTTACATATTGCGCTTTTACTTTCAACGAATTATATGTACTTATTTTCGTACCAGCATGTAAAAAAGGTCCGTCTTGTTCAGCATGAAAAGTTTTATACGATATCTTATCTACATACTTGCAGAAAGAATATACTAAACTAACCTTTACCTACGCAGTGATCTAGCGGATATACCATACTTAGTGTGAGTGGGCATGGCAAGATACTTATTCTTGTGTTGTTTGTAGGGTAAGGTCATGCCCCGGGACTATACATTCTGAATCCCACTGGAGTCACGTCTTCCTATAAAGCTTAAAGATACTCTTCTATTGTGGTTTCTCATCAATTGGTTATTCCTCTCTAGCTATTTACTGTTTCATTGTGTGATTCTATTTCTATAACCTGATTCTCAGGCTCCACTTTCTGCGTTATGATAAACTCAGTCCATTGTATCACCGGTACCAAGCGGAGTCTTCGTTGCAGATAAAATGGATAACACCCCTCATTTTTAGACCCGTCTTCTTCTCTTCCAAAATTAAGAGGCCTCTAAAATTTTGTAATTCTCCTTAGATTTCTCGTTGGACCTTGATGTGAATATTTGTTTGATTTTCATTGATTTATAATACCCCATTAATGGACCCCAATGTGTTAAAGCAATAAGTATATTTCTGAATGTAAAAGGTCGTCTGTCCTTAGAGAAGGGATTGGGATGAATTTTTTCACCGCGTCCAGGAACGCGTTCCAGCAAAGTTTTAACTCGGCAAAGGTAAGAGTGAACTCGTGTGTTGTCTGTTAATGTGGTAGAAGTTTAAGGGTTGATACATGTTGGCTTTTTTTTTTAATTAATGGATTGATTCTTCCTTGAGGTGTTCAACAATGTGCGATGTCAGGCTTTTTGTGTCCTCAATGTAGAGTTGGTTGGTGTTTTAGTAAGAGGGTGCTTTTGGGTTGCTAAGGCCCGTAAAGTGCTTGTATTCCAGTTAGACATTTGTAATCCTCATAGTGCCGTAGCAAGCGTGCGGATCTACATTTCACGTTATATGTGCCCGGGTACATCTTATTTCTGTCCTCCCTGGTATCTTTAAATCGAGTTGCTTCGGTCAGGAATGGTTTGAATATCCCTATGCCTAGAGTTTCTCCCAGCCCTAGGATACATTGTATCCTTGATTTCAAAGTGGTCGCAGACTAGCTGCAGACATCTACTTTTGCAGTATGATTTTATAGCCATTAGTCAGTTTCACCATGCTAGTCAGATCTAGTATTTATGGCCTGTGGGACACCTCTTATGGAGTGATTTTACCTTTATATGTTCCGCACCGTGTCGCCTACTAGTATTCATACTCCTCTGGACTTACTTGCCTACACATAATCCGATAGGACGTCACTCATATCAATCAACTCGCACGTCCCTCTTGAATGATCCGAAGTCTCCGGAGAGTTTGCTAGACTAAAAGCAGCCTTGGACTTGCCCCCTGTTGAGCTTGACATCGCCCTTCTTCTGTGATAAGATAGTCGTGTGTTTGTGCTTTGGGGGAAGTGTTTGTGATTCTGTGTGAGATTGATAAGTTAGACTTATCTAACTGATTGTTATTACTCTTCAAGTCGCTAGTGCTTTCACTTTGCCACCTCGATTTTTTAGTCTCTCTGTACTGTCTGTCGTTGTCTGTCGTGCAGCCGAGGAGAATGGTTGCATGTTTCCTGGGTTACTTCTCCGTCCTCAGTTGGGTAGAGGTTCTATACAGCACGGCTTTGCGTCTCCTTTGAATCAATAGTTCTGCTGTGTACACCTTATTGATAGAATGTGCCAGTGATAATGTTAATAACAATTTATATTGTATTCTCAATATAGATCTCCAATACCTTCGTATTATTGATTGCCCATGTGTTCTCTCCTGTACTAGCTGGGAGCTCATCAGGATTCCTTCTGAAGATTATCGAGTACGCTCTACTATTCCATGTGTCCTTCTATCATGATCTTGGCCCATCCTTCCTTATAATAGCCATTTCCAGACGTATTAGCTATTTATGTTTGTTTTTATTTTTCTTCTGTATTTTGTTTTTCTGTAATATCTTTTATTCCCGTTCGTTGTCTCTGCAATGGCATATTCCCTACGAGATAAAGAGCCAGTCTATAATCGATTGTTTCTCTCTTCTTCTTGATCCTTATTTTGGTTTCTCTTCTCTTATGTTCGTGATTGAGCAGTGTGCTAGTATCCTAGGGATTTTTAAATATATGGCCGAACCTTCTAGTGTCCATGCCCTTTTACGTTTTATTTAGTTTCGTTTGTTTTTCGTGTTAGTTTGTGTTTTATTGGTGTTATTGGGTTCTCATCAACCGATGTCTGTCCGGATGGGCTATCTTTATCAGTCCCTAGTCCCGCATAATAATCTTCCACATCTGTTTTTTCTTTCTCTTTTAACAATGTTCTTAATCTACATCTACTTAAGCATGTTTCGGTTGCTTTTTTTTTCATTTTACTGGTAGGTGCTGCTTCCCTCTGTCCCCCACCTTGGATTCCACGCCACCTGTCCCTATGTACTCGTCTAGCATTTGTTCCTTATATCAGGTTAATATATTTGGTCCATTAATAATCTCTGCATACTTACGTTTTATTTTTATATATCGATTGTTATGTCAATTTCTATATAATTGTGTTATATTTTATTCAATCTTGGAAACATTATCTTATATGGGTGCTGCGCTGTGTATATTCGTGGTGAATTAAGGAGTATGCATAATTAGATGATTTGATTTCGAGAGTTTAAGATGTAGGTACACAAGTGCACAGGCGATATGTTAGTGATTAAAGCTTAATTAAAGTATACTATGTTGGTTGTCATATTTCCCGTGTAAGTCTACTCCATATTGAAGGAGTGGTCGTTGATCATAGCTTCCAAGGTCACATTATCAGGATGCAACTCACTATTAATTTATAAAATTTCTTTTAATTTTACAGATAATTAGATTGAATTATTATCTTTCTCGCAAACACGAGGAATTATCTGCAGTGGCTCTCATCACTTGGTGATAGAAAATGCTTCCAGTCTGGATGATATTATTAGATCGATTCAATCGGATCGATTCACACCATCTACCATAAGCACAATTGGCTATCAGGTACAAAGAAAAAGTTATATGAACAAAAAGTATTGCATGCAAATATTGATTTTCGTTTCAGGTGCTATGGGCAGGATTTCATTTGCAAAAATGCAATTGCAATTAAGTTTGGATTGGATTGCGTGTTTTTTAATTCTCTCTTCTCTCTCTCTCTCTCTTCTCCCTCCCTCCCTCCCTCCCCCCCCCCCCCTCTCTCTCTCTCTCTCTCTATCTCTCTGCTCTCTCTCGTCTCTCTCTCTCTCTTCTCTCTCTTGTTGTGTAGATAGTAAACTGTTTTGTTATTAGCAAGTTCCTCTGTTGGGAATTGATGTCGCAATCTATTGGAAGTGAACCTTTCTTCGTTATGTCTGCAATAAATATGGTTTCCAAGGAAAATCGAATGAGATTCATTACAGTAGTGAGAACAAAACATTCTAAAATATAATTTCTCTATATGTATTCCCTTTAAAATTACTTGCTGAGCGTGTAATAAATGATAAATACGTTTTAATATTTATACACTTGTAACATAATTGTAGGCTTACAATTTTCTAAAATTATGTCTAAAATTCCCATTTAAATTCATTTATTTCCATTAAAATGTACCATATATTTGAAATGATATTATGATTTAATTTACAGGAACAGAACGGTTATATTAAAACATGGAATAATGGCAAAAGTACATTAACTTAGGTGAAGAAGAAAATATATATCAATTTAGAAATAATTAAACGATTGCCATTGGCAATGGTGTGCATCTACAAAGGCCTGTATCAACATATTTAGGTACACAGGAGCAGCAACGATATACCAATTGATGGCAAATGAAATATAAGAATTATTAATTGCAAATGAATTTGTATTAAGGGATGCTTTATACCGCTTTTTCCCAATTTTGTTAAATGTTTAAGCCATAATAATGTTTATTTTTATTGTATAATATTATCAACGGACACATATTGTTCAAGACTACTGGAGATGATCATATTATATTCATGGTTTTAGTTGTTATGTTGTCACTTAAGGTGGAGATGTTTGTTTGGCGCGGAGGGATTGCTGAGGTCAGGTTTCTCTGCTTTCTAGTTCCAGAAGACACCAGAGGAGAGAGACCATGCTACAGAACGCAGTCAAACAATGCAAGAAAAGATACTTTCCAGTCTTTGAAATGGTAAAATGAATAGGTCAATTGCCATTTAAGCTAAACCCACTTGACTATGTCTGTTTGACTATATCCTCAGACATTGGGGGTGTAACACAAAGACATACGATTGATTAAAAGTTACGATTGATTGTCTTGGTACCTCATTGAAAACCAAGTTACAGTCATGGATTAGGATTAGGATTGAATGATGAAAGAGAAGGGTTAGGGCTAGGGTTAGGATAAGATCATCAACTTTGGAGCATCCTTCCTGATGAGTGTCAACCGAGAAAAAATCAACGTAATCTTTTATCAATACGTAAGTCTTTTGTGTTACACACCCCATGGTCTTATTCCATTTCGTTTGAACATGTCAATTACAAGTTAGTCTGAGTACCACTTCGCTATATTACCTTTTTTGTCTAATTACCATTTTTATGTTCATATTGCCAGCTCGTCTATATGTTCATTGGTCTCATTATCTCCACATTTGTGTGATGACATTGTAATCAATTCCATTCATTGGTCTGAACCATATTAGGTCTTATAAATATATCAGTTGGTCTGAGTACCACTTGTGCTATTACCATATTTCGTCAATACCCATTTCGGTCTATTTTCCATTGGTCTACCATCGACTTGGTCAATTCCAATAGCTTAAAACTGGTGGAATAGACAAATATCACTGTGCAGATAGACGAAAATGCAGATTGAGTACGACAAGTGAGTGGCTTGCAAAATTATTATAGACCAAATTAGTAGATCAAATGGGTTTAGCCGATGTCGTATTGAACAAACGGAGAATTAGACCAACTGTCTTTAGACCAAGTGGATATAAACCAATAATATATAGCCAGGGGAGGCGCGGGAGGGGGGGGTTTGTGTTCTAAGCTGATTAATATTCTTCTCGTGCTCTTACTCTCAATAACTTTACAAAATACTAATGCAGGCATCCCCAAATTAGACATATCTAAAAGTTCTTACGATATGAAACATCTTTTCTTTTCCAGCGACTCATGAGATGTTCGCAGAGACTCAGCAGACGTCTCCGCGACTTGTTCAATTCGTCTCCAACCCGTCACATTGGGTTCCATGACAATTTCGGTCCAGTGTGATAATTGCTCCGCCTGCAAATTCCATACACTATGATATAAGAATCCAACCCTGGGATTTTAAATCACTTAATACGCTACTCTAGATACTCTTACAACACACAGATGGTTCCCACAAGAAATTTGTAAACAGAAGATGTGCTAGTAAATCCAGGAACTATTATCCAGATGACTTTTCCTTGATCATGACTAAATTAGCGCCGTTTCCAATGACTTCACCTTTCTGGCAGGACGGTTTCCAAAATCAGACACTATGATGGCCTCCCACCTCCCCTGCACAGCCATCTCCCAGGAGTCCGACAGAAATTTGAAACACAGTAAGTTTCCGATAATGGATATTCATAAGACTTTTTAATCAAATTTTTCAAAATTCGATCTTTTCCCTGTCTTTCCTTGTACCACAAAATTTTATCCAGGTTATTCCCTGAAACTATGACTGTTGATGTGGAACTGTAACTGAACTAACATAAAACCATTGCAACTCCCATCCCTAAACTCAGGGGGATCAGCATATATATCTGTCGCTAGGTACAGCAAAATCGAATGTGCACTCTCACTCCTCGTCTCTAGCCTTGGGGATAGAAAGCAAAAAATTAAATCGGTTATTAGTTGTTTATCATTGCTATGAAGTTTGATTTCTTTAGTATACATGTATTATCCATAGTCTGAAAGTGAAAATAAGTATGGTTTCACTTAGTGGCGGATCACCATTATACAATGGCGGATTCATTTAGTTTACGTCTCAGCTATGTGAAGAAATCCCTAAACTCAAGCTCCAACTGTGTTAGATGATTTGTGCCCGAAATCGAAATGTTAGAGTATACAATCCTTTTCACCTTACATATTTCGTATTGCCACTTTGGGAATGGAGGGATAAATTACCTTACAAAAGGAAATTGTCATTCTAACATAAGTTAACAGACTGAATCAAATACTGATGGTAGAAGTGGAAAACACTTTTTTTTTTTAAAGGTATGAAAATTAATCATCACATCTAAAAAGTGGTATTGATATCTTTCCATAAATGTAAGGAAATGGCAGCTTCTTCTGCATTTTTTCGTCAATTCCGTTGTACTGGTAGTCTTGAGTAACCATGCATCAATAGTTATCTTATAATCAAGAAGGAAAATGTACTTTTTGTGAGGCTTTTCTACGGATTTTTTTTCACATCATTATATAGATTCTCTTATATGATTATCTCAGTGCGCACCGAGGGTGACAATATAGATGTTTGGGGTTTAGTGATTACAGATGATGCGTGCTCATTTTGCCGCACAATTTATAGTTATGTTTATCTTGATTGTGCTTGGATACCAATAAGCAAATACACTCAATAACACACAGTGAATTTGCATATCCGCAGAGAATGCTGGGCGCTTTAAAATTGTGAAGCGCAGGGCTTTAGGGTATACACATTTCACAACTTTCATTTTTGAGAGTAATATTTTCTATCTTTAAATGACCTTTAGTTCCAACCTGATTCCTGTGGAACTTTGAATTGTTTACATTGTTTTTTTTACACAGACTGGAATGACTTCTTATCCACCCTCTCACTATGACCCTCTTTTGACCTTTACTCCTAATTAAAGACCCGCATTGGAATAAAATTTTGATAAAATTGTTCCTTTACAATTTTTACATATCATAAGAGAACTTCACATGTTTCAAATGTTGCATTAATAATGCAAACTACCGTTTGTTTAAAAAATCGCACCGCAGCAAGTCGCATAGTGTGAGCCCGCCTTAACACGTGTATATACGGATTTTCTCCATAATCGGGCGAATTTTTGGATTTTTCCTATATTACCTTCATAGGTTTAAACTATAATATCTTTTTACAGAAGAAAGGTTTTACTCCAATCTTTTGACAGGTCAGAGTACATACCACTGGGCATATTTTCAAAAAGTAACTTCTCTCAGCTCTTTTTAAAAATTTTAATACATAAAATTAATAAATATGTAAAAAAAAAAAATTTTTGGAAAAAATTGAAAAAATGATGTTTTTAACTACAAAGCAGAATTTTGTTAGTTTTAATTTTCATTCAAATTGGCATTGTTTTAAAGGAAATTTAATACTCTTTCATATTGAGTACCCATACTACAGTGTAGTTTAAGAGAAGTCCTAGTCTCTATTCATTTTCTTACAAAATAATATTTACATTTGTAAAAGGGCTTGTGTCCGTTTTTTATTGTAAAAAAGGGCTTGCTTAGAAAAACGAGTAAAATAATACCAACATTTGCAGCAACTACTACGCCCTACCTAGCATGTGCATCATATGCCGCGCGTCTCATAAAACCTAAGCCCCCTATTTGGTGACAATAATCCTTTTTCTGCTGCGGCAGTGTGGTTGATACGAATCCTCTATTTTTATCCCAAGTCCTTTATCCCTGCTTCCTAGGAGTATCTATAATGGCCATACGCCGTTATATCGCTCCGGCGCACGCTGTATGTGTCCCTCTTATATCCGCCTCTCCGAAGCTTTGGAGTCAGCACAAAATATTATTGCAGCTTGCCTAAGGCTGACAGGAGCTGGGCATATTTTCCTCTGCCTCCGGCCAAGTTTCAATCCAGCCGCTACCTAACAACGCACCACGTCCATCAAGTTTAGCACCTAGCTAGACGCACACGTTACGAATACAGACGCTTGGCAGTGTCCGCCTACGACCAACGCGCATAATTTGGAACCTGACCCACGCTGCTCCCAAGCTTTGACCCGGGCGGTGATTAAACGACCCCCATTTGCACAAACTTATGTTCTATAGCGATATCTTTTAATGGTAGCATTATGCCGTTCGTTAGCGTTTTCCTATGATCGCGCGACAAGGATTGCTGCCCGGACAGCGTAATTGTTCTGGGCGTTATTTTGAAGCCAAATTATTGCGTATTGAAATATAAAACTTTTGTGTTTGGCTCTACGTTGTTGTGTATGGACCTTGTGTGTCGCGAGCGTGGGATTTTACAGAATTTCTTATCAAATCTTTATTCTACTTCTTATTCAAACGATCGTTCAGCTCTACGTAAGTCACTAAGCGCTGTTATGCCGCTAAAACCAACTTTAAATATACCCCCGCGAGCCAACGCTCCCACCGCACGCGCCCAGGATTCGCCGCTTAATCAACGTGCTACAGCTTTTCACCCCTTAAAACGACGCCTCGCTATAACTGTCTCGACCCTTACCTTGTTAATACAACGCCAATAGCCAATCGCCGCTCTTCAGCGGATTGCATCGCTAAGGTCACGCCCATGATGTTTTTCGGTTGTTTTTTTATCTATTTGTGTGCGCTACACACTGTCGGTGAGCGGCTGAACCACGAGCTGTTGGTTTGCTCGAAATTATCTGTGCCCCCTCTCCCCACCGTTTTCATAGAACCGCTCCAGACTCAAAAGTGTTTCTGGCCTTGCAGACTGCGCGGCCCTTTTTAACAAATCATGTTTCATTTGCTAGTTTCTTGTCAGTTGTATAATTGGCATGTAATGAATCGATATTGTCATGTAGAGGCCGCCTACTATTAGAAAAGCATCTTGGTATTCTCTCGCGAACTGCGATTCGCGCAGAGTCGTGCGTCCGGACCCACCGCCTGATGGAATTTTTTGAAGACTGCCGAAGAAAGAATTGCAACACCTCCATGTCGCGTTATTCGTCGGGGTGTGGGGGGGGGCAGGTGGCTAGGTTGCGCGCCCGGCCGCTCCCCGGCGCTAAGGCCGCCCCAATGGAAAGGTGCTAAAATGACTCTTAAGGCGGCCCACCAATCGACTTTATGGCCGGCGCGTTAAATCCGATTTTAAATAAGACGGGCGCCCACAACTTGACCTTTTAGTTTAGGCGTGCGCCAAAATCATACAAACTTCATAGGTCAGTAAAACTTAAAGGTAAGCATCCGGCTGCTATCACTCTACGCGCCTAAAGCTGAACTGCTTTATTTGGTGGCCATAGACATGTTTAGATATTATATTGCCACAGCTTCTTTTCACTTTTAGTTTTTTCTTAGATTATAAGCGCAGCTAACAAATTTATCAAATAAATGTTTCCTACGTAACTGATTTATAGTCCGTCAAGCTAAGATCATGATTTTTTAATATCATGGAATGAACATATAATTGGAAAGAAAGTATAAAAGTTCTGCATCTTGTCGTCATATATTCGAAGCACAGAAGGTCAGAATCAAATTCCTTAGGACCTACAATATTTATGACGCCAATTTTTGCCCTCTCAAATAGTCTCTATTACGCTTGCAAGTAATCATCTTTCCTGAGAGTAACGTACAGATAATTGGTTATATACAGCTGTTTTACCTGATTTCAATGTCCAGTCTTTTTATAAAGTCCATTGAATCTCAGCTTCTTTCCACAAGCATTTGTACATCAGAAAATCTTTAACTTGCATGCGGTACAATATTCCGCATATCACATATGCACACGCATGGTGTCCAGACGCGCGTTCTTTCGCATAAGATGGTGACAAGATCACTTATTCGTATATCAATATATCGTTAGGATACAATTTAATCTATTGCTGAAATAAGATTCTGATTTACAACTTCAGCACAATCAGCTCGTTGATAGGCTTGCCAGATATTCTTTTCCTCTCCAATCTAGGTCTGAAGTCCATTCTACTCTACTTGAAAACTAATGCAGGAAAAAGTATCATTATTTTCTTTTCATTTGTCCACATAGTAATTTGCCTCAACAGATCGACGCGACAAATACCATTTTCAACCAACAGGTAAGTTTCTTAGGCGAGTTTTTATGGTGACGCCTAAAGCTAATAATTTGCCATGCAGCGTCTTAGTCATCTGTTCGCTCCCGTTCGTCAGCGCGGGCGCTTTTATAGTTGACATTTTATATGTGATGACTCGCTTTATATTTTCTGCCGTTTCTCGTACCTGCAGCTGTATTTCCACTAAACTCATAGAAGATGTCATTTGTTATGCTATTCCGCCTCCTCCAAATAATTGGTCACGCGTATCGTTTATGCTTAGATTTCAATGCCTCACGTTTAGATTATATTAATTATCACGTGGAGTATGAATTATGATATTGCGGAGCAATAAAGCTTAAATAAATAAAAAACATACTAGTGCCGTATAGTAAATTTACGCGTAAGTTGTAATGTGCGCCAATATTATAGTCCCCGCCTATTGCGATAAATGTTAATTCCTATCTATATCTCACGCATTTAAGTTGCTATCAACATAAGGCAAACGGCAATCGAAATCTTATTAGGGCTGTAAAAAATTTGGCGAAGGATAGCTCAGCATTTTGTGCCTTAGTCCAATTGCATACTATTACAGCTCAAGTCAAGCGGGTCAAAGGTCAAAGGTCGCGTTACAATAAGTCAAAATTCTGGTAAGAAAATATGTAGTCCGTCAGCCTAGTTGCCTTTTAATTTACATTAAAGCAAACCTGAATTCGATAATCGTGGATGCAAAAATGGCGTAAAACGAGTTAGCCGATTTGTGTAGGCCAAATTAACAATATAGTCAAAAATCCAGGTCATATGTCAAAAGTGTCAAATTCTGTGAAGAAGCTTTGTCTAGCCTATCACTTCATTTATGCCTCTATCACATTATAAGCTCATAAGCAACGCCGTATATATCAAAAATTTGGTTCTATAATAATAACTGAGGCTGAATAGGATTCGATCAGTCTAGCCATTTTGTAGTCGAAATATGTACAAGATTTATAAGTAATATAAATCAGTCGTCAAAGGTCGTCAATAATGGCGATTCAACAGTTCAAATTCTATTCGTGCAAGAAGTTTTATGTAAAGTCCCTCACATACGGCTAGCTTACGAACATAAGAGCAAAACTGGTGACATCGATAATACGGTATGAAAAATGGCGCAAAGGGTAGTGCAGTTTTTAGCACCCAATATTATAACAATAAAGCTCAAACTCAATGTTCAACATAGGTCCCAAAGGGGTCAAAAAGTTCAAATCCGTGAAGCAAGTTTTTGTGAGTCTATCCTCACCTAGTGCTATCACACTTAAAGCAATGCGGAGATCGCACAAATCCGCGTGATGAAAAATTGCGTGAAGGCCATAGTAGCATTATTGTAGCCAATGTACAATAATAAGCTATAAAGTCATAAAGAGATCAAAGGTCAACTAGGGTGCTCAAAAGTCAAAATTCGCACGCACGCTAAGAAGCAGTTATTGTAGTAACACTCTACCTAGTGCTATCACCTAATGCAAAACGGAATCGAAAATTCAGGTATGAAAAAATGGAACACGAGTAATAAGCATTTTTAGGCCATATTCATTACAATATAAGGTCAAAAATCATAAGGTCAAGGTCAAAGCGGTCAAAGTCAAATTCGCTGAGAAGTAGTTGTAGTCCTCACCTACTGCCCCATATCACATAAAGCAACAGAAGCGAAATCGCCCTATGAAAAAATTGGCGTGTTAAGAGTTAAGCCATTTTGTATCCACAATTATTAACATTACTAGGTCAAAACTCAGGGTCAAAGGTCAAAGGTCAAAATTCTGCACTGGATAGACAAGTTTTGATAGCTATCACCTAGCTGCTATACATATAAAGCCAAACGAATCGAAATCGGCATGAAAAATGGCGAAAGAGTAGCCAAATGAAGATTTAATGCACACCATACGACGCAACGCGTACGGACGCGACCGGGACGGTACCTTTATAACGGATGGTAGGCTACGCAGACCACGGTACACACAACACTATAACCGTATCTGGGCCCCGTTTCATAGTCCCTGCTCGAACTCGATTCTAGGTGGTGCGCAACAAAAAAGTAATAAATAACATAAAAATAAGGATAAAATATTAAATATATATAATATATATATAGTAATATATATATATTATATAATTATATATAGTGAAACGTCGGCCACCCTTGAATAACTGCTGCTATGACAGTTAGAACCATCTTTTTATTCCTATAGTATAGTGACTCGAATGCACTGAGACATGTTAGACTCGAAACGGCTCTCAGTATATTCCTATATATTTTCACAAGCTTCGCCGACAATGATGCCTATCGTCAGCGCCTACAAATAAGCACGAACAAAAATTTTGACTAAGACTTTTGTCTTGCTCAAATTTGTCGTCTTATTTGTAGGTCCTGGACGCCCAAAGTCCTGTACTGGCCCCAAAGCTTGTGTGGAAAATAAAAGTGAATTAGAGCTAAGCAAGTTTCGAGCATCTGTCCTCATTCATATTCGTTCCTTATAGTTATATATCTATTATCTATACAATCATATTATATATATTTTAATAAATGAAGAAAAGACATGTTTATACCCGATCGACCCAGTTAAGCCTACTACTACGACTGATACATGACCTTACGGATGACCGAATAAAATGTAATTGTAATTGTTATAAATATCATGATTTACATTAAGATATTGTATACATCTAGATTTTTTAGATTTCCCGAAATATCCTGGAATTATTTTACCTCCTGGAAATTTCCTTGAAAATACCAAAATTTTGGAAAAGTGAAGACACTGCCCCGGGGTACAAAATCGTGGATACGCGCCTGTACACGGCTGACAAAATGATGTTTTGTACAGCATTTTTTACCAATCAAATTCATATTTTTTCTCACGCCGTCGCTTTAGGCCTGCGCGCCCTCGAAAGTTTTTATTTGAGACCTCTATAATGCAAGTACGTATACGTGTACTTCCTTCGAGAAAGGCAAATATTTCCCTACAATCATTAAGTTTGGCTACGATACGCCATGGATATATAAGGGTACGCCTACCTACTAGGGCTAGCGATATAGTAAAATTACAGGGCCAGTAGTCTAATACAGAGGAAAGATGAACGAATACTCAAATTTGCAAAATTGATTCCAAACATGCTAAATGGCGGCTTTTGAGGACGATTCTACATTTGTTTTACGCTTTTCCTCCTTTTGAGCCCAATTATGATGTCATGTGAAAATGTGTAAAATAATGGCAATTATGAAAAACGGCTTAGTCATTATCAACATGGTTAACAATTACATCCAGTGTATTTACTTTGTACAACAACAACAACGTACAAAGTACAAAGTACAATCTCGGGTATTTCCAACGAAAGATCCCTTTGGTGACCATGTTGCATTCGGTTTCGAACGGTAAAGGTTTAGCCTAAATTAATGTTTCGTTAGTTTATGACAGGGAGAAGGGATCCAGACTAATTACACCACTGGATCTTCTGATAGTACACTGTCTTTGATGGATTCTTCAAGTGATTCTGGTGACTTTGTTGGTTTGAACGTTGGTGGGAAGATTTATCAGACATCTCGTGCCACCCTAGCACATTACAAGGACAGTTTCTTTTCTGGTTTGTTAGAAAGTAGTGTCCCGTCTGCCAAAGATGACCAAGGAAATTACCTGATCGACCGAGATGGGGAGATATTCCGTCATGTCTTGAACTATTTGAGATGTGGAGAACTCTCGTTACCAGACACATTCTGCGAGTTTGGTTTGCTTGAGCGCGAGGCGGATTTTTACTTACTCGATAACCTCAAGACGGCTCTAAATAAACATGAAACCATTGGTATAGTTGACGAGAGTGGGAAAACATACAGGATGAGCCGAGAATCGTTACTGAGAGAAGAAGATTCCTTTTTTGCCAAGATGTTAGTTGATGCAGAGACACCAGTCCTTAAAGATTCCCATGGAAACTTTGTCATTTCTAATACTGGGTCTACGCCTCGATTTCAACACATTCTTCAGTTTCTGAAACTTGGTGGTTTTTTCAGCGATATTTCTGATGATAGTTACTTGAGATTCATGTATGTTGAAGAGAAGGCTAAACAGTTTGGCCTTGTAGTTCTTTCAGATCAGATGTATTGGTTAGGACATCGAGGGCAATTTTGTGCAGGTGCTATATATTTCTGGGTGAACGGTCCCTGTATACTGTACGTGGACACTGATGCCTATTTTGTATCAACTTTCCTATCTACAATTCTTACAACAATCAAGGAGATGTGTTACGTCACCATGCGTTTGACTATTCCAAAACAAAAAGACGTTCAGGCTGGACTGATCGATTTACAGAAAATTCCACATGATACATCTCAGTTGGACATACAACACGTGGCCTCGTATGTTGCCAAACGTCTCAACAGGATAAATTCTGGTCGGAAAACTGTAGTTTGCTCCTATTGTACCAAAATATATCTTCAGTGATCATGATATGCGTTCTAGTGATTCCGTGCGTGATATAGAAAGAGGGCGAAAAACGAGCTTTGCAACAAGCAACTGACAAGAGAACATGAATTATAATGCTGACATCATATGTGTTCGTCCTCCGAGACAGATATACCAATAATGAGGGGGGCCTGTTAAAGTGGCCCAACTTAAACTTGGTCACTGAGATGGACAAATTTTAAATGGTATAAATCGACTGAATGATGGATTAATGAAAGATGGACACGGAATATTTTTATGAGCTGTTACAAAGAAATGTTAATAATGAATTGGACTACGATACAAGGTTCGAAAATTAAGATTCTTAATTGCTTATTGAACATAATGAGGACAGTTCCTTTGAACATCATTTTAGTAGATATGTATATTATTGTCTGTGTTTACCAGTAAAGTGACATTTATGAATGTATTAAGGAAAGTGGAGGACGTTTCGCTTAAATGATAAAAAATGAAAGTTTGAATAGCTAAAAAATAGCGAAGTATGCATTGAATATAATTACCAATGAATAAAACTCCTTTTTCATATCGGTATTCATAAAAAAAGATGATTGAATCTCAAACATGCAGGCCGCCTCCTCTCAAATACTCGACAAAGGCTTTAATTTTGTTGATTCTATGTGTTAAGTTTTGCAGTTCATTCACTAATAAGAGGTCAATTAAGTACCTTGCTAGCAAAGACAAACTGATCATGTACATGAATAAGTTTGTAAACTGATCAGCTGAAGGGCCTTTTTTGTCAAATCGAATCTATCTGAGGGCAAACTCAATCATTCTGGCTCTGCCACTCCACACGTACAATATTACGCCATCCACCACTATCATTTTTTTGTACACTAAATCATATTAGTATCATATTTCGTATTGATAGCAAATTGGCAACTTATGAATATTCAAGAGTGTTTTTATCTAAATTAAATTTAGGTTGAAGGTCTACTCGGACTGTGTTAGTAAAAAAAAAAGTTCTTTTTGCATGTTTTCATGAAAGTATACAATCAAGTAAATTAAAAAGTGGATCTTATATATAAGGTTTTTTTTGTCTATTCTTTCTCCGTTAATGCAAACTATGTTGATGTCGGTGGATTACCTTTTGAATTCCCAAAATGTATAAAGAAATGTTTGTTTATATGTATTGCTTTATCTTGTTTTAGTTTTATTTATTTTTTTTTGTTTGTTTTGTTTTGTTTTTTGTTTTTTTTGTTTTTGTTTTTTTCGGGGGGGGGGCCTATAATTTTATTGTTGATACGTTTTCAAGTCTGATAATTGTATTTTTTTTTTCAAAATGTTAATTGTTGGGAACCTATATACCATAATCTACATTAAAAAAAAAACATCTTCAAAATTAAAAAATAATTTACACATGTTCTACGTTTTATCCGCCATGTACCATAACCGAACCCCGCACGCCTTTTCACATAATAAAGGCCCTTTGTTGAATGACATGCAGGCCAAAGCCCCCTTAATGATAATCCAAGAACATGTGGTTGGGGTAGGGATAGTGTCTAGGGAAGGTCAAAGTTAATTTATTATTTATTTATTTATTTATTATTATTATTTTTTTTTTACTATGTTCAAAATAAATTAATATGAATATTTTATTTGATTGGGATGTGTGTATTCTCAAAAAATGTATTGTGGATTCCTATCTGACACCGTAAGCCCTTCCCTATAAACACTAACCCTTCTAACCATAAACCATGATAAACCCGTATCAAACGCAAAGAACTATGACTCTGCATGTCAGCTACGTCTCTTGCCTGTGTTTTGGCAACTCAATGGCAACAAAAAGGGAGCCCCAAAGAGGGAAAATGACAAAAACTGGTCATAGAGGGGTGGTCAAACATTTTCTTTTAAGTTGACCCTCGGGATGGCAGGGTTAGGGGCAAATTATCTGGGGGCATTTAATTGAAAGGACTTGTCGAAGTTTTATCCGACAGAATTTGCTCTCAGTCATTCAGACAGGCGCGGATCAGGGGGGGGGGGTGCAGCGGGCCGACCCCCCCTCTATCATAATAGAAAGGGCGGGGTGAAGGAAGAAAAGTAGATTGCCATACCGATTGACCAATTCTAACCTAACCTATGGCCGATACATGATGACCTTGTTGATGGCCGAAGACCGAAAAAAAAAATAAACACCTACCCTGCCACAGACACGGCTCTCAAAATAATTCTTTGTAACACAATATTTTACTAATCATTTTTTTCCTCTTCTGGGTCACTGTGGGGCCCTGCGCGCCTCGAAATACTATAGTTTTCCCGGTCACTTTTCATAACAATTATCATTTAAATCTATTTTAGATGCATCCTCAATTTCACCACGATTGTGATCAGTTTGGGGCAACCTCCATTTAAACTTACATTAGTTCGTTCAACTTCATTTATTTATGCAATGATCTTTTTAAATGTGCCAAGTCGATTTTAAAAAGTAGCATAAGCGTTTACAGAATTTTCATTCAATTTCATTTTTGCTTCGTTTGAGATTTGAATCCTTGTAAAGCATTTTTCGAATCAGTCATCTAAGTTTAGACAAAGAACATTCAACCCTTAGAATTGGGGAAATGTTTAATTTTTATTTTTCGCTCGATCGAATTAGTTATCCGTGCAATACATTTAGAAAAAGAGTCGTTTCACATTGAAACTTTATGCATAGATTTATAGAAATATGCAATTCAATTCAAATGGGGATGCCTCGGACTTTCTTGGGTCATTCAAGTTCATTACAAGGCAAGCATGTTAAAATAATGTGCATCCTATTATAGATTCATCGTCAAGAAGACATGATGATTATAGTTATCAAAACGGTTTACCATGTTTTGTTTACCCTGGCAGCCATGGATAAGTCCCTCCTAGCAACGAAAATGAATAATGGATGCAAAACAAAAAGAAAGAACACTGACACGCCACAAAATAATTATTATTGAAAGTAATACCAAAACTTGTATATTACCCTATTAAAAAGACTTGATTTTCACATGGACTATTTGCATGTATTGTATGAAAGAAAGGCTTATGAAAAAGGCCCGTATATGCCCCCATATAAATATATAATATTATATATATATATAGTAAAAGACCAAATAAACAAATATTTCTGTAATGTACGAACTAAAAAGAAAAATCCATTATGAAATGTGTCTCTTTAAGTTTCTTCGACTTAATACAGGGACGTAAGATTAAAAAGAAAGAAACAAAGCAACAAAAAAATAATTTTTTTATTTTTATATAAGATTAATATCGATGCGAATAGAACAAAATACAAACACGGAAAAATAGACAACAGCCTATATTTATATATTTTAAATGCCTTTAAAAAACCAATACAAAGCACACAATTTTAACAGTGGCGGATTCAGGATTTTATCATGTTTATGGGGGGCCAAAATTTATATTTCAGATTCCTTATACAGTCGAATTTATTTGCGTTACGCTGGCCGAGCGAAAAGGAGCGGGGAGGTTGGGAAGAAGGGGGGTGGGGTATAGGTTGTGAAGATATTTCGGCATTCGCGTCACCTCACAGTCATAATCACCCGTGGTAGGGGTAGGGTTAAGTCGGTCATCCATAAATATGATGTTCCTGCTTTTTTTCTTTCTCTCTCTCTCTTTTTGTTTTGTGTTTTTTGTTGGGGATTGTTTACGTTGGCGCTCAGCAAAATACCAGATTTTATGCACTTTTTCTCAATTATGGGCTCGGGTGAGGTGGGGGGGGGGGGGTTCCAAGCTCGTCAGGCTCCTTTGAATCTCCCACAATGGAATCGCGGATACGTTATAATGTCAGATAAAATCATAGTTTAAAACATGATTTAAAAGATAAGCCTAAACAATTATATGGCGCATCAATGCTATGAAAATCTTGTATAACATGTATAATGCGAAAATATATAGAGAATGAAGGGAAAACACAAAAACATAAACAGAATTTTAAACTGAATGGACGTTTCTTAAAATTGAGTTCCTCAAAATGAAATTGATTGCTCGAACAGGCTAATTGGGCTCCTAAAAACAATGCCTCGTTAAATTGAATGAACATAATGCTAAATTGTACATACATTAATGAAGTTGTATGCGCGTTTAAAGATCTTGTTTGCTGTATAAATAAAATTAAGTACGGGGAAAATAAGACTGAATGCAATACATGAAAATGGTTTTGCCCCAATTATGAAATTAAATGCTCTTAAAATAAAGCTTCGTGACTATGAATGAACTTGATTCCCCGTATTTTAAAATTGAAATGCCGATATCGATCGGAAAAAGGTATCGCTTGAATTTGAATGAACCTTCTATAGGTTTGAATGACAAACCTATGAAATTGGGCGGGAAAACCTATATTTAAGGTCTCTAAAATGCAATAGCATGTACGTCCTACTAGAAAGGCAGATATTGCCCTACAATCACAAATTTTGGTTACAATACGCCTACCTATAGGGATAAAGTAGAAATACAGGACCAGTGTAGGGCAAGTCCAAGCTATTTTGCAGCCCTGTCCCACGCGTTACTGACAAATAATTGACCATAATTTAGGGCAAGTCCACGCTATTTGTTCCCGAGATGGTGATTTTTCGACTTTTTGACCATTTTTGTGTCAAGTGTGTCAGTGCGTTTGTAAAGGTATACATAATGTGTCATATATCACCATAAAGAATATGAAATGAACTTAATGCAAATGAGGTCAAAAAGTCATTTCAGGGTCATATGACGTCCAAAGGCTCATTAATATTCATGAAAAATATATAAAATGCATTAAAAATGCTAT
This sequence comes from Paracentrotus lividus, assembly GCA_940671915.1. NCBI lineage: Eukaryota > Metazoa > Echinodermata > Echinoidea > Camarodonta > Echinidae > Paracentrotus > Paracentrotus lividus. Next base: position 29,715,628 of record CALNVZ010000218.1, read on the forward strand.
TTTCAACCATTTAAAAAAGAGGTTTGTCATAGGAGTACAACCAAAGAGTAAGTATTTTCTGTTTTTATATTTTCTTGGCTAACTCTGGTGAAAATATCACGAACCTAGCACATAGCTTTCTATATGTTTAGACTTAAAATATTCAGGTCTCAGAAATAGTCTCACAAAAGATACTGATCTGATGTAAAATCATACATTTTTATTACCCACCCTCCAACCTTTAGAAATGAAACAAAATAAGTTTTTCGTACATTTGTGTTTTGTATTATGTTTCTTTTGTTTTATCAGAGAGATTTTTTTAACAAAAGATTTTGCTACGCCTTGGCTACACCAGTGTTTAATAAAAAATATTACAGGGAATAATTGTCCCGTGTGTTACTGTCCCGTTTGTTACCTGACATAGTTTTTAAAACTTGACCTTTGCCAGAAAACTCGAAGTTATATTAACGTTAAAATATGTCCTTACAATGTTTATTACATGTTTAAGAGGATATGACTCTGCAAATTTGGATCTACTTTTTTAATTCAGAGTTATATGTGAACAAAGTCAAAATTTGTAAACACCATTTTTTTGCGGTCCCGTTTGTTACCAACGAATAAATGATCATAAATCAATTATGAATTGAGTTATTAAAAATATTTTTTATGTTTTTGTTGAACATTATTAGTACCTTCAGGAATACACCAAAGGATTGAGATTTCATTTCAGATTTTTCAAACAAGCTCTAGTTTTGGCTCTGAATGTACCGTTTGTTACCGCGCAAAATAGCTTGGACTTGCCCTTTAATTAAGAAATGATACATCTCAATTATTTTTCAAGTTTTGGGTAAAGGTACAAAACTCTTCCCCAAAACTGGTTTTGAAAAATAATTGAGATGTATCATTTCATAATCATGATAATTAGGTTATGGTAAATTATTCGTCAGTAACGCGTTGGACAGAGTTGCAAAATAGCTTGGACTTGTCCTATACGGCAGGTGTATAGAGGAAAGATGATCGAATACTCAAATTTTGCTTCCCCCTCTGAAAAATCCAATATCCCATCTTTTTGTGGTCATCATAATAAGTGCTTGAAACCTAAGTGTAGCTTTTTCTCCCGTGTATAGATGGATTTGCCAATCATTTAGCAAGTATTTTACCCTATAAAGTTATTACAGTAATACTGCCAACCCTGGGAGGGCGCATGATTTCCTCCAACTTCAAGCTTATTTTATATTAGCACGGTATGCCCATGATATGCTAAGTTTTTTCTATGCTAAGTTTTATTACTGAGAACACGAAATTGTCTCGCTTTCATCGCTGACGCTCCCTCGGCCTCTCGTGAATTCTACATCTTGAACGGTGATATCACAAGCCCCCTTCACTGTAAAACGTATATCATAAAGGTCTATCATACTATGTGTTTAAGTGACACTAAAGGCATTTCTTGTCATTTCAGTACGTCTCCTCTTGCACAATCAATCAAAACTTCTCATTTCCCTGGCCCTTTAGATTCTTGTTTCTTGTTTGAAAAGAAATTCGCTCCCCAAGAATTAAAAAAAAAAATTTCTAATGACAAACGTTTGTTTGTCTTCCTTTTTAATGAGTGGAGCAATATTTAGAACGGAGCCTCATCAAAATCGGTTCTAAATCGGTTCTTAAATAACTAGAGCTTTTTGATTTGTGAAAAGTTTCGTTGTACAATAATTTATCCTCAAATTTGCAAAATTGATTCTAAATGGCTGCTTTTGAGGACGATTCTATATTATTTTGGTTTACACTTTTCCTCCTTTGGGCCCAATTATAATGTCATGTGAAAATGTGCAAAATAATTTTATAAAAATGTATTAGTTATTATCAACAGGGTTAACAAATACATCCAGTGTATTTACTTTGTAAACAACGTACAAAGTACAATCTCGGGTATTTCCAACGAAAGATCCCTTTGGTGGCCATGTTGTAATCGGTTTTGAACGGTAAAGATTTAGCTTAAATCAATGCTTCGTTAATTATTACAAAATTACCCAAATGTTAGCTCATTTTCAGTGATCGTTTATGTAAAATCTGACATATAGAAAAGTTTTTCAAGACATGTTACAAGGTTTAATTTGCTTCACTTTGCCGGGGAAAAGTTGCTCACGTTTATATAATGAATAAATGGCAAGTTTGATAGGAAAAATGAAGGGAGTAAAAACAATCATTGGAATCTTAAGAGACTACCAATTATTTTGAGTCTGAATACGTGTACGTAATGAAGTCTTTACTTCTACCAGTTGATTATACTCACTGTGTTTGTATTTATGACAGGGCCAAGAGATTCAGACTAAATACAGCACTGGATTTACCTATAGTACACAGTCTTTGATGGATTCTTCAAATGATTCTGGAGGCTTTGTTGGTTTGAACGTTGGTGGGAAGATCTATCAGACATCTCGTGCCACCCTAGCACATTACAAGGACAGTTTTTTTTGTGGTTTGTTAGAAGGTAGTGTCCCGTCTGCCAAAGATGGCCAAGGAAATTACCTGATCGACCGAGATGGAGAGATATTCCGTCATGTCTTGAACTATTTGAGATGTGGAGAACTCTCGCTACCAGACACATTCTGCGAGTTTGATTTGCTTGAGCGAGAGGCGGATTTTTACTTACTCGATAACCTCAAGACGGCTCTAAATAAACATGAAACCATTGGTATAGTTGACGAGAGTGGGAAAACATACAGGATGATCCGAGAATCGTTACTGAGAGAAGAAGATTCCTTGTTTGCCAAGATGTTAGCTGATGTAGAGACACCAGTCCTTAAAGATTCCCATGGAAACTTTGTCATTTGTAATACTGGGTCTTCGCCTCGATTTCAACACATTCTTCAGTTTCTGAAACTTGGCGGTTTTTTCAGCGATATTCCTGATGATAGCTACTTGAGTTATGTTGAAGAGAAGGCTAAACAATTTGGCCTTGTAGTTCTTTTAGATCAGATCCATTGGTTAGGACGTCGAAGGAAGTTGTCTTCAGCTACTATATATTTCTGGATGAACGGCCCCTGCATACTGTACGTGGACAGTGAAGCCTACTTCAGGGCAACTATCCCATCTACAACTCTTACAACAATTAAGGAGATATGTTACGTCACTATGAGCCTGACTGTCACAAACGACAAAACCTTTCAGGCTGGACTGATCGATTTACATAAAATTCCACATGATACACCTCAGTTGGACATAGTACAAGTTGCATCGTATGTAGCCACACGTCTGAACATACTAAATTTTGGTCATAAGAGTGTAGTTAGCTCTTATTGTACCAAAATAAATCTTCCTCCGTTAACGATTATAAACCATTTAAACTGAACGAAACAATTTGTACTCGAATTATGTCTAATCTCTAATGTCTAGGTTTTAAAGTAAGTTTATCTCATGTTGATTGGTCTGACATCCTTGATGTCAACAATGCAAATCAGGCATATAATGATTTTCTTGATATTATTCTACCTTTATATGATTTCCATTTTTCACTGAGAAAATCCTCCAATAGAAATCATAAAAAATACCTTGTTCTCCATGGATCACAAAGACTTTACTTAGATCAATAAGAAGAAAAAAAAAAAAAAAAAACTTTATTATAGATATAAATTTACAGGTACACAAGTTGCTAGGTCCAGATACTGTTCTTACGCGTTGCTGGTATCTCTCTGGATATCTCCAAGGCCTTTGACACGATTAACACGAAATACTTTTATACAAACTTTCACAATACTTAATTCATGGCCGGGCCGTGGAGTTGGAGTGCTTCAGAAGTTACAAACTTATAAACATTTGATTTGTCTCTATAAATAATTTCAATTCAATAACACAATCAATTACTTGTGGTGTACATCAAGGTTCTCTTTTGGGCCTACTTCTATTTATTTTATATTTAAATGATTTTCAAAACTGTTCTTCTGCACTCTCCTTCCTTTTATATGCAGATGACACAAATATATTTTCAACTCACGATAACCCTCAAATCCTTTTTGATAAACTGAATAATGAATGTCAACTTGTATGTGAGTGGGTTCAAGCCAATAAGTTGTCATTCAACTAGAAGACAATTTTCATAATTTTTAGTAATTCTGTAAATACTTTACGTTGTAATGTTTGATGATTGATAGTGAATCAACGGCGTAAATACGTGTCGGGGGGGGGGGATGAGCGAAATAATTTGATTAGAAAGTGGGGGATCACGATGGAAAAAGGGACACTTGTTTCTAAAAAAAGGGGGGCACTTGAGATCAAAGACATAGACCTAAAGAGAAATGTATTCGAAGAGGGAGGGGTGCCAAGAAAATTCGTCTTTAAATGTATGCTGTTAAGAATCTTAATGGCTTGGAGTAATTACTGTTCATTTAGTAATTAAAAAAATAATGCGAGCGCGAAGCTAGTGCCAGCCGAAAATTTTAAGCTAAAAATTGGAGATATTTGTGCATTATTATAAATCCTATTTAGTATCCGCGAGCGCGAAATGGGAGACGAAATTTTTTAGCTCAAAATTGGAGTCAAGTGTGCATGATAGACAATATTTATTATCCATTTTGAAGATACATATTTGTACATGTTTTATTAAATAATAGCGCTAACAAACAGATCCACAATGTTGCTGTGAAAATTTTGTGGGGTGAAGACCCCAAGCCCTCTCCCAACCTAGCAACAACAAAAAAAACACAAAAAACACCAATACATTTGATTGTCAACACCAACCTTTCCCAAGGTTTTTCTCCTGCAGAGGGCATTGGGTCCAACCTTTTTATTCTTACTGTTCGATGCTGTTTGGTACTTAGTGCGAGGTCGCATAGCGACCGAGCAGGAAACTTTCGGGGTTAAGAGACACTTGGAGTAAAAAGGGGCACTTTTTGGAATTTAAAGCGGTATTTTCATGAAGTACTTTCACAATAACAATTATCTAGTGTATTTTTTTTCTCATTTCTTTCTCGAAAAGTTGGGGATGTTTATACAGGCCATCCCTCCCTCCTCAAGAAGTCGGGGATGGGGAATGTATCCCTCTATAAAATTCTAAACTCTTTTTGGATTTCATTAAATCAAGTTGAATTTATGACACCATTTTTGTATGGGCAGTTTATGAATATTAAAAAGTGTGTTTATTTTAATTAAATTTAGATTGAAAGTCTACTCGGTCTGTATTAGTAAAAAAAAAAAATGTTCCTTTTGAATCGGCTGTTTATACCATGACATATCCTGCAGATGTATATTGTTTCTATATACTTTTCATAATCTGATTTTTTTTTACTCAGTGTTACAAAGATCATAAATTTATTTTCTTTCTGTCGTAATGATTATTCTTATGTTACATTTAGTTAAGGGTATTATTTTCTGTAATACTAATACAGTTTTTGAATAATTACTACTTTAGATTTTTGTAAATTTGTCACAATTCGGCCTCACGGCTACGACGATAAAGATTAATAATTCAAATTCAATTCAATTAAATTCAGTAAAAAAAAAAATATAAAAGGGGAATCATATATACGAGTTTTTGTATATTCTTTATACGTTAATGCAAACTAAGTTGATGCCAGTGGATTGTCTTTTGAATTTTTCAAAATGTGCAAATTATTGTTTGTTTTAACGTTTTGTTTTGTTGTTTGTTGTTGTTGTTGTTTTTTTGGGTGGGTGGGCTTTAATATATTGTAACAGGCGCGGATCCAGGGGGACCGACGGCCCCCCCCCCCTAGAAAAAAAAAAAAAAAAAAAAAAAAAAAAAAAAAAAAAAAAAAGAAGAAGAAAAAAAAAGAAAAAAAAAAAAGAAGGAAAAAAAAAAAGCGAGATAAATATAAGATAAGCCGGGCGATTGACCCCAAACTCCCCCGTATAGCTATACACAATGACCTCTGTGATGGTTCGAAAGGCCAATAAAAACAATAGCACCCCCCCCCCCCCCCCCCCCCCGCTTATCGCTCGACCAGCGTGACGTGAAAAAATTAGAGTGTACCTTTTTGCTCGCCCGATGTAACAGGAAAAAAATTTGGGTGTACCAAAATCTGAAATTCCGATTTTGGGCCCCCCCCCCTGTAATGAAATCCTGGATCCGCCACTGGTTAATACGTCTTTATATAGTCTTATCATATTTTGTAATTGTGTATTATATGGGAACCGTCCTAGTCCACCACAATCAAAATCACACAATAAACATCGACTCCAATAGTTTAAGTAATCTTTACACATGCTCTATAGTTTATTCCCATGCACCATATCCATCTCCACCATTTTCACATTTAAAGGCCCTTATTTTTCATGACTGCAGGCAAAATCGCCCTCAATTACAACCCAATAAAATGTGACTGAGGGAACTGTTTAGGGGAAGGGTCAAGTCACTATTGACTATGGTTCAAAATTATTATACGAATATTTATTTGATGGGAATATCTGTATTCTAAAAAATTTGTGGATTCTTATAGCTTAACCCTTCCCCTAATGAATAAAACGCTCCAAAGCGCTCAAATTTTTTAACATTTTTTTTGGTGCGAAACAAAGGTGAACGGAATTTTTGTGTCCTCTTTTTCGTGGGCCCGGTAGCCAGATGGACTTGTTGAACGTCAAACATGGTAGCAGCAACTACCATTTTTTTTTATTTTTAAAAATGTATTCTGGTATGGCGCTGCCGAGGATCGAACCCACACTTCCATATCGTGAGGCCGACGCTTTATCCACTGAGCCTACACATCGGTTCTAAATCATAATATAACGCTCTGACCATAAACATGATAAAACGGCGTTATGCAAGAAATATATAACTCTGCATATCAGCTACATCTCATGGCCTGTGTTTGGCACTCATGGCAACAAAAAGGAGCCCCAAAAGGGAAAATGACGAAAACTGGCCATAGAGGGGTGGTCAAATATTTTCTTTTAAGTTGACCCCGGGAAGGTAGGGTTATCAGGATTCCGTTGTGTGCAAATTGGCATAGGCGCATTGATGAAACTAAAGGCCAGAGCAAAGCTATCTTTTTTAAATGGCAAATGTGGTCTAGAGTAATATAACCTTCTAATTTGATACGCATTCATAAAGGTTCATTGTATTGTTGTTGTTTTTTCTCATCCGCAATATACCTTTTATTAGAATAACTTTCAAATATTGCATATTCTACATCAAATATAAATTGGGATGAGAAGTAAACAAGGGAGTTGAAGAAACTTTTCTCTTCAATGAGTGATCAAAATTATTGTTATCAATTCTATTTACTTTTGTTTCTTTATGTCATGTAAATCGCTGTGAATTGGTGCATAAAATCAACGACAACAATAAAGAAAGAAATAACTTTGTAGAGCGCTCCGCGTATAAATATTAATCCAAATCCTATGAAGAACCATATATTTTCTATCTATTGTAACACTTGTCATTAATATATATTGCCTTTATTAACTTGGTCCACGCCTAGTGGCATCGTTCAGTCCCTCTCCATCCCCATTTCTCCTTACTCCATTGTCAACATGAACACTAAAGGTAGGCCTACGCGTGGTCTATTGACTTCCCCATCCATCGTATGAGGCTATTATGTAAAGTGTCAATTGCAATCGATGTCGCTTTCATTCCCGACCTCGGCCATTGTTTCAGAGGCCCATTGACAGTGACAGGAATCTTGATTGCGGTGTGGACATCGATTGTGAGAATGAATGTGATGTTATGACGTCGACAAGCGAAGCGTGGCAAGTCATTATCTGAAAAGAAAGGCGGTTCGTCACAATTGAAAGTGATGACGATTGTTATACATAGAATTCACTGAGAACGGTGTTGATTTGTTTATCTCTATCTAATTTATAGAAATTGTCAAGGAAACGCCGGTATCTAGGTTTATATCCGCTTTGTCTAACAACAATCACGAGTCATACATATATACTTGGTATAATTCTTACTTGGATCATAACCAGTCTTCAGGGGTCTAATTGCCTATTCGTCTAATTGCCAAATTATTGTCTAATTGCATGTTCGTCTAATTCCCAGATGAATATAGGCTTTTTGGTATATTGCCAGTTTGTTACGGGAATTGACTATGGGTGTTAACATGGTTAAAATAAGTTTGGAATTGTGCGATATTCCTGGAAAAAATGTCCACACAATGTTGATTTAAAACATCAATATATTCTCATGATTATTCAATTAATATTCTTTGAAGGGAAGAAACACACATTATGAGACTCCGCAAACCGTTTCTTTGAATATGTCAATAATACGACGTGCGTGGACTAGGGGATGTTATTTAAAATCACCATAAACCGATCCGCTATAATGACAATACGAGATGGCCTTCAAGTTTGACATATTCCATTGTTACGAATACAGTATAAAACTTTTATCAAAAATGTTATGTGTGTGAAGCATCGTTACAAACATCTTCGGATATAATCGCAGGGATAATCACCAGGTGGTATTGTCTCGAGACGTTTTGATTTTTTCCTTATTTCTGTCAGATCTTTTCAAAGAAACAGAAATAGACTGAAGCGCAAGAAACACAATCACAATAGATACTTATGTTTTGTTGATATCACTGCTTTGTTGGTATGACAGTTCGGTGAACCATTGCATTCTTTTCATTCTTGGCGCAGCGATTATCATTGAAGGAGATTAAACGAGAAAAGAGATGAGATATATCGACCGTTATTAACCGATTTAAGGGATTAAAAGAATCAAGGAGAGGACTTATGAAGTGTCATTGATATAGCTAGCCTCTCCAGGAGCCCCTTGGAAAATTATGGTTAGCTGAATGTTGCGTTCTTGAAGAGCACACTTTGTTCGGACATGTGAGCATTAATCCTGGCACGTATAGTAACACCGCGCTCAGGCCATCTTTTCTCGTTGAAAACACATTTATTGATCATCGCATTCAAGAAGTAATTTCTACCTCAAATATACTTTGTCTACAAACGTTGGTTACTAACATCGCTATGGATACACAATTTAGCTTTACCATATAACAGAATAAAATGGACGTCACTGGAAAGTTTTAATAACCATGGAAACAATATAACTTGACAGCAACATAGCAGAGGTAAGCTCCAAACAACTCCGATAAAAGTGTTCTAAAACGTATTTCCCTCATTTATATACGATCTACTCCGCTAGAATGAAACAGCGACTATTTTATTTTGAAACATATTTTAATTTGATTGTTTGGACCATGGAAATTATTTGATAAAAACATGCTTTTATAGTCCTCTTCATTTATAACAGATATCATCGGATCATTTTGTCCATCCAATTTTTTTGTTCTTTCTTTTTCATTCTAGATGACTACCTTGTTTACATTTTGTTGTCTTAGAAGGAACTTCTATCAAGTCATCCATAAACACGTTTTTATAAATTAGCTTTCACAGTTGCTAGGTTAGTTTGTTGTGTGTATATGTTCACAATTTAATCTTCCACAAAATCGTGTGGGGGATAAATTTCTGTAGGTTGTCTAAATAAGATGTTCACAGCTATATTTTTTACAATAGTACTCACACTAATAACTCGCACAGTGTATCCCTACAAAATTAAGAATCAGGTCGGTCGATCAGTCATTTTTTTAGATGAAAGCAAACAATTCATGAGATATTGAAAACACACTTTTATATTTTTTATTCTTTTTTATACTGCTCTCCTTTATAGCTGCTATACGAAGAAACCCATGCATAAATGAGCAAAAAGTGTTCGGAATTAAATTGTCAAAATCAAATTTATGCAGAATAGGTAAAGATGCAACTGCGTCTCCAAAAATCTTTTATTGCACCAAATCATTGAATGATCTCGAATCATTTGCCACAAGCAGCGCGTTTCTCTGTTCTCTGCAATTTGATTTTCGCATTAAAATATAAAATTCTTTATTTCCCTATCTATACGTTTCTATCGTATTATATTGGGTGTAAAAGTAAAAAGACAAAATGAATTTAAAATGCTATAATTATATTTCTTGGATTGTTTGTTTTCACATAGACGGTATTATAACCGTCCCGGTCCCGCTTTTCTTTTCCCCCCCCTTTTTTTCCCCTTTTTTTTGGGGGGGGGGGCGCACTGTATAATGTACCTTTAGGTAAATGACCATATTGGGGAAAAAGCATTTGTATCAGATTTTGATATACAAATACCACTACTACTAGTTTTCTCTACGGCTAAGCTGTGCTGAATATAAACTTTAGGATAAGCCATACATTAATTATGCGTACCATTTTGTTTATATGATGTATTCAGTGTTTATATTTAGCTACAATTGCTCTCATCTGCTGTGAAATCATATTTACTGTATAGCAATAAAATACATGTACTTAAAAAAAAAATGTATTTATTGTTGTTTTTATTTTGTTAATCAAAATCTTTATACAAAAGATTAATCATTCATTAATTTTGTATTATTTCGTTTGTTATTATTTGCGATGTTATTATTCTAAGGGGGGGGGGGGGTAAATACATTTAACATCATGTTATTGACCTCGCTGGTGTCCCATGCGTGCACCTGTTTCATTCTTAGTTCAAATCTTAATCTCCTTTATAAGAATTGACTTTAAACCATAGGGGTGGTATCTCATTTCGCGGAATCAATTGCGTCATGTATAAAAAGTATTAGAAACGTTTCCAAAACTTAGGAGACATAGGAGACAGAGGAGACAGATGAGACAGAGGAGACTGAGCTATGGCATAGCCATGCTGACAAATCCGTCTCAAAACTGAGGAGACAGATGAGACTGAGCTATGGTAAAGCCATGCTGACAAATCCGTCTCAAATTTGTTTCAAAGTGAGATACCACCCTTAAAGACACCCTTTCCGTTACCAAAAGCACCTGATCCGATTATCTTTCAAGGGACTTCAATAAAAGACCATTTTTCTATTAAAGAGGAGTGAAGGGCAATCGATAGAATATATCTTTTTTTAGTAAAAGCCCCCTCCATCCACTTCTTCAGCTTAGTTACCCTTCACTAGACATGGAGTGCACTTGAGTGTTCAGAATGTCCCCAATAGGCCTTTACCTGCAATATTAGTCTATTTTAAAGTAAGAACGCCAATCGATAGAAATGTCATTGTTCCCTTATTTTCACATTATTTTCGTCTAAGATGGAATAAGAATAGATGTTTGCGCATAAGCCGATTGAAGCTGCATGCTCAGCTTGCTAGATATGGTAAATTGCCCCCCAGTCGAAAATAATACTTGGACAAAAAGACGAGGCAATTTAAAACTATGTGAGTATGCCTCTTGTGCGATGTTCATTCGGTAGTCGGTACAAACGCATTTGCTACGTGGACGTCGAAAATGGATTTTTTTTTTTTTTTTTTTTTTTTTTTTTTTTTTTTTTTTTTTTTTTTTTTTGCAAACGAAAGTATTCACGTGTCTATACATGTAGATGCATTTTACTCCGGGATATAATGTGTATGATATAATTTTTGTTCATTCAGTGATCACCAGAGAAAACAAAGAACGTGCAAACAACTGAAGTAAGAGTGACGATGGAGATTGGAATGATAAGGTCAACATCCTTGCTCTGTAGTGATGAGGAAACTTAACAGAGAGTCACTATATATGGAGTCAACACTTCATTGGTAAGTACCTTTCTAAAAATTTCAAACCATGGTTTTGTAATTATAAAGTATGACTTATTCAAATAAAGTAGTAAATCAACAGTTCGAAATACCGGTATCTACAAATGTATGTTACATTCTATAACTACCATGACTACGTTTACGTTACATCTATATGTATATATTTTTTTATTATTACAAAAAGGAGACACGTATATAATTTGGAAAGTATGGATTATATAACCATGATAGAGATTTTCCTCATACTTTTACATTAGACTTTGAATATATCGTAATTATTGTAAAGTTGAAACGCAAGGATAGAATGAGGTGGCATTTTTTATAATGAAATAAACAACCTTATCTATTATCTATCTATACCTTCTCTCTTTCTCTCTGTATTAAAACGTAGCTACTTTACAAAGTTTCCTCTTATATATTTCATCCATAACCATAATGTTGTCGACTATTCTTGTATATTATGAAAGGGACGGGAAAACTTTTCCTTTTTTAATTCCTATGAGCAGTAGATGTCCAGATCCAGCCATTTCTGAAACAAATGTGGGAATATAAATAAACAAAGCCGTTTTATTCATTTTTTGTGTTTTTTTGTTGAGGTGGGGGTTATCAGTGAACGAAATCATAAAACTCTTTGACAGGGTATGGTTAGTACTTAATGTCAAAAAAAGGAAAAAAGTTCCGTTGACAAAGATGGTTTAGTCATGTAATTCAAAGACGTTTGATAATGCCACTTTATTCCAACGAATTATAGTGAATATTATAGAAAGTCACTCCAGTAAGTGATTTTATTATTATTATAATTATTACTTTTTTTTTTTTTTTTTTTACTAACGAATATATTTTGCTGGATAATCACGATCTCTGATTTTGGATCACGTCCTCCTTACCAATAGAACAAAGAAAAACCTTTCTTTTTTGGATCTTTCCATTTTCATCTGGGTTTGTATTGGTAAACCTTATGATCATCATTTCTTGTGAGAAGTATGAACGAAACCTTTAGACAGTTTTGCGAGAAATATAAAACCGCCTTATGATTTTGTTCACTGATAATCCACCCCTCCTAATATTTCATTTTTTTCTTTGCTCTTTTGCCTTCCCATTTGTTTCAGAAATGACCGGGTCTGGTCCTCATCTTCTCTCAAGAATGAAAAATGACAAGATTCCTCGTTAATATACTAAAAAAAAAAAAAAAAAAAGTTTAAACTCTATAATGACCATGACTATGGCAATGAATGAAAATAAACAATATTTCAAATACGTTGTAATACTTTTTAACACGGAGAGTATCTTTTGAATATCAATCTATGATATACAGTGTACATGATTATGCTCCTGTTTGCAATGCAACGATTTTTAACATTTTTATTTTCCATCTTTTGCATACAGAAACAAAAGGATAGCTTTCGATCGAAAACTACATCTTCGTTCCTATTTCTGCAACAAGGAATGCTATGAGTGAACTTTAGCATTAACAGAACAACATCGATGTGATGTTTTTCTCTTCGCAATTTCTCAATTTCGAGCTGTTTTCTACATTTTGAATCCCTAGTACAGATAATTATGACCAATTTTTAATGTAAAATAGACTAAACTGGTGTATTTTGGTTTTAGTCAGTTAGCAACCGCCCGGAACCAACAGACTAATCATGGTAGAGATCAATTCTCATGATGTTTTCAACGAGGATGCAGATATCACTGTGTGAAGTATTCAATGCAAAGAGCACTCACTTATTCACGACATTACAACTTTTATTTACTCTTATGACCAGGGATGATTTAGAGTAAGGTATCGAAACAATGATGTCTCCCGGACAAAGGACCTTACGTAGGCCTAAGGTTGAGCAAAACAATTGCATTTCCAAAATCTTCTCAAGCATGACCAAGGTTCACGAGGTCAACCGGCAGCACGACCACGAACTCAACGTCCGTGTGGAAGAACTGCGTCAGAAGGAGCACTTGGAGAGTGTTAAACGATATTCGGATATGCGGGTTCTTCAACGCAACTTGTCTGAGATGCGCATGGAAAAGAAACGTTTGACGCACACCTTTACGCCTGAAGAAATCAACAATGATGAGGTTGCGCCAGTCATGTCCTGGCGTAAGATCCAGATGAAACGATTTCAGAACCAACCACGCATCAAACAACGCAGGAAATTGGCTGCTGCCAAGCCGGTTGAGACCGTGGCCGAGAAATCGGAGTTCACGGCCAAGAACAAATTTAGGTCAGCAATAATGGCGGTTTGTCTATCAAAGGCACTCGCGAAGATACCAGATAGCGGGCGTAAGAGCAATGACAAAGGAAACGAATCAAGTAATGTTGATGAAACGGACTCTATGAAGAAATCTGGAGACAGCGTTGAGCAAGAAAAGGGGAGGAATTTTCAAATGAAGCAAAGTTGGGGCAAAAAAGAGTGTGTGTCTCATACGAACATCCAATACAAAACTGACACAAGCGAAGAATCAAAGCCCGTAACAGAGAAAGACCAACTCTCTCGGGTACTTGATATCCTTAAGAACAGTTCAAGAGACAAGAGCAGAACTTCGTGGACAGGGTCACCCGTTAAGAAAGCCAACGCGGTACCAACTTTCGGACAACTCCATCCGGCGCGTCGGCCGTCAGTGGCACGTCGCCCTGGCGATCCACGACGACGGCGACCTTCGACCTCAGATATGAACTTCGACTCGTCACACTTCGTAATGGACAGCGATGGCACCGTCCGCAGAATTTCAAGACCCACTATGAACTCCAATAGCGTGTATGAACAGAACAGACGAGAGTTAAGGACTCGTAGTTCTTCGAATCCGGGTAGCAGGACTGCTAGTACATGTAAGGTATATGCAACCGAACCGTTACGTTTGAACGGCTTGGATCAAGCGTCGTCGAATAGAAACGGCGCAGTGTCGTCGTCCCAGCAGCGGAAAAGAGGAGAACTTTTAAAGAAAGACAGTGAAATGATGAACAGACTTCGTACATTCCTCGATTCCTCAATGCCATAATCCGTTGGATTCTAAGTGTCAGTCAATGATTACAAGCAATATATTATAAAAAGTATTTGGCCCATATTCTGTTATGAAGACTGAGTTTGTATGCGTCGCAAGTTCGTGCAAAGTTATTGTGCGATCCTTTTAGTCCTTTTGTCTGATGCGGATCGCACAATAGCTTTGCATGAACTTGCGACGCATACAAACTCAGTCTTCGTAGCATAATATAGGCCAATGAGTTTACAACGGCCCGAATTCACGAAGGCGGTACAATTTTCGACGGTTTATCTTTGTCTTTGGTTTTCCATAGTGCGTCATGCACACTGGACAATCTTTGTACATAGCCTCTAATGGACAAAGATTGTCTGTTGTTTAACACGGAGCTCTTTCTCGGGAAACAGTGGACACAGATAGACCGTCTAGAATATTGTCTCGCGTTCGTGAATTCGGGTTTAGCAATGATTACTTGCTCTACATTCTAAAAGGGAGAGATCGCGTTTATTTTACCTGAAAGGACAGTTAAAGGGAGAATATTATACATGGGAATTAATTCGGTTTTGATAGAAGTAGAAAAAAATAGTAAAGGTTTCAGGAAAATTTATGAAAAAATAACGAGGTTATAGGCTTAGATTTTATGACGCCATTTACAAGCAGCTCTATTAAATACTGTGGAGGCATTATTGCAAATTTCATAAATTAGTCTTTCACATGGTTCTGGATATAGAAATGGATGAATGGAGGCATGCATGGGTTTGATGGTATTGTTTTTATGTTTAAATTAATTAATATATTCTTATGGCGATTACAATATTCAACATAATCGGAGAGCAACTCGTAAATGACGTCCTAAAATTAAAATTTTGATTAATATTCATAACTTTATCATCCTGTAAGGATTAACAAAAATAATTAACTCCCGGCATTGTCTTTCATTTTGTACTTGTAAAAAAAAGGGGGATCCAGGGCCTGGAAATAAAAGGGGCGCATCCGGCAAATTTAAAAATAGAGGGGGCGGTGAAGACAATTTTCTTAGATATAATCAAAATTATGCGACTCTGAAAAAAAAAAATTTCGCCCCCAGCCTGGATCCGCCACTGCAGTGTGAACTATTACACTTACACCTTGAAAAACATTTATACAAATCCGATTGTGTCAGCTTTCTCTTAAGGATAAACAACATGAAGTTATTGTTTTGGGAAGAAATCATTTGAAGGAGGTGTAATCATTCGAGAGAGCTATAGTCTGGTCATACATGTCATATGGATAAGTTTATCTTTTTCTCCCGTTCCATTCTGTTCAAGATTAAGATAATCTTAAATTTTCAAGGTAATTTTGGCATTTGGCATATTCTTTTAATGATATTCAAGACATTATTTTGCTGAAAGTACACAGTCATCGTAATCAATTCATTTTGAAATATCGTTAATTGTTTGATGTAATTGTTATTTGAAATATAGTTAAGATGTGTCTTCCAAATTCCACTGATCCTTAATAATAAACGTCATTTTAGTTTTCTGTCAAGAATATACATGTATATAGTTTATTGTTTCTCGATTACGGTTATACTAGATTGTTGGAGACTGTAAATTAATTTTCTGCTGTACAGCACCTGATTTCATAGATAAGTAAAAAAAATCAGAAAAGAAAATGGGATTCCATCGACTTTTATGCCAGGTTTCTATAGCTTCTGATACTTCAAGCATTAAAAAAGCTAAGGGATTCTCCGGGGAGGACATCGACATAAGGGCTTGCCATGGCTCAGTCTGTAGGGCACATGCCTAGCAATCAGGAGGTGTTAAGACTGGAATATAAACAATGCAGCATTGACATTCTGCATACGTTTTATACTAATCAATAAGTAATTATAAGTGAACATCTGCAACTTTAATTTCCAAGTTTAAAAGGAATTTTCCTTTGATTTGGTCTTACATTTCTATGTCAGTAGCGTCCTCTGTAATGAATCCTTTATCTTACCTGTCTCACGAGCCATGTTTGCAACCATTTTGCGACTCGCAGTCTTTGGAGTCGAGGAATAATCTTCTTCTAAGTCAATGCAACGTCTCGTGAGTTGCGGGATATTCGAAGAAGTTCATATGTATGAGATTTTACCAATCGCGCAGATGTCTCCGAGACCTCTTCGTGACTGATACGGCTGACCCAGGGAGTCTTGAAGACGTCTCCACGAGTGATATACCGCCTTTAACTGGAGATGTTTCCAATATCATAAGGGCCACCTTAAGTCCCGGGGGGCATTTCATCAAAGGACTTGTCGGACGTTTTATCCGACAAACTGTTATAAGCTACTGACATGGTCGCATCTGATTGGTTGAGAGCAAATGTGTCGGATAAAATGTCTGACAAGTCCTTTGATGAAATGCCCCCCTGATGTTGTATATTCTTGTCATGTAGGAGGTTTTGAATTGTGTCGAGATGCCGCCTGAACGAGTTTGAAAGGTAAATAATTCATTTGCTTTGTGAATAATTATAGTAATAATGGTGGTTGTTTCACGCGTGACGCTTGTGCTGCTGTTATTACACTGTTAGAAAAAATTAAACAAGTTGTTTAAAATCTTAAACAACTGCGTGTTAACCGGTGAATCGCACAGCGTTGTTTAAAAATTAAACAACCTGTAGTTGTTTAAAACTTTAACAATCCTGTTGTTTAAAAGTTTAAAAAACCTGTTGTTTAATGGTTGTTTAAAATATCAACAGTATTGTTTAACGCTTCTCTCCAAAAATAAAAACGCTCCAACTTTTGGTTAACGCGGCTGGGTATCGAATTAACGACCTTTCGATTATAAGGCAGACGCTCTATCCACTGAGCCAACCATCTGTACATACACTTATTTAATGTATGAGGCATAAGTCCTTCATCATGATTGAAAGGTTGTGCCGATTTACCTTGCATGTAACGAGTGATTTGATGAGTTCATGACTATCACGTGACATTTGCCTCGGCCTGTTTAAACAAAAACCTGTTTAATACAGTCATGTCTCTAAACAGGTCTTGTTTAAGGCTATACAACCTCGCTTTTCCGGTTTTAAACAAGCGAAATGCGCATGCGAAGAAGTTTTGAGCTCCAAAAATGGAACGAATCTTGTAATAAGGAACCTTTATTATATACCGATCATTTTATACGAGCCCACCCCCCCGCCCCCTCACTCAGGCAGTCTTGTTCCCCATTTCTCCGGAAAAGGGGTATATTTTAGGCCTGGGCTCGTGCAGGTATAGGGAAATCACGATGAATCATTGAAATTGGGGTAGTTTTTATATTTTTTTAAGGACAAATCCTGAAACTACTCGAATATGGTCCAAAAACCTGTGAAAAGGGGGTAATTTTGCTGGATACCCCTCCAAAAGCTTGAAATAGGGGGTAATTTTTATGGCTTATGCTAAAGTGTAGCGTTGTGGCGCGGCGCGGCGCGCTGAAAAATGGAAATAATCGACGAAAAAAAAATAAGGTGTCTTGAAAGCGTCCTACAAAAAAGGAAAAGATTCTGAATCGATTTTTGTGAAATTTTAGGAAATGAGCCCAAGTCATGGGCGGATTCAAGTTCTTCCAAGACAAAAGAATTTAGGAGCTGGCATTGTGTGCTTACAAAGGCCGGCCCCCTGATTCTGTGGACCAGGACCAGGAATTTCATTGAAATTCGCAATTAAAACAATGTGAACGTGGACCGGGACCAGGAGTGGACCAGGACTAGCCCATCACGATTTCTGGTTGCTGGCATTATGTGAGTACTAAGGCCGGCCCCCTGATTCTGTGGACCAGGACCAGGACCAGGAATTTCATTGAAATTCGCAATTTAAACCATGTGAACGTGGACCAGGACCAGGAGTGGACCGGTCAGGCATCAATTGGTTTGATCTTTTGAGTAAAAAATGACGGTGCTTTTTTTTCATCCAATAAGAATAATTTATATATCAACATTTTCAAATGAGCTGAATTAACTTAAATCTTTTTCCGTTGGTAAAATAGCCACTCCCGGCAAGAAACTTAATGATAAAACCGGAAGCATTCAGCAAAAATTTCATACCATAGAAACTTTGACAAATTGATGAAATTCAAACAAAAAATGACGGTACGCTGAAAGAGCAAAAAATCGTGATTTATATCACCATAAACCAAGAAGAGTTACATTTTCTAATACTTTTCCGTTGGGTGAACTAGGCCCTCGGGTCAAAAGATATGGTTGAAACAAGAGGAAAATTGTACGTTTTTGCAGCTTTTTATAGCGGCGCGCAGTGTGTTATAGGGGTTGACGCTTAAGTGTTAGGGTAAAACCATATGCATCGTTTTGGAACTATTAGTCACACAATTTTTGACACACGCACACACACACACACACACACACACACACACACACACACATGCACACTAATCCACACAAGGGCTTATGCTAAAGTTCGAGTCCGAAAAATGATAATCATTCCAAAAATTTCACAAAAATCGATCCAGAATCTTTTCCTTTTCGTAGCGACGCTTTGAAGACACCTTGTTTTTTTTTTCGTCGATTATTTCCATTTTTTAACGCGCCGCGCCGCGCCACAACGCAACACTTTAGCATAAGCCATTTTTATGCAGATTCCCTTCCAATAGCCTGTAATAGGGAGGGGGCGTTAATTTTGACACGGATTTCCTTCCGATAGGGGGTATCTCTGAGAACCGGAACGAGCTGGTTGACCCCCTGAATGTGGGGGGGGGGGGGGGGGGGAGGTAGCGAGCACGTAAATAAAAGAGTAATATACATTTCACGATAAGGCCTAAACGATACTTTCTAGATTTAATATTTAGAGAAGTGTTGAACGTGATAATTCACATCCACCTGTTTTAATATAGGGAAAAGAGAAAGAGAAAATTATCTTAAATTATAACAATAACATATTCTAGATAATTTTCTATCTCATAAATGTTGAATCCCTACAATAGTGTTTTTAAAAATAGATCAAGCTGCAAAATTTTAATTGTCTTTTATATCATTATGACGTAAATGGCAACGTTAATATGACGCGTGGTAACGCATATTTCTAAGCAACGCTAAACGCGCACACTACTGCGCTGCATGCAAATATGCTAGCTAGCTAGCTAGCTGCACGTGCATCATAAATTATTTTGGCGCTCATTATTGAAATGTTGCTATGGATATTTGATTATTTTGATATGACCAGCGACTTATTAGGATTCTGATGGACCAATTTTATGGTTTACGTGACACTTCTCCAACAATATCGCTGTAATAACCTCATGTCAAAGTATCCATGCGATAACTGGTCTTGGTCTTCGCGGAGATGCGATCCAAAGTTACGTGACCGTGAAGCAAACAAAGAAAATGAACCCATCTCACCCCTGTCCCGACTTGCGGACAGAGTGGATGATTCCCGCCGATGGGCCCCGATACCCGATAGGTGGCACAACCACTGTGAGTGGCTGGTTGATCATCATCGGAAATTACGAAAGCGATTTCGGAAGACTACGGCAAACGATCGGCTCTCCGGGGTGTTGACGATTTTGAAGTGCACCCAAGAACGAAGGAGAGAGTCATCAGAAGAGGATGTTTCAGTTATCGACAGCGAGGCGAGATGCAAGCGAATCAGGTGAGAAGGGGATTGGATGTCCAGACACCCTAAAAAAAATATCATCTTCTAGAGTCTATTTGAATTTCACACAATTTATTCATCAAATGGGCTTAGATCGAGCACAGATAATGGAAAGAACTCACTGTCAAATAATTTTCAAATACTTTTCAATACAATTTAACTTAGGCCTGTGAAATATTGCTTGCAAATAAAAGAACGTGAAATGATAAGTCTACATCTACTTAGATCTAGATGATATTTAGATTTATATCAATTCTTGACATTGATTCTCTTTTGACATTCTTTTGAATGATAAATAGACCTAGGTTGGTTTTTTTTTGCGTTTACTAGGTTATTGGTTTGTTGTCTTTTATGCAGACTAAAGACTTAGAATCTACATGGAGTCATAGATCTAGGCCTAAATATATATCTAAGTAAGATGTGGACTTATTCTCTTTCCTTTCATCGTAATAACAGTAGACTACCATGAGCATTCCCTTGAGGGGGGGGGGGAGGGGGCTGCGCGAAAGTTTGATGAATAGTAACCAATAAGCAATGAAGGAAATAACGGCATTTTTTCCAACTCCCTGAAAGAAGGAAAATGAATAAGTGCTAGTGGATTTTTTTTTAGGGGGGGGGGGATGGGTGGGGGAAGCCCCAAACCCACAGGGACACGTGTACGAGTTGGATCCATTATCAGAAAATATGAAATATAGACTACTCCTCGATTTAACAGAATTCTTCTTTAGCTGGTGGATGTACAGATTCAAACAACCACAATTATGACAGTTGTCAAGGCTGAAGCATTATTTGTTAAGTTTTATTGTCTAGCCTGAACGGAGTTCGGCAGAGACCTTGTAGACTCCACTTTTCCTGTTAGTCTGTTACGAAAATGTTAAAGTTTTTAGTTTTTGTTTAACTTGCTCTCATTTCTTTATTTCTGCATCATTTGTGTTCTCACTTATACAAATGATACTTGGTTAATACCAAATATGTGTTAATAAGGAAGATGGGGTCAAAGGCCATTTAGGGTTCAAAGGGTCAAATGATTTGAGGCAATCTCTTACACTGTTACAAAAATGGTAAAGTTTTTGTTTAACTTGCTCTCATTTCTTTATTTCTCCATCAATTGTGTTCACACTTGGTACAAATGATTCTTGGGTAATATTACATGTGTGTTGATGAGGATGATGAGATCAAAGGTCATATAGGGGTCAAAATGTCAACTTAAATGTAAACTTTTCTTAAACTATTTAAGTTATTTAATTTAATATTTTTAATTTTCACTCATTTTGTTTATAGCAGTTTTGTTCACACCTGGTATAAATTATCCTTGGTTAAAGGACTCCTCCGGGCTGGAGATTTGCATTGTTAGAAAAATAAAGTAAAATCTAACAAGCACAACACTAAAAATTTCATCAAAATCGGATCACAAATAGCAAAGTTATGAATTTTCTTGGGTTTTGAATTTTTTTAGGAAACAGTTTCGAAGACAGATATTTCCATTTGAAGATGGCAAA
>CALNVZ010000218.1:29740273-29764574 GCA_940671915.1 Paracentrotus lividus
TGGATCCGCGCCTGGTAAATTAATATCTTGCCAAAGACATTCGTGAAGCGGTCAGAATTTGGAACGCGTTCTGGGCTGTCGATCTCAGGTACTCGGTTCGAATCTCATCTGCTTCACGAACGATCGCTGGCACTACATTAATATATTTTGTAGTGGAATATTTTTATTTTTTAAATTTTAATATAATGAGATCGTTATTATATTTTTCGAAAACAATTCTTAATGAGGATTTATCTCACGATTGTTTTCGTCATTCATACAGGATTGCAAAGCAAGGGACTCGTCGGCGGACGATTCCTACGCAGCCGGTGATGAGAGGGATGTTGATCTCGGCATCGACCCTAGTGACTTGTCCGATATCAGCTTCGGAGAGGAGAGAGAGGAGTCAAACGCAAAGAGCGGATACGGTAGGTGTCTGTAGTCCCACTCCCTGAGATTGCCACATTACTTAGGGCTTGGATTTTTAAATAAATTGGAATATGATTAGATAATGAAATTTACAAAATATTATTCTTATAACTCATTAACGGGGTGTCAATTTAGCTCATAAAATCAAGTTAGCTCATAACTATGGCATTTCCCATTTACTTTTGCAGTTGCAATTTAATTTGATTATTGGTCTCTATAGGATGTCAATTAAAATTGTTTTGATTACAATTTGAATGATTTGTATGATTTTTCCTCTTATGTATACACTTAGAACTGGATGAAGTATCAAGTGATGAGGACATTGATGACATATGTCGAATTGTCAACAAGGAGCTCCACCACCACGATCACCATCCAGACGATATTCTGACAGACGTCAGCTTCGATATCCTAGACGATCTGGAGGTCGATTCCAAGTACCCTCCGAACTACTTCCGAGCAGGTTTCGCTGATCGAACAGTCAGGCGAAGAAAGATAAAAAAGGTGACAATGGTTGATAGTCTAGATCCGCAAGCAAAGTCTTTCAAACCTAGATTCAACTCTGATATGTCCGAAGAGGACAACGTAGACCAACGGATTGTGAAATTTGCAGATCGCAGCATCCCAGATCAAGACAGGAAAGAAGAACAGACACCTGAAGTTGGGAAGAATGACACGATATTTTATCCAAGTGATGTCCGTTTTCGAAATAAAGGTGGATTCAAGAAGATAAATGAGCTGGTGAAAGTTTTCGAAGACAAACCCGGAGAGTCCAAAACGGTTCCTGTGCCTGTTCCTGTGCCCATAGCTTCATCTGCTAGGCGCGTTGATCTGAAACCCATACAGCAGAGGTTTGTCCAAGAATGTGAATCAAAGAGAAAACAAGCCGCAGAAGATAAAGAGGACCACTGCATCGGGCAACAAACGGGCCGTCAAGAAGTTGTGGGCGAAGCAGTTGCAACAAGGTCATCCGTTCTCGAAACAGGAGGCGCGCAACTCGGACATGCAGATGCCAACAACATTGAGAAAACGTCATCCATCATGAAACCAATAGCGAAAGGGAAAGCCAAACGTCAAGTGGCACACAAGATATCGGTTGTGATGGGTAGGCGCGCTTGGAAGCCTTCCCAAGATTTTGAGAAGAACCTCGAAAATGACTTTGACGGACGTACTGGCTCCTGGACCCCTGCAGCCGATGATGTTGATAATGTCGGCGTGGTGCCGAAACGTACCCCGCAGCTTCGGCAAATAGATATTCAACGTGGTGACAACAATAGCGTGGTGCCACCAAGGGTTGTAAATGTTCGTGAGAAAGAGCAAACGACCGGTGCTATACCCGAAGCCCAAGACAAGTTGAAAGCTGGAGTAAAAGTACAGAAGGTTCCTCCCCGAACAGAGGAAAATGTCCAATCTTATTCATACCACACCGAAACGAGCGTGCGGAATCTCGATGTGAGCTCAACAAGACATAGTGCGATGATGATGCAACGTCTTGCTCTTCTAAAGGAGAGCCATGGGAACAGTCCAGTTGACGAAGGAGGTCATGCGAACTTGCCCGGTGGTGGTCTTCAGGAGAAGCATGACCCGCAGAAAATGACTAAGGTTGGCGAAGGTGTATCTTCGAATCCAAGTGAGCATGACTCTCGACATGGGTTGAAGCTGGAACAAGCGCATCGTGGGGTGGAAGAGTCTGATGAAAACAATAACCAAACCAAAAATGACGTTCCTCATGCGAAGAAAAACTACTTTCCTAAGATTGCAAATGTAGAAAGCAATGATGAAATCGAAAAAGGAAGAGAAATATCTGAGAATAGATCGGGTCGTAAGCAAGTCGAACTCCCCCGTAAGAAAACACACAGAGTAAAAGAAAGAGAATCTGAGTCTTTGGTGAATGTAGAAAGGGTCAAACCGTTGATGGCTTTGCAGAACGAAGTCAGGAGAGGTAAAGCTCCACCACTATCAGAGTCGGGCCGGGATAATCATCCCCCACCACCGCTCATTCAGAACCCTCCCCATAGATACCCGCATCCTCAGCCCAACATGAACCCCAATGCGCACCTTAACATGCACCCTAACATTCACCCTATGCAGGGCAACGCACCTCTCTACCATCACCCTCCTGATCAGCAGCCACGTGGCCCATTCAACCCTAACCTATCGGCTTACCATCATCACCAGATGGCCTTACGTGCAGCAGCGATGCAGTACTACAGTCATCAACGTCACATGGTTATGCAGAGTCATCATCCAGGGTTCTTTCATCAGCAGCCCCAGCCGCAGCCGCACCAGCAGCAGCACCCACATGCTATGAACATGCATCCGGGATACAGACCAGAGTGGAATAATATGCCAGGTACAGGTCCACCGCGTTAATACTATGGCTACGCTGCAGAAGAAAAAAAAAATACAGGAAGGAAATTGATCAAATATATTCGCAATTGGCTTGCGCTCGAATTTAATACCTATACGCTAATGGAGAAACCGAATCCCCAACTACCAACCATCCACTAGCTGTTTGGGACAATCTCCTTTTATCGTTGGTTCTAATGTTGGTTTGGTGGTGTTGCCGTCATATACTTAAAGTGAAGACGGAGTAAATGAACCATCAATGCAAGTTATTATTGGTAATTACCTACCCAGAACTAGGCATCCGAAGTTAGTCAAATTTATTACAGATGACTTTGTACAACTGTATGGATTACATGTTTTGGGTCTTCTGAATGTCCACATACGCCAATGATGTGCAAATATGAGGAGTTTTCTACTGCACTTCTTGTGGAGGAAACGATAAGATGGTGAAGAATCATGGTGCTACTGCCGAAGATAACGTTTACGGAGAGGGAAAAAGAAAATGATGAGAGATATTTGAAATTTATATGATTACTTCGAAATGATACAATCATTTATGGTTCTTTATTCGAAGGTTTTTATGATGTTGCTTCAATATTTTGTTTTTCTTTCGTTTTTGTTGTTTGTTGTTTTGTTTTATTTTATTTCTTTGTGTTGTTGCCTAATTCTTGATATAATAATGGTAATAAATAATATAACTAATATATAACTAATAACTAACTATAGTGTAAAGCCCAGCGCACACATTGCGATGCGATTGCACTAAGATCCGATTGCAACAAAATTGCAGTGTGTGCGCCAACCTGCAACACGCTGCAACTGCGATGTGTTGCAGAAAGCCCAGCGCACACATTGCGATGCGATTGCACTGCGATCCGATTGCAACAAATTGCCAATCGCATCGCCAGTGCCGAAATCGCATACAGCAGCCAGCGCACACATTACAACAGGTGCTGCATATCACCAGGTACCCCCTCTTTTACGCGCAGGCGCGCAGTAATACCACCTCCACTTCTAGCCAATCTGATGCTGAAATTATCAAAATCGCAGGAAAAACGCAGAAGATTTGACATGTCAAATGTCTGAGATTTGGTCTCGCATTCTTCTGCGCACACATCGCATCGCAGTGCAGCGTGTTGCAGGTTGCGCACACACTGCGAGTTTTGTTGCAATCGCGATCCTTTGTGCAATCGCATCGCTCAATGTGGTGCGCTGGGCTGAAGAATCGCAGACAAACCCAGACATTTGACATGTTCAAATCTTCCGCGGATTTTCCGCGGATTTTGATAATTTCAGCAATCAGATTGGCTAGAGTTCGAGGTTGTTATTACTGCGCGCCTTGCGCGTAAAAGAGGGGTACCATGGTGATATGCAGCGCCTGTTGCAATGTGTGCGCTGGCCTGCGATGCGATTGCACTGCGATGCGATTAGCAATTTGTTGCAATCGGATCTTAGTGCAATCGCATCGCAATGTGTGCGCTGGGCTTAAGGTACTGGTTTTTTTTTTTCTTCATTCAATTATTTTGAATTATTTTGAAGTATAATTGTGTGATCATTACTATGATTTATTTGTCTTTTTCTTCATGTGTAATCTAATCTCCCAGCATTTCCTACACTTTAGAGGTGTACATGTATTTACATTTTTTACAGTTGAGTCATTCATAATCTACGGTATTTTCCTAAGTATTTAATAATATGACAGGTAATAACAACATAGCTTCCTTTTTCAGTGAATTTATTCTAAAAACTACTCCAATATGTTAGATCAAATAGTACATGTTCAAATTCTAGTGGTTCATAATTTTTCCCTCAATTCTTAATGATTCATGAAAATGGGACAGCTTTAAGGAATACAAATCTTCTATTTTGGGGAATAAAATATAATCAATTATACATACCTTGCCACAAAATACTCTATGTTTTCTATTTATTTATTAAGGATTAGTGACTGACAATAGAATGCATCAATGGCGTAGGATTGGGGCGTGGTAACATCTATGTCGGAGTATATTCATACATGTATACATTTACCTTACACTACATGTGACAAAATGTAAGGTGATATCTTGTCAAAGGATATTGGTGTCGTGACAGGATTCGAACCACATCCCTTGTGATTGAGAGTCCTGTGGGGGTATCCACAAGGCCAGCGTATACTCGTGTGTGTAGGACAGATACAGATACCCTCCTTATTCACATGATGCCTTATTTTGGTATAGGCCTTTGACCTTTTTTTCCAGTATTAATCATGTTTCCAAAATGTACACGAATAATGTTAATCAAATAGCAAATCTATCTACATTTTTTTAAATGTATTATGTCATCAGCGTATGGTATCAATCTGGTATAGTACTAGTACATGAACCAGGGTAGGGTTTCACCAAGTCGATCTTAAAGTTACGAACGACTTTACGAACAACTGAAACATGTTCTTGGATGCTATAGTAATCAAATGGTTTATAATTTAGCGCAACAACTGATCACCAGTCATTCGTAAAGTCATTCGTAACTTACGATCGGCTTGGTGAAACACCCCCTGACTCATTAAAAAGGAGAACAAAATTCTAGTATTCCGTAAATGGAGTCTTTTTCTGAAAAAAAAGTATATCAATGTGAATCTTAAGCATTTCAAGGCGAATGAAAATGAATTTATATATAATTCGTAGGATTTAGATTTCACCTTCAGGGGACATTAGCCTAATTCCACTCCCATATATAGGGGTATGTGTTAAAATGAAAATGCAAAAAATCTTCAAAAATAACTGTTTGTAATGAGAATATTCAAACTTATTCTACAATTAGGTAGTAATGTTCTCTCTGTCTCATCAAAATGTCAAGTGACATTCTTCGGCTCATTTTTAATAAAATCAGCCTGGAATGAGACTATACCAGATTTGGTGCCATCAAGACTTCCGGTTGAGGTGATAAGTTCTCCATAAAATTCAACTGGCACCCATTCTAGCTCTCAAAAAGGGCTCATCTGAAGCACTAATGATTACTCTTTATAAAAGTAAAAAAGAATTTCTTCCAATACCTTTCATTGATTTTATATGATTTTTTTCCAAACCATTACCTCATCAGCGGTCGGGGTATTTCCCGGATTCGATTATGCTAATTAGTGCGTTGCGACCATAATCAAACTCGCTGTTTGACCGTTGTTCAACTGCGCCATCTTCGACGTAAGTTTATCAATATTAATGATCATGGGCTCATAATCATAAAACTTTACTAAAGCTAGTTGTGAACTAATTACATGGGGAACAGTACACAGTTAGGTGATAACTAGGCCTATGAATTTTTATGAATATGGGCCCTGATGATTACAGTTTTATGGCTTGGCCAATAAGCTATAGAAACTAATATATTGTATTCATTACTAATTGATCAAACGGTGACAGTACTGTGGCATTGGCTATGCACAGAAGACAGACCTGCCAAC
This sequence comes from Paracentrotus lividus, assembly GCA_940671915.1. Lineage (NCBI taxonomy): Eukaryota > Metazoa > Echinodermata > Echinoidea > Camarodonta > Echinidae > Paracentrotus > Paracentrotus lividus. The sequence continues at coordinate 29,746,470 of CALNVZ010000218.1, forward strand.
AAAAAAAAATCGTATTCCGTACTTTTTCTATCCTCTTTCGCTTCTTAAGGGGGTACTAAGATCTATAGATGTCTATGAATGCACATCACCATCATGCCATACTACATCGCACCTGTCTTCATAGAAAACATTTAATTGTTCAATGAATTGTCTATGTCCCTCATTTACCAGAACGAATGCCTTTGGTGCAGGGATGACACACTTGTCAAAATGTTTGGCATATTTACCTTGTTTTCTATTGAAAATAATTGAATAATAAAAGGTTTTCAGGTCGACAGGTGGATGGGGATTGACATTTTTATGATCTGAATAATTATTGACATTTAATGAGTTTGGTACCCCTTATCCAAATGAAAAAGACAAAAATACGATTTTAGGTTGGCAGTACTGAGAAGATATTATTTCCTCTTCCATGTGTTTTAAGATTAAAAAAACCCCACAAAAACAACAACAAAAACCTATAGGTAGTCTATATACTGACATCGTCAAACCGAACCCAATTACACAAAATCTTCGTTTTTTCTTTTTACTATTTTGTGTTGTCCGAGTGAACACTAGATTTATTTCTCCTTCAGGACCTGCATATTGAGTTATAGTAACTTTACCATCAATGGTAACTACCATGAAATTCTGCATTTTGATTGGATGTTGAGGAACGTTACCATATAGTAGATACCTTTGATGGCAAAGTTACTATAAAAGTATTGATGCAACGGGGTCCAGATCTTCCCCATAATGGATTAGGGCGTACCTCCCAAAACTTTGGGGACATATGTTTTGAATATCATAACATTATCAAGAAGGTCATTGTACAAGTGTTTCTTATGACATGCTTCATCTCATTCCCCATAAGAAACATCGGTTGCATGCGATGGAACGGAATCTCAACATCAGGTTCAAATTGAAGATCTAGTTAGCTGAAAAAGGTCTTTCGGGTGATCATCGTGAGAGGGAAAAACGTGGAAGGTTGTAGGGATCCAAGTGGTTTTAATCGGTTCATATAGGTTCAACACCCCAAAACATCCGGAATGTCACGGAACTGGAATAAAATTTGATACACAATAATCGACCTTAGTTAGATAGTACGCATCAAATATAATTTATTTACTGTAAACTTCTCGTAATTTTTTTTTGACAGAACCTGCTGTCACTCTTGCATCTTTTTAGACGATATACAAGCAGACATTACAATAGGGAGGTACGAATATTGAATTGTAATTTGCAAGATGTAATTACTTCACATGAGTCAATTAAAAATGAATTATCTATGCATCTTTTACATAAGTTACGATATAAAATGTATCACTTTTAAGTTGTATTTAGTCAAGTTCATGTTGGTAATGTCTTTGACGTTATTTTCAACTCTTTTCTTTTGAACTTGTTAACCTGTGGGACTCAGTTCATGTGTTGTCATCAGATTTTATTATAGTTTTAAGAAGAAGCTAATTTTCACGACTGTCTGATTCATCATAATATCTCAGAAAGTTCTAAATTTTCAATGTTTCCACTTAGTTTCAAACAATTTTGCTGGATGCCACCCCCCCCCCAACCTGGCTCTTATTGCCGCCAAATGCATCATCCTACTCGCATTACGAATCTTCGAGTAGATTAGGAAGGTCAGTGTCTCTTGGAACATATGCTATTCCAAGATGTCAACAACCCGTCATTTCAAGATTGCTACCTATCTTTTGACATGACATTATTGTATTTCTTCTATATCAAATTAAATCTCGTTCCATCCCGTTCAGCCGTGTCTGATTAAATTATGAACAGTCAGTGTTTTTGTTCCATTGCGGAAATCCTCCAGAATTCAATTTGCATGTGCCCTTTGTTTTAAAAGTTGGCACATGCTACTGAGTACATGTATGGGATTTGCATTAAAGCTGGTTTGGGAACGACTGTAGTGTAGATAACACGTACCCCATCGCCATACAGTTAATTTATATATTTTTCTATTTTTTTTTCTTTCTTAGCCGTGCCATCGATTTTCCTCTTTTTCTTTAATTTTGTATTTTCTTCCCAACTTAATCTTTCCTTTCGTTTATTTCTAGTCACCTGTCCATTTTCGCACATTGCGTGCCATCATAGAAAATTGTCATCGATCGAATTGAAATTCAATGGGCCGATTGCATAAAAAACTAATAATTGCTGTTGCTAGGCTTTCGATTATACTATTACTTTTGAATTCATTTTTAGTTCAATTCAGTTATCATGTATTCTGTTTCCAAAAAGGATTGAATAAACGATTACAATCATAGGAAAAATATATCACAATATCATAATAATAGGTAAATGCACAAGCAAAAATCTCGTAAAAGCAATATGCATGCGGTCCATTTTGTTTGTATTATCCATCCATAATGCAATTAAATACTGCTTGTGAAATGATTTTTACTTTACGATTTGATTTAAAACTATTATTCAAATCATGTAAATTTTATTAAGATGGGCATAGCCCTTTCAATGTGAGTATTTCGAGTTATTTATATATCGTTTCTCTTATTGTTTGTTTTCTGAAGTGTTGTGTGTTTGTTGTATCTATTTCGTTTATTTTTAACTTCTCGTATGTTTTATTTTAAGTTGATACTTTGCATTATGCATAAAGTAAATTAATTTTGCTGTTATTTTAAAAATGAATCATATAAGCTTATTTAGTTATCATTGTTTAGATTTAATGTCAAATGAAATCAAAATTAACTCTCTACCACTTTCCATTCATTCTTCTTTATTGTTCTTTGAATCAACACTTAACCTGTCTCATTCATTAAACTAATTAATGTTGTTTGAACTTATTTTAAACAACATTTGTGTAAGATTCTTTAACAACAGTTGATTAAACTTTAAACAACAGGTTTTGTTTAATGACTTTTAAAAGGAGTTGGATATGGTTCCTATAGTAAACAGTGGTTTTTATAAAGTTTTAAACAAGTTGTGTATTATTTTTTTTACACAGCGTTTAATGTTTCCCTCTCTCTCTCTCTCTTTCTCTCTATTTCTCTCTCTCTTTCCTACTCCTCACTCTGTCTCTATCACTCTCTCTCTGTCTGTCTGTCTGTCTGTCTCGCTCTCTCTCTCTCCCAATCCCCTCCACTCTTTCTTTGTTGCCGCTCCTCCAAAATTCGTAATATGCTTGTACACCCATCTCACCTAATACTCTCTCCGTCTTATTCATTTTTTCTTTCTTTTGTTTAACATCATTCAATGTCCACTTTCCCCCTTCTTTCGTCGTCATTCTCCCTAATTGTCAATGCCAAAATGCCCTCAAAATAAAAGCGAATGGGCAGGATAGATGAAATAGTAAGTGGATTTGGCCAGCCGGAATGAGGATCCTACTGCTATATCAGGACTACTGCCCCCGGAGCGTCCCGGGACTCATTTCCCTCATGTCCGATTGAATTCTCCCACCAGTGACAGCTAAGGTTATATTCCAGTCACAACTGTATGGAGAGACCGAAACCAAACCGAACAAAGTATTACCTTGAATGACAAGATAGTGGACAATGTGGTGTTAGCTTTGCGGTCTGACTGGTGCATAAGAGTGTGATCGCTCGCCCCCTGACCAAGTTACTCAATTATTGAAACAGAAATTTAAACGAGAGTAATCCGAAGTTGTTCTCTAAATGTAGGTTTTAATGGAAGAGGAAAATTACCCAGTTTAATAATGCAAAAAAAAAACAACAAAACAAAACAAAAACAAAAACAAACAAACAAAGAAACAAACAGAAAATAAATAAAAACAAAACAAAACAAAACAAACAAAACAAAAAATAAAAAATAAACAGAGTGAATCGCCATAACCCAGCACGTTTCTTCGTAAAAACTTTATATCAATATTTATCTCAGAGTTATGAATTCATTTAATTTGTACTGAGGCGATGACATGATTAATCAAAAAGTCATAAAGTTATCAACATATTTTTTTTTTTCAGTTAGGGGTAGTTTTCTTCTTTTTTTCTGGAAAAAAAATCCTGAAATAGATGCAGCTTCCCTTCCAAAAGCCTGTAATAGGAGTAATTTTGACGCGGCATCCCTACCTAAATCCATTCCAAAAGAAATATTGCGGAACCCCATTATAACCATGCGTGCTTGCTTGTGGTATCTTACTTTGCGGAGACAGCTTTGAGACGGATATGGGACTACTTTGAAACAGTTTTGAGACGGTTTTGAAACTTGTCGCGATGACGTCCCGATACATTTTTTTTCCCGTCGCGGAAACGTCTTCGAAACTTTTTTTCCCTCGCGGAAAAGTTTCTAATACATTTTTTTTTTGGTTGCGGAGACGAAACTTTTTTTCCGGCGCGGAGACGTTTCCGATACTTTTTTTTTTTTTTTTACCGTCGCGGAGACGTCTCCGATACTTTTTCCGTCGCGAAGACGTCTCTGAGACGGATTTGAGGCCACTTTGAGACGGTTTTAAGATTAGAAAAATTATCGATTTCCTGCTATTCCTGAGACTCATGAAACCTCGCGAGGACTCAGGAGACGTCTCCACGACAAGTTTCAAAACCGTTTCAAAACTGTCTCAAAGTAATGCCAAATCCGGCTCAAACCCGTCTCCGCGAAGTGAGATACCACTATACCGAAAGGTTATTGCAAGAAAAATACAAACAAATCTGCTTGCATCAAGACAGTGCATAGTGATTAATATGCATGCAATCACATATTTGTGTTGTTCACCTGAGGGCAAATAAAATAAATTTATATTTTTTTAGAAAATGGGAAGCAACTGCCAATGCTTCCTGTAAAATCAATTATCCAATTTCAGTCTAGACATTGAAAACACATAAGAACATTCCTCTGTAGATTAATTTTATGTTGCTATGATTGTTATGCGTTGAGTGAAAATTTCCACTTGTCAATCTTATTGTTCGCCCAATGATTATGCGGAGAAAACAGTAGAAATGAGATTATTTCTGCGGTGAAAACTTTTTTCATTCACAAATAAAAATGTCGAGTATGATTTTCGTTATGTCAGTCTAATAATGCTATATCAAGAAAGTGATTTCTTGCGGAGAAATTTCACTCACTGAATTTATTGATAATTTTCACAATGCATTCTCTGTTATCAGATGATTAAGTGTAATTCTCTTTGATATTAACCCGGATATCATGACATTAACGTAACACATCCCCCTAATGAGCACAAATACGAGATTTTGTTAGCTGGTTAGAACGAGGAGGTCTTTCCACGAGGCCGAGCACCCACGAGTCCGAGGGTCCACGAGTCCGATTATTTTCCCACGAGTCCGAGTATATTTCCCACGAGTCCGAGTATTTTCCCACGAGGCCGAGCAGCATATTGCAAAAATACAATATGATAAAAATGGGCCTCGTGGACCATCGACCTCGTGGGCCCTCGGCCTCGTGGGAATCGGACTCGTGGCAAAAATACTCGGCCTCGTGGGAAAATAATCGGACTCGTGGACCCTCGGCCTCGTGGGAAAATACTCTGACTCGTGGACCCTCGGACAGCCCTCGGCCTCTTGGACATTCCCTAGAACGAGGCACATTCTACCCGCCCCGATTTCAGTCATGTGCAAATCATGTAATACCGTTTGTGCTCAAATGTTCAGATTATCAAAATTTTGTTATAAAGAAATTAATTTAGTAATTAAGCACTCCGCCATAGCGGGCATGGACTGTATACTCTAAAACGTAACTTGCCATGATTGTCAACGTCGTGGGAAGAGTATAATTGAAATGATGAGAGAATGGGATAAATATGGTCATCGTTTGACCTCCTTGTATACGTCCACTTCCTGTGGTCAACATTCATTGCAGCCAGTTGAAATTTGATAAATGGACAGTGCGGATATTCATAATTAATGCACATTTCTCCTTTGCCTTGGATAATTATCAAATGAGACTTGGGCTGCAAAAAGATTTCAACATTCCTGGAAATGAATTACTATTTTGGGAAAGGGTAATCAATAACCTTCTCTTCATTAATTATTGTAAGATAATTTTATCCTGTGGTCAGTCGAGTTTAGACAGTCCACGTGCAGTATAATTATAAAGTGTTTAAGACAGTGTTGGGATAATTAAATAACACAGATGTGCTTTATCAGGATGCCATCTTTAATTATGTCTTACTCCACATGAGATGTTTTACTGATAGACCCTGGAGGATTAAATGGGGTCCGATAGGTTTGACAACCACCATAATGATTTTATATTTCATTTGTTTTATTCGGCAAATCATCAAAATAGATAATTAGAAGTTAAAAGAAGAAGGCTGCCAAGTTGTGGCCGCCTACGATGCCCCTGACGTCCCATTGGAAGACCCCCTAATGTGATGGGGCAATATTATTTTCAGCTCTAGGTACCGTCGCTGGAATTTTATATGTGCAGATTTGATTTCACTGACCAAATTAATGGAGAATGTAAAGATGTTCTGTCGTCATGGTCGTAGAGCTAGAAGGGTACAAATTCGTCATAAAATTGCATAGCGGCCTCCTAGCTCTTCTAGCAAACGCATGTAGAACGTGGTTTTAAGCAGATTAAAGAGCAAATTTAATCAGGAACGAGGGCTTGACAGACACTACCGTTTTTAATAAAGCGAATTTCAAGAAAGGAGAAATCTTGGATAACTAGGAGGTAAATTGGGGGTTGGACGTGGCGATAGATGAAAACCAGTATCACTGGTGTTGATTTATAAGTTCATTAAGAAAGTATGTTGTGATTAAAGTATTTAGTCGAACGGCTTAACCTGGATTTTTAAAACGGATAGCGGGTAGGGGCTCTAGAACAAATTTTTACCTCGATGTGTGCTTTTTAAGGGTGGAATCAATTAAACCGGGGTTGAGTTTATTCGCTAAAAGTGGATTAGTGCTTTTAGTCCCAGGGGCGACCCGGGATTTAAAAACGGATGGAGGGGGCAGGGACACTTACCAAATTTTATTTTGTGCTAGTGAATAGATTTTTAAAGAAAACTCCAGTGTTGATTTTTTTATATAAATTAATTAGCTTTAATTGATTAGAGTTGATAAGAGTACGCAAAGGTAGATCGAAGATTTTAAAGCATTATTAACGAACCTTCACTGTTAAAAAAAAATTAAACAAGTTGTTTAAAATCTTAAACAACTGGTGAACCGGTGAATCGCACAGCGTTGCTTAAAAATTAAACAACATGTAGTTGTTTAAAACACTCTTGTTGTTTAAAACTTTAACACTCTTGTTGTTTAAAAGTTTAAACAACCTGTTGTTTAATGGTTGTTTAAAATATCAACAGTATTGATTAACGCTTCTCTCAAAAAACAAAACGCTCCAACGTTTGGTTATCGCGGCCGGGTATCGAACTCACGACCCTTCGATTATAAGACAGACGCTCTATCCACTGAGCCAACACATCAATACATACACCTCTTTAATGTGTGAGGCATAAGTCCTTCGCCAGTATTGAAATGTTGCACCGATTTTACCTTGCATGTATATAACGAGTGATGCCATTAGCTCATGACTATCACGTGACATTTGCCTCGGCCTGTTTAAACAAAACTGTTTAATATCTAAACTCTTTCCTCTAAACAGGTCTTTTTTAAGGCTATAAAACCTCGCTTTTCCGGTTTTAAACAACAATGTTTAAATATTAACCAAGAATGTTTAACTTTTAAACCGACATTTTTTTAAACAGCGAAATTTTTAAACCGCGTTCTAACAGTGTTCGGAATAACAAGATGTAACCGACTGATATTAGGGGTAGCAAGAATGACCAGAATTCATCCGTCATCTTATTGGTTGGGGTATTGCGGGTGGAGCACGTGCTTTATTGCTCCTAAAATAGGATAACTTATTGGGGGAAGTAAAGTTTAGTCTTTTCCAGAAATAGGAGGTGCTCTTTGGCCTCGAATGATAATTATAACAATATTTCTAGTAAATTTTAATAGCAGAAAACAGAAGAAAAAAAATTATGGCATGTATTAAAGTTCAGTGCAGTCTGTTATAGAATCAAAATCAGGGACTGTTAAGCACCTTCCTTTCCACTATACGTTATCGTTTAATTCTACTAGGGAGTTCTCGAATCGTGTCGACGTTTCCTGGATGGGGTTCGGGAGGTATAAACAATGGTGGCTTCTTCAGTCGTAACTCTCATAGCTCTCTTGGTGCTCGTGCAGTCGATTGACTGGGTTGAGAACGCGGAGACGAGACATTTAAAGTTCTAAATTCAGCCTATCAACAGGAAATAAAAGCTGGGAGAGCAGGAGCATCACGCGTAAAGAAGTCACCATTACCATTATAATTATTCATCAATATCTTCAAGTATTTACCTCTAGATCCTCGTTCACCAGTTCACGTGCATGATTCGAAAACTCCCTAATATTAAAAACTATGAGCTTGTAGGACAATGACTTGCCTTTTAAAGCTGGAACAAGACAAGTGGAAACCGTTATCAACACCCGGGTAACCCCCTTCCTCGGAAACATGTGCTTCCTTTTGCCAGGTCAAACAGGATAACTTGCATAAGGAATTAAGTAACATGTGAAGAAGGAAAAGTGTGGAGGTCAGAGCAAAGGCAATAATGAATTATGCAAGCGTCTGAGCATATGATAGTATTGCACGACAATACTTTGATATACATCAATATAAACTGGGAATATAAATATGCATTAAGAACTCTCGGTGGTCACCGCAGTTGTTGCCGTAGACCAAGTTCTGGTTATTTTAATAAGTATAGGATAGGTACTGGAAAAAAAAAAACACCACCCAACATACAACAACAAAAACCTGCGTGCCCTGCGCTTGAGATATTCGGTTTGAAAAGAAGTTTTTATCGAATGCAATTCAAGTTAATTATTTTGTCTCTGTTTGCCCGCGGACCAATTGTCGCTCATACGCAAATAAGGTTCAGGGTACAACTAATATACCGTGTCAGACTGGACGTGAACGAGTCCATCTTTCATCTCAAAGTGGAGGTACGCTTCGTCTGGTCTCAGGCACGAGGGTATCACATCTGAACTAGATGTTCAACCAAGCTAAACAAAATGATGAAAGAAATAGCGATAAGGGGCTGTCCCACTGGAGGCGATCGTTGCTGCGACAACTGGCGATCTTGCTGTTGTGAGTGTGGTAGCAAGTTGTTGTTGTTGCCTAGCTTAGATAGAGTCGTATGTAGGTTTATAATCGCCTTTTTAAAGATTAACTCCTTATAATTATGAAATTATCAGGTTGTCGCCACAATGATCGCCGCCTGTGGGACAGGCCCTTTACATGGATAGTTCGTAGTAGCAGATCCAGGCGGAGAATCAATGGGCGTGCCACTTTTTTTTTAATCACTCAATGACGGTACAGGTTAAATTCGGAAAAAATGTCGGCTTCCTCCCCCATTTTTAGACGTTTGAGCTGTGCCCACCTATTTTCAAATCCTGGATCCGTCACTGGTCTGCTGGTCTAAATATCCATCGGAAAATTACCCCCCAAAAAAAAACAAAAACAAACAAAACAAAAAAAAAAAAACAATCTTCACGGAGTAATTTATTGCATTTTTAGATGTAATGTCCAGGAATCAAAAGGTCAAGCCCTTTTTAGTCCTCCAACAAAAATTTTACCAAATAATAAAGAGAAAGCTAAAATGATGAAAACCAAATGAGTGCATATAATACATTTTCGGCTTGATGATCAATTATGAATGTGCTTGCTTAAAAAAAAAAAAAAAATAAATAAATAAATTAAAAAAAAAAAAAAAAACTGGATCCATTTTACATTCTAACATTTTGCCTGGTGAATCTAAAGTTGCAATTGTAATGATAAAATGAACATATATTTTCTGAAAGTGGCTTCATCAAAAGGTAACTAGGAATTAATAAAAATAAATTACATAGGATGAGTAGACTTATTAGACTTAAATGGAGAAACATACTTGGGAAATGTAAATTTTGGTAATATAAAATTTCCTGCCAATTATACAATTTTTGGACACGTAGCATTTGTATAAATTTATTTCCGGTGGATCAAAATGTTTATCTGTCAAATACATTTCTAGCCATCAATTACACACGGTTGCCAAAACCTACGCCCTGCATCTTTTGAAATTTAAAGGGATTGTTTAACTTCGTGATGAAACCTGAAAATAAAAAACGGTTTCAGCCAATGTTGTAATAATAATTGTAATCTTTTGGGTCAGACAGGAATATCCTGAATTTTTTAGACCAATCGGACGTATATTTCTCGAGATATCTATGATTGAAGATTGATCGAGCGTTAGCGTAACGCGTTACGCTAAAAAACTCGTACGGGTGAAATTGCCTCCCTCTCACACAGCGAGCTTCTTCTCGGGCAGCGTGGGGCTGGAAACCGCAGCTGAAATCGCCAACATAATGCGCTTGGTTCGACCGTGCGAAAGTGCAGTATACAAAGCGGATAAAAAATAGGTTGCTAGGTTTCTCACTCGCGAGCTAGCTAGCTGGAAAGTTCGATCTACGATTGTCGCGATGTCTCGAAACAAAAAGTGCGTTAGCAGAAAAAACTTATTAAAAAAATTTAGAAGAATAAGACTTGAGAGCAACCATAACCCGAATGGAGCAGGTTGAGGATCGAAAAAGAATCGCTAAGAAGGATAATTTGCACTTCGATTTGTACGGTCATCGCCATCATCGGTAAGTAGGCCTATCTCGTTGACTTCAAAATTTCAGTTTTGTCCGTGTCCGCTAGCTGATTTTTTTTTTTACTATTTCAGTATTTGTCACAAGCTCCGAAAGAAAAACTTATATGAAAATTAAATCTATCTTGATTTATAGTCTACAAGGGTCTATATTATGAAATTAGCTTTGAAGGCTCGCCATAATTAGGGAAGTTGGAAATAAGAGCCCGAGCACTCTCGACGGGTATCGGGCGATTACCACCGGCACCGGGTCCGGGGGAATCCCGGGGGTGAACGGCTTTGCCGTTTCGCATGATCGCGTGCATCGCCATCATCATATTGGCTAACAAATAACGTTTTTTTTTTTCTTAGGTCTAATTCTAGTAATTCTCTACTAGGCCTAGATCTACTAGTAGAGCGCGAGCCTTTGTCGATGACGTATAAAAAAATTTTGAATAAAGTTTCATCTTGTATTTAAAAATCACAATGAGAATTGTGACCATTTGCAATAAAACTTAGGTTACTTGCAGCACTCAGTCATAGTCTCATAATCATGATGAGGTCGATATGTAGTATCGCCTGGCTATCTGGTTGCAGTTGAGTATAGTTTTTGTAACTGGCCTTGCTCTCTACCCATTTCAGGTGATCTAATCTCCCATTCTAAACTAGTGCATGCAAAACATGAAATTAATTTCCCTTGGCCTTGCTCCCTCATATATTTATTTGTGCACTGCATAAACGTTCAAGTCTGCGCACTCCATAAATACATAATAAAAGGCAATGATTATGAATTTTCAGACTTCACCTCAAACAATCCACGGAACAGATTAATAAAAATGCTATATTTGGCCTGTATTGCAGTATTCAAAAGTCATACTGGTAATTTGTGCTTTTGTATAGTCTGTTTTTTATTCGTGACCGCGAATGTAGGAATTTTGATAGATTATAGGGAAGAATGGAAAAAGGATAAAAATTATATGAAAGAAAGATATTGAAACAAAGATCAGGAGACATCAAATTGAGGAGCATAGAAATCGAAAAAACGGGGCACCATTTCAACAATAAGCAAGAAGGAGGAGGGCATAGAGCCTTGGCAAACACACAAACGCACACTAAATTGAATAATAAATTATATCTAGGGCGAAAGAGATGGCCGAGAATGTAGAAAAAAGACAGAAAACTGGGTCATTGGGGGGGTGGGTTGGTGGGGCGTGGAAGTAAGGCGGATGCGACCAGCGAATGCCGTTATAAGGGAGAGGGCCTATAATTGTGAAATTCTACTTTTTGTAGACCCTTCAAGCACCGGGCCGAAAAAAGGTTGTAATTCAAATTTGTTTCTGTCAAAATTGCTCTTTGGGGGGGGGGGGGGGGGAGGGGGGTGGGGGGGGGGGGGGCGGGGGGGGGGGGGGGGGGGGGGGGGGGTGGGGGTGCAGACCATTTGTTTTCTGTGACAGATAAAATTCTTATCATTTATTTTTGTAAACATGGGAAGAGCCCCATTACTCCAGGCCCTTTTTCCTTAATGTTGTAATATTAGATGGCGCCTTATTGTAAAGCCCCCCCCCCTATTCCGCGCATTATGGGTTGGGAAATTATTGGCAAAATAGACCTAGTAAAAAAATTGGGGGGAAAATTATATTTTTTAAAAAGGGGGAGAGTGAGAGAGAGAAGAAATCCGAGGGACTCCAGATTGGAGGGAGAAAAGATTTTAGGATTGCCCCTTATGTAAAGCCCCCACCCCTATTCGCGCATATTGGGGGTGTGAAATTATGAAGGCAAAATAGGCCTATAAAAAATTGGGGAAATATTTTTTTTTTTATTAAGGGGAGAGTGAGAAAGAAATCCGAGGGACTCCGATGAGGAGGGGGAAAGATCAATATTAATCGATAAGAGATCATCGAGGATGCATTTAAAAACATTTATAAGATGGAACGGGATGAGCGCAAGATAACTCGAAGTGATTACAACAAAAACAAAAAAAATGCTCAAGATTGAAAAGATAGACCAGGCTCTGTCATTACAACTTTCACCTTGTTTCTTTTTCTGATGATCGTATCTTTCTCAATCTCAACATTCTCTTCCCATCACAAATCTCTTCCAAACCCATGGGGAGTATAGTACATCATGCCAAAAACCATCTGAGAGTGCCGTGATCATGCTGATGTGCTAAAATACAGTAATGTAAAATGTATGTGTTTTGTAGTGTGGCCAGGAGGATGGTCCAGGACTATGGAAAAAAGATGTAAGAGGGGGGAGAGGAGAGAGAGAAGAAAGAAGAGAGCGAGCTTTGAAAACTTCCTCCGTCGCGCTGTGCCAGAGTGTTGCATGAAATATGAAAGGCATTGTACTGGTGTATGTACGAATTGCTATACATGTTGAGGGATGTGTGTGTAAAAATGTGGTGTATCTGCACTTGAAGGCCTAGCTATGCAGAGTTTACATGTTTTAGATTTCCTGTCAAGCTAAGCTGTGTATGTACAGTATTACAGCTAGCTGTACTGTACGTAGTATCAAACTTTCATTACACATAGCGCTAGTAGCTAGCATAGCGTCTGCTGTGCTAAGTGCGGGTTTTACAGAATCGATCACAACATACGACTTTACACAAGAAATTGCTACATATTAGAAAAAAAGCAATTGCCGAAATGTAACTTGAATATCATCTGGATAGTGTCTAAACTAATAGCAATATTTATAAAAAAATGATAACTAATATGTTTGTTTTTACTCCAATAAATTGATTTCGGATACAGTGGCGAGTTCCCAACATGCTTTTCGTGTATGTGTAATTACTGATTATGTACGTGTGAGTGGACTCCGATGTTGGGATGCATGCATTGTATATCAATCATGTCATATTGTCCGTTTCAAGTTTCAGATAAAACACTCTCCCAAGCAGTACAGTCAGGGTTCCGAAACATAGAGCTTGACAATTATAGCAACTTTGCTTGTGATCGATTTCAGATTAATAGCATTCATTTCATATCAGATTAATTTGCAAAATGTCAAAGGAGCCCTAATACCTTTTGGTGAATTTCTTCATCACAAATCTCAATCAAATGAAATTTTATATCATGGCAAGTGAAAAAGGACCACACACTTCCATCCGAGTTCCCAAAACATGAAGATTGATTATTGTTGCAACTGTGCTACGATCGATATCAGATCAATTTGCCAATATTTCAAGATCAGATCAATTAGCAAATGTTGCGGGACCCCTTGAGTACCTCCCCCCCCCCCATTCTCATGACAAATACCAATCAACGACTATTACTGAATACATAAGGCAAAGTGAAATACGACCACAGAATCACTCCACACATTATCATAAAGCTACTAACCATTCACTCTACATCCACTGACCATACTAACGAGCATCACAACACTCTGAAACAAACACAATGATTTTCATATTATCAACAACACCAATGTAATCATTACTGACACCCTCACAAGCACTGTCGACGCCATTACAAAAAAAAAAAAAATAAATAAATAAATAAATAAAAATGTCATGACATGCCACTTTCACAAACACTATAACCAGTACCACCCTTCTGTCTATCCATCCCTTTTTTAAAAATACCTTTAGTGGGTTACTCAACCAAAAGACCTTGTTATATTTTCATATATACTGAACACATTGGGCACGTAGACACATGTGCATACGTTGACTTGCGACCCAGAAATCGCCTCTTTATAAAATAAAAAAATGTATACCGGTATGTGCTCATGTATCTAGAATAGACTGTATTATCAAGAAATACCACTACACACATAGGCTGTAATATCTCTGGCAAACCCACTACAATCACGATTAACATGAACAACACCATCATCAGCAGTAAATTTAAAACCGTGATACTGAAACTTATTAAAAACAGAATAACCAGTTCTGGACATATGTAGATACTTGGAAACAATAGGAATCAACACTTGTGGTTTTACTGTTAATATTAATACATCAAAATTCACACAATGCATGTTGATTCGAATTCTTTCCTGGCATCAATAAATTGTGTCACACCAGAAAGTGTTCACTTTAACACCTCAAATTTCATCAGTGCATCAGTCTTGAGTAAACTAGATATAACATACCAAAAAAAAAAAGGACTAAATGGTTAAAGAAATAGTCATTAACAAGATATCATAAGTTGGATCCATTATTATAAATAAACTGCTCCGGTTCAAGTTTTAGAGCATCTACATTGATGGATTATGAGGATAACATCTAGATGTTTCTGGTTTACAGTTGCAGAGGTACACTTTTTAAATATAGTTTGTAAAAAGTGTGATTCATAAATAAATTTACATAAAAAAATAGTCTACATCTAAATGATTGTAAAAACTATTTGATACATTGTAACAACAATCAAGGTGTCGATTTTGATTCAGTGCATTTTGGGTCGACACATGTACAATTTGGTAATGAGTGTGTTCAATGTCCAATTTCCAAATTTTGAGTGTGTTCAATGTCCACTTTCAAATTTATACGCCAACATGAATCATGATACAAACGCAACACAAAACGCTGATATAAAGAAAAACAAAAGGGTTTCATTGTCCCCCATCGCCGGTCGTAAAATAAACGTGTTTCAAATCTCAATTAAAATTTAAACGCCGAAATTTAAACGCCGAAAAGATGCGTTTACAAACGCAATCGGCTTCAATTTTACGACCTTGAGCATCCGATGCAACGAAATGCACCTTGAACAGGATTGAGTTTTCAAACGTGTTTAAATGTGCTCTCACAATGAAGCTTTCGGTGCAATTGAAAAAAGGAGAAGATATTTGTTTTTTGAGAGTGGGAATTTAAAGCATCGACGTATAAACACGTTTAAATTTGGACACTGAACGGGCACCGTTGATCGCGTTGTGTTCGAGTTTGTGATTGCGTTTTGTATCATGATTCATGTTGCGTATAAATTTTGAAACTGGACTTGAACACGACTCTTATATGCCAACATGAATCATGATACAAAACGCAATTACAAAACGCTGATATAAAGAAAAACAAAGAGGTGTTCTTGTCCCCATCCCGGTCGTAAAGAATAAACGTGTTTCAAATCTCAATTTAAATTTATACGCCGAAAATTTAAAACGCGAAAAAGATGCGTTTTACAAAACACAATCAGCTTCAATTTACGACCTTGAGCATCGCGGATTGCAACGAAATGCGACATTGAACAGGATTGAGTTTTCAACGTGTTAAATGTGCTCTCGCAATGGAGCTTCCGGTTGTAATTGAAAAAGGAGAAGATATTTGTTTTTGAGAGTGGGGGATTTAACATGTTTAAAGACGATCGACGTATAAACACGTTTAATTTTGGACACTGAACGGTGCACCGTTGATCGTATTGTGTTGTGTTTTGTGATTGCGTTTGTATCATGATTCATGTTGGCGTATAAATTTGAAACTGGACATTGAAACACACTCTTATCCTACATGTACATGTAGATCATCGGCCAACATGATATCAAGACTTCCTCTTCTCTTCCTCTTTGGTAAAGTCTCCTGGTGAAAATATGATCAAAGAATTATATTGGAAATAGGAATACTGTACTGGTCCACCAGCCGTTCTTCATACATTGTAAGTAGGTTTCATTCCTCAACTTGTTATGGTAAAATCTCATGATGTATCCTTGGCAAATCAAGGAGGAACTAGCAGTTAATATCCATCGGAATGAATGACAGTAAGCAGCAGCAGCCCAACTCACATGTACATCCATTGGTATTGATTAAGCACCTATCACGTCCATCCTATGGGTCCTGAAACAAAAAAAGAGTAAAACTACATAATAATAGTAATAATATAATAATAATTAAACTTATATAGCGCCTTTTCCATGGTTAACACAATGTAGATTAAAGGGCAACAAAAAGTATTCACAAACATCTTGTAATAATATTTTGAGTTAATAAGATTTTTAAAATAAAATGGGGCCTACAAATGATTGAGCGATCATTGCCCTTTCAAAAATTCAAGATTTTTGGGGAGGATCTAAAGCTGCCAATAAAACTCTGACATGACATGATTTGCTTTGGTTGGGACTGGATGATGCCAATCTGTGGATTGGGCCTGTTCACCACGTATAGGGAAGTGCAGTCTTAATTCAACAGATTTTTGCTCAGATTACCATCATGAGATTCACATCTTCTTACAGGAATACAGTTGCCTACAGTTTGCCCACAATTTTTTTTTTTAGTTCATTGTCACAGCCAACATTTTAATCATCGACTCACTTCAATTCGCATTTTTGTTACCAGTCAGGATCGAAGCGAAAGAGATGAGGCAAGTCAAACAGTAATAATGAAATAATCAAAAGATAATCAAACATATCATAATTTATGGAGATCAAATTTAAACAAAATTAATTCTTTGCACCTTTTTTCATTGGCACAAAATTAATATGAACATGTCCTGACGACATGTGTGTCCATGGCTAGTCCTTTCATTTCAGCCATAATTGACATTTTGCAGAAAGAATACAATGAGGTTTCTCCTGCTAGTGTTGTAGAGCAGAATTCTTTTTTTATTCACCCACAAATGATTTTCTATAACTACATTTTGACAGACCTTGGTGCTTGTGATCTCGAGGGCATGGTGGGCAGGGAGAAGTGCATAAGTGTTTAAGCTTTGGGCATGCTAAAGAAAGGAAAAAACTAATGAAGGAGATATCAGTTGTATGATGGTGGTGCCTATGTCTGCACACCTAAGATTTTTAATCTAAATATAAATGAAATAGTATTTTGAAATTCATCAATCTCTCCATCTTTTAGGCTAATCTAACATGTATAGACAAATAAATGTTTTTTTTTTTTTTTTTTTTTTTTTTTTTTTAATGAAATAAATACAGACAGTGACCAGGTTGGCATCACACTTCTTTTCCTTGACACAAAATATATTAGGCCTATAATGTCTGGATAACATCGTCCATGACTAGACTCTATTTTTCAGCCATATTGTCTTTTTGCAAGAAATATATGAGCTTGCTTCGGCTATTGTTTGTTTAGTGATATTATCAGTAGACTATAACATCTTTTTTTTTATTCACCCAACATAAAGATTTTTTTATAACTTACGTTTTGACAGACCTTGGTGCTTATGATCTCGAGGGCATGGTGGGCCTGGGAGAAGTAAATGAACAAGGTGTTGAAGCTTTAGGCGTGCTAAAAGAGAGGGAGTAAACATAATGAAGGATTATCAGCCAATATACATGATGGTGGCACCTATGTCTGCACACCTAAAAAAACCTGTCATTTCAATACAAATAAAACATTATTTGAAATTCAACAATCTTTCCATCGTTTATATTGTGATGAACACAAATATTCAAATAATAAACAAGAAAAACATTAGAAGACAGGCTTCTAATTTTGTGTTGCCAATTGTAAAGTGCCCATGTGTGCACACTTTTCTCAATTTCAGACTTAGAAATAGCACATTGTATATTTGTGAGTAGCAAATAGGCCTATAACTTGCGAACAATTCCCGTTATTCATGATGTCCATTGTTTTTTTGTGGTTG
>CALNVZ010000218.1:29798192-29844007 GCA_940671915.1 Paracentrotus lividus
TCCGCCCGATGGTCTTGTTTCTCAGAGTCTTCCTACGCCTCTGCCCTCCATTGACGAAGAACTCCTGGCATTATCAGACATGTTGCTCTCCGAGATAACACAACTGAAAAGAATGAAAAGAGAGAGAATGTGTAAAGATGATTGATTTACTTTATTTCGAAGTTTTACAATTTTATCTTTTACACTTTATATTAATAATTGAAATAAAATATTTGAGAGAAGAAATCATGACCTTCATTCAATAAGCAAATTATGAGATTTCTATCTTAGGAAAATGTAGCAGAATCATTCAGGGTTTAAAAAGCACATTGTCTATTCCTAATGGCCTGCATAGAATCTATGACACCTACCCCTAGACAACCACCCCTAGATAACTACCCCTAGGATTATCACCATCAAGGAAAACCACCCACTTGGACAACAGAGTCCCCCCCCCCCCTGTAGCTGTCTGCTGTGTAGTTGGCTGGGGTGTTTCCTAGGAGTACATGTAATTGACTGGTGGATACTTCTCAAGGGGTAGTTGTCTGAGGGTACAGTCCAGGGTATATGTCCTAGCATCGGTAGGTGCCTTACTAATAAGGGTAATGTGATCATTCCAGACTTTATATACACACACCCACACTTAACTAACTTGTCTCCATGAATACAAAGAATAAAGTTCAGAGTTCGTAAGAAACTGTGTATGTTATTTTTCAGGGTGTGTGTGTGTGTGTGTGTTCATGGGATCAAGGGGTGATGTAGGACTGTTGTTATCAAAATTATTAAGTTATTAAAGAAACTTTGGCCCTTATGTATGTTCCTTAAACTTGCTATGTGTGTCTTGACCGCTGTTTTATTGGC
Organism: Paracentrotus lividus; assembly: GCA_940671915.1. Lineage (NCBI taxonomy): Eukaryota > Metazoa > Echinodermata > Echinoidea > Camarodonta > Echinidae > Paracentrotus > Paracentrotus lividus. The sequence goes on from CALNVZ010000218.1 coordinate 29,799,033, forward strand.
CATATTACAGCTTTGATAATCATAGTTATTCTTGTTCTAGTTGATCCCATAAATCAGAATATCAACTTTGCTATTCTCTTGCATTGACACATATGATTATAAGTTAAGGTCAAAGTTCAAATAACATGACACTAAAAAAAATTTGGAAACTGTTGAAACTATGGACCTTTCGCCTTATATAAAGGCCATAGGTTAATGAAAAGAACATTTCCTGGCTCATGGAATCAAGTAGAACACATTAAAAGTGTTCAATAAACTATTTATATATCTATTTGGGAATTAGATGAAAAAGAGGTTAGACCATTAAATTTTGGTTATTCGGCAATTAGACCAATTGGTCATGAGACCAAGCAATAATTAGACAAAGTGGAAGATTGACCAAACTGTTACTAGACCAAATAGGTTTAGGGCATATGGTATTAGACGATCAGAGAAACTGCTGTTAGAACAAGTACCCCAAAAATAAAAATGCACACACATATATACACCCACACCCACAAAACTCACTTCTTACACAGCGCACACAACTTTACCACAGACAATGACACACACACCAGGGCGCACATACACTACACACCAGACAGGAAGTTGAAGACAATTTGTGTAATGGGCGACATTATGTGGTTCTAGGTTTCATTTTGCCTACACAAATTGGCACAATTTGGTTAAAAATTGAGACCGGCACGTGCACCACAAATTGTCGCCTTCTAAAATTAGGCGACAATTTGTGGTGGGGTGACAATTTGTGGTGTCAGCTTTTGCTTTATTGTCGCCCATTTGTCGGGGGTGACAATTTGTGGTGGGGTGACAATTTGTGGTGCAACAGGGGGCACTGCCAAATTGACCTGAAGCACAGGGATGCCAATTCGATCTTACATTTCGGTTGTAGGGGTTGGTCACACAGGGGCGAGCGGGAGAATCCGCTTTACTAGTGAACTGACAGAACGTGTTTTTTCCTGTAAACTAAAGATCAATTAGGTGCCCTTAATTACAGGTCAAACTGGCGCCCCTAAGATTAAGATCAATTTAACGCCCCTGTGTTTAAGATCAGTTTGGCGCCCCCAATGTAAGATTGAATTGACTCCCCTATATTTCAAGTCAATTTGGCAGCGCCCCCCCCCCCCCCCAAAAAAAAAAAAACAAACGAAAAAACAAAAAACACCAAACAAACAAATAAATATAATAATAATAATAATAACAAAATAAATATATACATAAAAAATAAAAATGATATAAACAGATGAACAAATAATTTTTTAAAAATCAATATAAAGATCGCTACCCAAGTTTTTTAGGGTTATAAAAATGTAAAATTAGCGTCAAGTGCCTTGTTTTACATGTGAATATCATTATAACCAAAATGACTTTTATTTTCATAAACTTCAAAGAAATGCTTCAACATGCATGCCTGTGTTTCTATGGCGGGAGGAAGGCGCTGATTTTTTTTTTTTTTTTTTTTTAATTACACAGTTGAGCCATGGCAAACTGGCATCGACCCCTCCTGCCCACCCGCAAAACAACAAAAAGACAAAAAAACATCACCTAAAACGAAACTGATCTTTTGAAAAACTAAGCGTTTATATTGATCGCAGAACCCTTTTCAGCGGAGAATTATTCTACGTGTTCTCAGCTTTTTTTTTTTTTTTTTTATTAGGCTACCCGTTTACATTTCCGTTTTTTCTCAACCCCCGAGATCATGGCGCCCTTAGGAACTCTTTGTTGGGTGGTGCCCTCACTTTATTCTGAAACCATTTTTACAATTTATTCCTTTGGCTTTAAATCAAATGAAATAATACGCATCGTGTTTCAGTTAAAAAAATTTAACAGGAAAAGTTTACCCTCAAATTTATTTGGTTTTAAAAAGACGGAGCAGAAAATTAAATAAAGATATCAGTGAAAGCGTTTCAGACAATCGATTTTCAATTTGTGACGTCACTTGTGAGCCTCTCTGTCAAAGATTGTGTGATGCAAATTTTGTATATTGCCATGTGGAAATGACCCCCTCCCCGCCTGTATTATTGAGGAGTGAGCCCCCCCCCCCAAAAAAAAAAGCTTAATAATGGCCGAGTTTTCCATGTATTGGAAATTTTATATGATATAAACACGCATTACACCTTTCTCCTTCCTTATAAGGACACAATATCAGTTAATAAGTAATTAAAAAATATATACCGTAACGATGACAGCTTTATATTTAGCGAGGTATAGGCCTATAGTAGGGGAGACCGGGGATGGAAGTTACACGGGTCAGTTGTTACAGTTCTTAGTTGCTAAGTTGGAACAAGAGAGTTCGTGCTAAATGACATCTCTATACAGCCTACACATAGCTGTGATGAACTGTCGGTCGTGAGGTTTCTCCGTTGTTTTATTAAAAACTAAATCCACAAAAAAAATTTTTACAGTTCCAAGTGAATTTTTGACAAAAATTAAAATTTGTAATAGTTCTTACAACTGAAGGCACATGATGATAGTCTGGTATTGTGAATATAGTACATGTATGTCACCCCTAAGCCATGCCGTGTAATTCTGCATAATAGCTGTGCTACAGTTGATTTTATGTGTAAAATCACCCATGAGGTAGGCTGTTACAACAACCTACCCCATGTCGATTGTTACAACAATCTACCCCAATTACATTACACATGTAAAGTAATTTTGTTTCAATTTTCAGGTGTTAATATTTTAATATTTCTATTATTACTTTAGTCTATTCTAGAGCTCTACTTGATCTACTGTTAACGATACCAAGAAACTGGAAAGTTGAAACAAAAGTATGGTATAAGAGATTTACAAAGTAACAAATTACCCCGTATGTTTACAAATAGTAACATTTTACCCCGTATACGGGGTAGGTTTTTACAAAAAAAAATGTCTTCATTAATTAAGCTGTAGTTAATTAGTGTTTACATGTTTTCAAGTTTTATGTGCCTCAGGTTTTATCCAACATAATCGATAATAGGCTAACTACAGACCCAAAAAGGAGTGTTTGAGTACTTTCATTAGAATTATCTGGCCAAAAATGTGAATTTTGTAACGACCATCCCCGGTCTCCCCTAGTTAGATGAGGTCGGAGAAGAAATGTGAATGAATTAAAAAGTAAAAGGACCCGTGATATACACCATCTTCCGGGACGAACCCCTCCCCACAAAAAAGGGACCTTTAACATACCAAAAAAAAAAAAAATTACATAGGGTCCCCCCACCACCACCATAAATAAATAAATTCAATTCAATTCCAGGCGCGGATCCAAAAGGAGTGGAGGGTTTAGGCATCCCCGCAAGTTTGGAAAAACAGCATACCTTATTGTTTTTTTATCTTTTAATTTTTTTTGCTTGTCAATTTTTCCGGGCCTATCGATCGAGCGACCTGGCCCTACCCCTCCTATAATATGTTTCAAACTTAATGACGGCCGAATGCATAATATTTTTTAACCACCTACCCCCCCCTCCCCACCCCAACAAAAAAAGGACCTTACATACCAATAATATATCATAGGGTGCCTACTCCCCCCCCCCCACCACTACCACAGTCTTGAAGATAATTAAAATGTATTGAAATAAATCCACAACTTTGGTTTGTTATGCAGTCTCTTATACATCTCGCTCGTTTTGCCACCCGGAAACACAAACATGACTTATTTTCAAATAGCAACATCCGAAATGGTAACATTTTTACCTAGCCTTACCTAGCTCACTGGAACTATGTAAAACGGCCATTATTAGCGCTTTTTCTTTGGGGGGGGGGGGGCTCACTCCTCCATAATACAGGGGGAGGGGGTCATTACCACATGGCAATATACAAAATTTCATCACTCAACATATGACAGAGAGGCTCACAATTATTGACGTCAACAAATTGAAAATCGATTTTCTTAAACGCTTTCACTGATATCTTTATTTACTATATTTTCTTCTCCGTCTTTTTAAAACCAAATAAATTCGAGGGTGCTTTTCCTTTAAAAGATCGTTAACTGATCACAATGGAAAAAGGGCATATTTTCTGAAAAGAGGCACCTTAGATTAATGTCATGGTTATCCAATTTTATGGGATAGGACGGGACTGGTTATAAAAAATTGTATTTTAGTCTACTGGTAGGCCTATGTTCAGAATTTTTGTGGCTTTGTTTTTGTTTTGTTTTGGTTTGTTTTGTTTTGGTTTTTTTTTATTATTCGTTCTTTAAGTATTGCGAGCCCAAATTTTGAGCTAATTTTCATTATTATTAATTTCGAACTATACAAATTGAGTTTAATCGTGCCCTACAAACTAATATACCCTAATTAATGAATTACTTACCGAATCGAAGTTTAGTCCAGTAGATGGTCCCATAGGCCATGTACAAGACCCGGAAAAGTTTTTAAGTACAAGGTTTTTTGGTTGATTCGTGTTTTATATGGGTATTTAAGAAAATTCAGCTTGGTTGCCAGCTTGGCAACCTTGGGCAAATTTTTTTATTTGCATAATTAGAATAATGACCTAATTAGCATATTTTGTGTATTGGATATGTGGCTAATCGTAATTCAAGAACCCCGAAAATATGGATGAAACGACTTTTTAAGGGTATTTTACGACGAGAGATTCATTTATGATATTATTTTTATCTTTTGAGTAGTGCTTTTGTCTTAAATGACCTAATTAGCATAATGAGCTAATATGCATATTAGCCTATGCATTAATATTAGCCTATAGGATTAATTATAAATTTTTCTTATCTGGAAAGCCTGAATATTGTGCAATACAACATTAAAAATCACTTTTATTGAAGACATCCCATTAATTCATGAGATGATTATGTTTTGTAGAGATGATATAATAAGCATAATACGAACAATGGCCTAATTAGCATATCAATATATGGAATATGGGGTTAATCTTAATTAAAGAACCCTGGAAACGTGAATGAAACGACTTTTAAAGGATATTTTATGACGAGGAATTCATATATGATATCAGTTTTATCTTTTAAGTCATTGTTTTGTCTTAAATGGCCTAATTAGCATAATGAGCAAATATGCATATACATTTTGTAAGCTTATGCTGTAAAATTAGCCTAAGGAATTAATGTTCATTGTTTATTTAGAAAGCCTGAATATTGTGTAATACGGCATTGCACATCACTTTTATTGAAGACATCCATTAATTCATTATAATTATGTTATATGGAAATAATATAATTAGCATTAAAGAACAATGACCTAGTTAGCATATCATTTGTAATATGGGATATGGGGCTAATCTTAATCAAATAATCTGAAAAAGTATATAAAAAGTCTTTTTAATGCTACTTTACAACAAGGAATTCATTTATGAAAATATTTTAGTACATGTAAGATTTGCTTTTGTTTTTAATTAGCATATTCATGCATAATTCTTTTAATCCTATGTGATTCAATTTCAGTATTTATCTAGAGAGCTTGAACACGGTGCAATGCAACATTGTACGTCACTTAAATTAATTATCATGCTGAGAATATATTGCATTTTTAATTACCTATATAGTTAGCATAATTAGAATAACGACTAAATCAGCATAACATTATCTGTACCCCCCCCCTTCCAACATACACGTAGATACCCATTTTGGTACGGGAAGCCATATCAAAATTACCCCCTACAGGGGCCGCGGAGCGTTTTTGAAAAGTGAGGAGGCTGAGCGAAAGTGGGGGGAGGGGGGGGGGGGCTGAACAGGCCAGAAACACAAATATACATGTATATACGTCATTTTTGCATTTTGTAAATGGCTTGCTAAAAAAAAAAGTGGGGGAGGAAGCCCCCCCCCCCCCGGCTCCGAGGCCCCTATCCTATTACAGCCTTTATAAGGGAATCTGCATTAAAACTACCTTCTATTACAGTCATTTTGAAGAGGGAGGTAGTAAAATTACCCCTATTTCATAGGCTTTTGGACCACATTCGGGACCCTATTTCATGATTTGTCCTAAAACATTTTTTAAAAAGTTAAAATTGTAGTAGTTTTTATTTTTTATTTAGTTAATATTATGTGGTCGAAAAACCTGTAATAGAGGGTAATTTTAATGCAGCTTCCCTTCTAAAGGCTGTAATATGGGGTAATTTGGACATTGCTTCCCCTACCAAAAGGGGTACGTGTATGGTTGACTCCTATATGGGCAGGGGGAGGGGGCAAAATACAGATAATAGGCTAATTTAGTCGTTATTCTAATTTTGCTATAACTATATTATAGGTAATTAAAAATGCAATATATTATCAGCCTGCAAATGATTTTAAGCGACTTACAATCTTGCATTACACAGTGTTCAAGCTCTCTAGATAAATAATGAAATTGAATCACATAGCATTAGCAATAAGCAATAATGCATAAATTATCTCGTTGTTATGAATATGCTGATTAAAAACAAAAGCAAATCTTACATGTACGAAAATATTATCATAAATGAATTCCTGGTTGTAGAGTAGCTATAAAAAGACTTTTTTTATATTATTTCCACATAACATAATCATCTCATGAATTAATGGGATGTCTTCAATAAAAGTGATTTGCAATGCCGTATTACACAATATTCAGGCTTTCTAAATAAAAAATGAACATTATTTCCATAGGCTAATTAAGCATAGGCTTGTATGCATATTAGCTCATTATGCTAATTAGGCCATTTAAGACAAAACCATTACTTAAAAGATAAAACTTATATCATTATATGAATTTCTTGTCCTAAAATACCCTTAATAAGTCGTTTCATTCACGTTTCCAGGGTTCTTTAATTAAGATTAACCCCATATACCATATTACAACTGATATGCTAATTAGGCCATTGTTCGTATTATGCTAATCATATTATATCTACAAAATATATCATCTTATGAAATAATGACATGTCTTCAGTAAAAGCAATTTACAATGTTGTATTGCACAATATTCAGGCCTTCTAGAAAAAAAGAAAAAAATCCCATAGGCTAATATTAAAGCATAGGCTAATATGTATATTAGCTCATTATGCGAATTAGGCCATTTAAAGACAAAAGCACTACTTAAAAGATAAAAATAATATCATAAATGAATTTCTCGTCCTAATATACCCTTAAAAAATTGTTTCATCCATATTTTCGGGGTTCTTGTATTGTGAATTAGCCACATATTCAATACACAAAATATGCTAATTAGGTCATTATTCTAATTATGCAAATAAAAAAAGTTGCCCAAGGTTGCCAAGGTGGCAACCAAGCTGAATTTTCTTATATACCCATCTAGAACACAAATCAACAAAAAAAAACCTTGTACTTAAAAACTTTTCCGGGTCCCCAACATTTCTACTGGACTAGTTTGGGTTAGGTAAATTCTGATAATTATATATAGGGGCGCTGAGGAGGACCATTTTTGCTGCGAAGATTTTGTGGGCTGCAGGCACTCAGGCCCACCCCACACTCCACCCTGGCTGCACAACGACAGCAATTCTTTCGATTTTCGACTAGAAGTTTATGCAACATTTATTTGTGGGCTGCAGGCACTCAGGCCCACCCCCACACTCCACCCTGGCTGCACAACTACAGCAATTCTTTCGATTTTCGACTAGAAGTTTATGCAACATTTATAGATTTAATACACACTTAAAGCAAAGTGTGAAATATTTACCCCTATGATAGTGTTAAATACCGATTCCAAATAGATTTACTTGTTTTAAATGATTTTGAAATTATAAGCGCGAGAAAGGGCATTAAAAAACTACGTCTAGAGGGATGTAACCGAAGCCCCTCTATCATATAGGCCTATATGCTTCTGAGAGCACTCTCAATTATAGTTGCCTCAAGCAGAAAAGGTGAGTTGTTTTTATACATAATTATTACTTGGTATGCCCTATCTTGTGCGAGGTCGCGTAGCGGCCTAGCGAAAAATTTTGTGTTAAAAAAAACGTGAAGAAAAAAAAGGGACATAGAAATTGTCCACGTGACTTTCGAGAAGTCTAAAATATTTCTTTTGTAGTATAGGATTTCCCAGTCAGTTTCGGGAGTTCGTTACTCCATTTAATAATCAGTTCATTCAAATTCCAAAATATATATACAGCCTCAAATTCATGATTCAAATTCCAACTTGGTTCGTTCGCTTTGGTATTGAAAGCCTTCAAATAAAAAATCCCCGTCAAAAGCAATCGAATTAGTAGAGGGCGATTCCAAACGTGTTGTACGGGACATTTAGATAACATTTGACAGTTTTTCGACAAGAAAAACGAAAAAATATTCCAGTGAATGATGGCCATCCTCAAGTCTATCAGAAGTTTAAAATAACCAATACTTTATTTGACTTGAATACACATCCTATAGAATGGAGATTAAAAATAGTAATATGTCGTACGGGACGCAGAAAAGTGACTGTTTTGGAAACCTTAAGTTTGTGCTCAAAAGTTTGTAGTTAACAGGAAATTTTGATAGAAACTCAGCTCAAATGATATTCAGCTACCAAAGAAGAAATATATAAAATATGTTTTGCAAAAAAAAAAAAAAAAAAAAAACATCTATGAATAAATAGAGGATAATTTTTTAAGAACATTGTGGCGTATACTGTACACCCAAAATGTGTCGTACGGACATCTCTGAATGAAAGCCAATCTTTCTCAATTTCTGTCTCTTTCACTTCTTATATCAATCAATGTTTCCCTATCAAACTAAAGGGGTAGTTATCATGTTTAAAAGCGCTATGCTTGAATAGTTCTGTTAACGGGGTGGGGGGGGGGGGTTATAGGCAAATTGATGGAGGAGAAAAAAGATTAAGGGAAAAGAAAACAAGGGGCCAAATTTACCTTTAACTTAGGGCTCCATAAATCTTAAACTAAGGGGCGCCAATTCGATTTTAAATTTAGGGGGCGCCAAGTCGACCCTAAACCAAGGTGGTCCAGTTTGAACTTCAACTTATAGGGAGTGCCAAATGACCTAAACTAAGGGGCGCAATTATCTAGGGACAAAAGCGGCTCTTTTGTTTACGCATGGGCCTGATTCTTTTATTGTATGACGTCGTTCTGCGTCCGCTACTGATACCAGAGTGATCACTCACACACACACACACACACACACACACACACACACAAATAAATAAAATAAACACCTAGAAAAAAAAGTAATTTATTAATCCCAAATCAATATACATGCAGTTGAGGCCCAAAATTTACATACACCTGGTACGAAAACATAAAATTTATGTTTTACCACCCAGATAACATTTGGAATCATTTATCTTGATGAAGATGATGCGATAATTATATAGTACGAGTATCTGCTTTTGGATGAATACAATGGGTCAAAACAGTAACCAAAATTGGTGATGGCTTATTTTTTCATTTTTATCTTGTTGAAGCTGTCAGCGCAGGGGCCGCGGAGCTGGGGGGGGGGCTACAACCCCCAACTTTTGTCAGCAATCGTGTTCAAAACGCAAAAATGACTATAGATTTGTGATTTTTAGCCTGTTCAACCCCTCTTCCCACTTTTAGCTCAGCCCCTCCACTTTCAAAAACGCTCCGCGGCCGCTGCATTGAACTTTCTCTGAGATTATTGTTCGTTCCTCCACCGAGATTGCAAAAATAAATATATAAATGAAAACATATATTTATAGTCCCGTTGGCAGGTTCATTTGGGCGAATACCATTTTTGGGGGTCTGACTACAAGGATCTGGTCTAAACATGTGACAACCCCTCCTTAATCCCCCTTCTCTCTCCTAACCCATTCTAAAAACCATATAATCTAAATCAATTTCTGGGTTATTGTGACTCAACATTTATATGCATGGTTCCAACATTCAGGCTGGTATATTTATGATGCTACTTACTCCAACATCATATTTTACAATCAACAAGGTTTATCAATGGGGTTTATCATTGTTCGGTATAGCGTGATGAAATAAGCTCATAATTCTTGCAAACAAAAAAAAAAAATATCTTCAACCCAAAAAATCCCAACATTGCATTGGCATGGCTCCTGAACCCCCCCCCCCACCCCAACCGGCCGCCTGCCGCAGCGATTCTGCAAGCCCCTAAGGTCAGACCAAGTATAAAAGTACTGCACAGTTTAGCCCTTTTATACGGGTATAACAGAGAGCAGACCCTACCCCCCCCCCGCCGCCCCCCCCACCCCATAATGAGAGATGAAGCGCATGCATGCAGCTAATATTGATCTCGTTCTCCAGACAAATCCATGCGAAAACAAAAATCTCAAAAGATTACATGAATTTTCAGAAGCTTAGGTTTCGTGTTCCCGGTTTGTGCTTTGCAGATCACCGATAATACAAAGGGTCATCATGGTATTCTCACTTCATCGTACCACGTAATCCTAGCCAGCCTCCTGAAAAAAAAGCGTTTTTGTAATCACACGTTAAGTTCGCGCTCGCTCTCGATCTCGCTCATTGGTTCAAAGTGATTCATTTGTTAACACCGTTACTATTGTTGTCAATGATTGCATTATTCATCATGAAGAAAAGAACTTGGATAAGTTTGGGATTGTGTTTTGGACTTCTGATAACAGTATATTGTCAACCGGCGATCCGGTCTGGCAGCAGAGAGAGTGAGGAATGTGAGGTAAGTCATTTAATATATTAGTTAAGTTTCAGCTTGGTGGAGAAGTGCCAGCCCGACACTACCCCGAGACCATCGGTGGAGGTTCTGTATTAAAACAGCAATGTGCAACTTTGACCACGTGGTTCCTTTGGGTCTGCATCTTTTACCTTGGCTATTCTCTTTGCACAATGTCTTTTCATGATTCCAATAATATTAAATAATGATTTTGATATACTTTCACTTATATTAAAACTTATTTGGTCCTTATTTTTGCCTATGATTTTTTTTTTTTTTTTTTTTTTTTTTTTTTTTTTTTTTTTTTTTTTTTTTTTTTTTTTTTTTTTTTTTTTTTTTTTTTTTTTTTTTTTTAAAGAATTTTAAATATTTTTGGCACTTTCTGAATTAGAAAACCTGAGTTGTTCAAACAGAGTTACATCTACAAACTGTAATATTAGTTAGAGTCTTCAAGAAAATGTAGAGAATTTAACTCTTTCCCTCTTTTAGATGTGTCATTTTCCTTCTTTTCTTGGTATAACTGCAGAACATGCAGAATATCCTCATTCCTACAACAGAATAGTCTTGTGTAACTTTATAATAGAGCTATAGACTAATAGATCTAACTTGTTACATGTATTGATGTAGGCCCTATCGTTAAACATTCTTATTTTCCCACTCTTAGAATGAACGAATATTATAAGTGAGATGTTTGGAATTGTTTGGTGCAAGAAAATTTGGCGAGTACGTCGTAAATTCGCAACGTTTACAATCCGATTTGTGGTCCAATCTGACTATAATTTATTGGCAATATACATTATTATATTTTACGACTTGAATTTACCCCTCACTTTCCTTTTCTATCATTTGAAGTTCTGGTGACAAATTAATGATTTAAAGCCCTATAATCCTGACACTATTGAAGAATTTTATGGAAATTGGTCCCATTCGCTGCCAAGCTAATTAAGGTATCATCAAAGAAACAAATATGGGTACGTTTTTCCTTTTTATGTCTGTGTATGTTTTCTCCTTGTTCTTATACGTTGTGTCTAGGATAGAATTATATAGGCCTAATTGACTTTATTATATTAGTTTTTGCTAGGGTTATTTTTTTGTTTCTTTCTGTAGGCATTTGTATGTGGTATTCAGGGCTATAAATTATAGGCCTACATAACGTAGGTACTCCCACATAAAAATAAAAAATGACCAGCCTCAAATCATGCCTGAAAATAATCTTGAACATCTTACTTAAAACATGAGATAATTTTAAACTTGTGTGGAAAAAACAAAACTTGTGAAAAAATGGGCAAAACTGGTATAAATTATACTTTCAAATTTGTGAAGAACTTTTTTTTCAGATGCCTCTTTTCAGAGTGTAATAATGTGAGATAATTCAACATTTTTACTATTATGTTGGTTGAGTTTATTCTTTCCCAATGAATTAGTGCTTAAGTTTTCCTCTCTGAAGAGAAAAATTCGAAAATATAATATTTACAGAAAATCTATTTTTTTTTTATTGCATTGAGCTCAAAGCAAAGCGTCACAATTTATGCATTGACAATTGAGAGGCATGCATGCATGTGGGATTGCAATCTCTGAATGGGGTTACCTACTCATACAGTACTTTTTTTATATTTAAAGGAGGAGTCCGGGCTGAAATCATTTTTTTTTGTAGAGTACAGTAAAATTTAACAAGCACAACACAGAAAATTTCATCAAAATCGGATGAAAAATAACAAAGTTATGCATTTTTTAGGTAGGGGTATTGAATTTTTTTCGTAAAACAGTTCTTGGCAGGTCTCATGAACAGGTCTCCTGAATATTTGAATATTCAAATGAGCAAACTGATGATGTCACAGTCCCCCTACTTCTTGAATATTTTATTATATGAAATCCTATTTATCTCAATTTTTCATACAATACGTATACAGAAAATCTATCACTCGTACTGAAATAAGTAAAAGCACTTGTGACCTTGAACATTCCACAAGGATTAATCCCTGTTTTTATGTCCTTGGGGCAGAAAATCTTGATAATTGGTATTTCATACAATAAAATACAAAGAAAGTAGGGGGACTGTGACATCATCAGGTTGCCAATTTGAGAACTGTTTCCCTAAAAAATTCAAAACCTAAGAAAATTCATAACTTTGCTATTTCTTATCCGATTTTGATGATATTTTCGTTGTTGTGCTTTTTAGATGTTACTTTATTTTCGTAGTAATGCAAACTCCAGCCCGGAGGAGTTCTTTAAGTCTATTTGGCCGAAATGAAAGTTAAAATTACAGAAAAATAAAGGAGAATTAAGGGTGAAAAAATGTTTAGTGCCAATTATTTGTCTAAATTATACGTAACATCTCAATATTTTCTTCTCTTTTTATTTTGGCTGGATGAGAGTTTTGTTCTGTTTTTGTTTTTGTTTTTTTCAATTCAGCTATTAAAAGCTGACATCGGAGCAAGTGTTCATTAGTTATTATTCACGATTCAATACTGTAAGAAATCAGTTTGCAAAATTATAAACAAAAAAGCAATCAAATTTACATGTAGAATAAATTCTGGAAGTAATTGAAGATGCTAGTACTAGATGTTCGTATGTTACATTTTGGCCCTCTGTTACATTTATGTAACAGTGTGTCGTGTTCATCCAAGCGTAAAGACATACCACACAAAAATGGTACCAGAAGATGCGGGGAGGAGTTACTCTTTTGGAATACATGGAATATGTAAAATAATTGAAGATGCTAGTACTAGATGTTCGTATGTTACATTTTTACCCTCTGTTTCTCAAAACTGATTTGATGTACATGTAACATAGGAACATCTAGTACTAAGCATCTTCAATTATTAAAATTACCTAAATGTTTAATTTGTGTTAACCACTTGACTGCTGTATGGTGATAATTGCACAGTACGGTTATGACCAGCGCGGCGCGTCCAAACAGACATGACAAAGCATGATCACGTAATGGTATGTGGTCTACGCACAGTGTAAAAACACAAATAACATGACATGTATGATGGGGAGACCATAGTTGGCGCAAATTTTAAAAATTATAAAAATTGCGACATTCAATCAACAATATTTCATGTTTTACTCAAAATTAACGAAAACTATGATTACCAAATAAACGGCAAAATTCTAAACTCCGAATCGCCGAACGAAGAAGTGAACTAGGTCAAAGGGTTTCGAACGATCAAAACAGTCAACAAAACAGTGTGACCTTAATTCCCGCACGAGCGTTTGACAAAGATTTATCAAGAAATTCCATCAGTCTAAGGAAAGGGAATAACAGTAAATGTAAGTCAAAATTTCATAGAATAAGATGATACTAATATCATCTCATAATTTTATGATATTAACTCGGAAAATGATGATTTCCAAACTCTTGTAAAAAAACTCGGAATTTTGGCAACGGACACGCAATTTTTCGACGTTTGGTCAATATTTTCACAATTCGATACACCATACCATGACGAAAGTTTGGATCTTAAGCAATTTTTGGTCCCTCTTTCTGATGGTGCTAACAGATTTTCACGATATTGATTACTTTTTGAGATATCCGTCGTGCGTGAATTAAGGTTCTGCGCGAATTATGGTTACACCACCATACGTGGTCTGCAGCCAAGTGGTTAAAGCACAAAATCAAAACAAATTATTCTGTGAGTCGTTTATGAAGTTTGAATAAATAGTAGACAAATTTTTACAAAATAAACAGCAACAATAATTAGTACAGCCATTCCATTGTGACTCGCATGACACACAATTTTAAATTGTTAAGGCGAATTACTTCAAAATTTCGTAATGCAGACCTGTTTTTTGTCCCCGCCGAACGAGTTCGAGCAGGGGACTATGAAACGGGCTCCGTACGTGTGTATGTGTGTGTGTATGTATGTGTGTGTTGTGTGTGTATGTTGTGTGTGTGTGTGTGTGTCCGTGCGTCCGTGCGTCCGTATGTGACCAAAATCTTCAATTTGCTACTCCTTCGCCATTTTCATCCGATTTCGATTCCGTTTGCTTTATAGATAGCACTAGGTGATGGCTACCAAACTTCTTCACAGAATTTTGACCTTTGACCTTTGACCCTGATTTTTGACCTATATTGTAATTGGCTACAAAATGCTACTCCTTCGCCATTTTTCATCCGATTTCGATTCTGTTTGCTTATATGATAGCACTAGGTGAGGGCTACAAACTTCTTCACGGAATTTTGACTTTTGACCCTTTGACCTTTGACCTTCATTTTTGACCTATATTGTTAATTGGCTACAAATGCTACTCCTCTCCTTTTTCATCCGATTTCGAATCCGTTTGCTTTATATGATAGCACTAGATAGGCTACAAAACATCTTCACGGAATTTTGACTTTTGACCCTTTGACCTTTGACCTTCATTTTTTACCTATATTGTTAATTGGCTACAAAATGCTACTCCTTCGCCATTTTTCATCGATTTCGAATCCGTTTGCTTTATATGATAGCACTAGATAAGGGCTACAAAACATCGGGGGGTTGGTTTGAGTTATAATGGCGATCAGTCAAATTTGACTATTATCACCAAGACGTTTAGTAGTTTTCTTCTTTATTTCGTAAAAAAAGGCGTCTCTCTCTTTTTTGTTTCCCTCTTTTTATTCATCCCATTTTATTTCTTTATTTTTCTATTCAAATAGTCCTAAAATTAAAATATATGGTATCTTGCCAGATCACCGAGTCCAGTCCTTTCTAAAACGGCACCGTCCTGACAAACCTGCTCGTGAAAGTACGAAGGCTTCTCGGAAAAATCCTATGTCTCTCGGGTGCGAACTGGAGAGCTGTCCTTTGGACAGCTTCACGGAATTTTGACTTTGACCCTTTGACCTTTGACCTTCATTTTTGACCTATATTGTTAATTGGCTACAAAATGCTACTCCTTCGCCATTTTTCATCCGATTTCGAATCCGTTTGCTTTATATGATAGCACTAGGTGAGGGCTACAAAACTTCTTCACGAAATTTTGACTTTTGACCCCTTTGACCTTTGACCTTGATTATACTTATATTGTACATTGGCTACAAAATGCTAATCCTTCACCATTTTTCTTCCGATTTCGATTCCGTTTGCTTTATGTGATAGCACTAGGTGATGGCTACAAATTTCTTCACCGAATTTTGACCTTTGAACTTTGACCTTTATTTTTTACCTATATTGTTAATTGGCTACAAAATGCTACTCCTTCGCCATTTTTCATCCGATTTCGATTCCGTTTGCTTTATGTGATAGCACTAGGTGAGGACTACAAAAATTCGTCACGGAATTTTGACCTTTGACCTTTGACCCTGATTTTTTACCTATATTGTTAATTGGCTACAAAATGCTACTCCTTCACCAATTTTCATCCGATTTCAATTCCGCTTGCTTTATGTGATAGCTACAAAACTTCTTCACACAATTTTGACCTTTGACCTTTGACCTTGATTTTTGACCTATATTGTTAATTGGCTACAAAATGCTACTCCGCCATTTTTCATCCGATTTCGATTCCGTTTGCTTTATGTGATAGCACTAGGTGAGGACAACAAAACTTCTTCACACAATTTTGACTTTTGACCCCTTTGACCTTTGACCTTGACTTTGACCTATATTGTACATTGGCTACAAAATGCTACTTCTTCGCCATTTTTTACCCGATTTCGATTCTGTTTGCCTTATGTGATAGCACTGATCGTGATATAATGGGAATTTTACATTATCGGCGGGGACATATATTACGCATCGCGTAATTTACTTATCCACTTGTTTTTACTTCATTCAAGGTAATAACATTACATATTACCACCAAAAAAAAAAATTGGTTGCAAAGTCCTTTTTGTTGGACATATTTCAATTTGTTTCCTGTGACTCGCATGACGGGACACTTTCAGACCTTGCTGTACTCGACTGAAATTTCCTCAGAAGTTACTTATCCGATTTACATGAAATTTTCTGGAGCTAATTTTGAAATATTAAGCAATTACTACATGTAGGTCTACTTGTACAATGTATTTCATCATCCTTTGGACAGTTGTTTAAGTCTCTCACCATTTCAAAATGTGACTCGTGTGACACAGGAGTTCAGTTCATTTTATTTAATTCATTTCTAAAATGTACAGAGAGTTGTATGTTACAGTAACATACATGTATACTATAGTCATTAAATCAACATGATAATTATTACAATTTGCATATATAAAGGAAAATGAATAAGGGAAACTTTAAAATAAAGCCAAGATTACCTTGTACATGTTAACAAAAGTCCCCGTATAATGGAGTGAGCTGAAGGCTCTATAAAATTGTATAAAATATGCATTCAAGGAATTAACATTTTACAGTGTAATTTGCGTGAGTTTCATTTTGGACTTAAACTTGAACCAATTATCAATACTTAAAGTAGAATAGGCCACAATTCAACCAAACAAAACTTTTATAGTCAGTATCACATACAACTTAAAACAAAAGAATTACTTCATTCAAGAGGTCTTGGAACATGCAATGCACAATGGTGATTTTCCCATTGACTGGTGTACATTGTAGCAACAAAATTTATAGAAAAGCAAATATGAAAACCTATGATTACAAATTTTGATAACTCAGAAAATATTTTAGACTAATGTTTGAAACTTTGAGGGATTATATTTCATAATATTTCCTACCAGAAGGCCAAGTTTCAGAAGATTTAATTACTCCATGGCAGATATAGGGGTTGAAATTTTTTTTTCTTCTCATTTTCACCAAAATTGTAATGTAAAATTTATCTATTATTTCTCATTATTGGCAAAAAAAAAACAAACATTTTTTTCTTCAATTTGATAATCAGAACATTTTACAAGACTTATTTGAAGGCAGATTTTAATTCTTTTCAACAAAATCCTAATAATTGTGTTTATACTCCCAAACTTTGCATGTTTTGTCAAATTTGACTCGCGTGACATACAGTACCCTATGAAACCCTTACATGTATGTAACCTGCATGACAGTGCTGTGTTTTTTTTTTTTATAATGAAGTGGTTTCCACTTGGAAATCTTCTTTGATGGTATGATTGAGGATCGTTTAGGAGCTCCTTACTTTTTGTCAACTACAAATCATAAACTCTCCTAGTACTTTTTAAGTTAAAATATGGATGTATTTTCGTGACTCGCGTGACACATTTCGAGGGTGTTTTTAATTTGAAATATTGTCAAGCTCGGGTTACATACATGTAAATGCAGGAACCAGTGTGATATGACAAGATGGGCGAAAGTAAAATGGAACGCTAAAATTTATGATTCTACTCGATCACTATGGAACATTAAATCACATAATTATTACTGTATAAGCCAATATTTTTGTGTCCAGATATTTTCACGATTTTTGACTAGTTGGGAAATTCGCGACAGCAAATTCATTATTATAAATAGGCTTGTACTGAAGAGGAAATTTTTGCGATGATCAACTCGCGAAATTCGCAAAAATAACCACTTTTACAGTACTTTAAGAGTCGTGCCCCGTAAACCTGCACGCTGTAGGACGGCCAATTGCGTGGGCAGGGTCCGCACTTTCCACAAAGCGCAGCCGGCGCCGCCGCTCAGGGGAGTCGACGGAGGCCGGGTACCCATCGCGGATCACTGCCTTCATTTTCGTCGACGAGCTTTCGTTGGACGCTGGACGAGGAAATCCCCATTGGCTCGAGTGCCTTAATGCGACGCGCGAAAGCAAGCAGTCCGTCGAAAGTGTCCCTGTCTCCTTTCAAGACTGGACTGGTATTTCACGGCTCCGACAATGCCCTTTTTTAATAGGCAAGGGTGTGTGCAAACCTGTTGTCATGCCGATGATGAAGAAAGGAAAACGTCTGAACGGTTAGTCTTTCAACTGATTAGGCGTCTCGCTCGCTGGAGTTAATCCGATAAGATTAAGTCCAAGATAACGCGCATGTTACGTTTGGGACATTTTAGAGCTTTTTACCCTCTATAAAATCTTTTAGAAGGTTAAGGGTACTATTTTTTCTCATCCTCATGATAGGTTCCCAAGAGAATATACACTGATGGGAGATGACACCATATGACCTTTGACCTTTGATGCAATAGCATGAAATGTAGTGCGTTACTTATGGGACTAGAGGAATCCAAGTTTTTAAAGAAAAATTTTCAACTACAAAACTCTGAAAGTATTATGAAGTTTGGTGTGATGAAAGGTCCAACCCTCTAATTTACTTCTGTAAAGTTTGGAGTCATAATGATTGTCAGTTTTTTTGTAAGCCTTTGTTAAACGTGGTGTATAGTTTTGGTAACAAAAAAGGAATTGGCACAAAATCGATCAAATGTAGTTTCATGTTGTCCACATTGCACTAAAAGATATATGTGAGAGATCTTGTGACATTCCTTTCATTATTTCCGATGATTTTCATTGAATTTGTTTGAATGAGGCGTAATTAACGGCCGTTTGACCTCTCTGCTGACAGATTCGCACGCCGAAAGTTACGGCGTGAATTAGTGCGAACGATCTGTGTGTAACACCCACACAAGAGAATCCCCATTGGTTTTCCACGTGAGCGCTAACCTGTGACGGGTCCCCGACTTATCTTTTTTATCCTTATATTTTGAGATAAAGACACTTACACGAGATTTCAAGTACTATAATATGCTTTATCATAGTTCTTGGATCCAATCTTTCATAATTTATATTAGTGTGAATCAAAATTAATTTTTCCCTCTCCCGAAACTATACACCAGCTTTAAAGTTGGAGAGGACGTGTTACGTATGGGACAGTAAACGAATGGGACAATTTGTCCCCATAGAGAATGCACACAATTTGATCCATAATTTCTCAAATCAATATATTTTCAAATATGGAAATAGCAAAAGATTTTTTTTTCCTTTTAAAATGTTGTATTGAAACATATAGTATTACATGTATAAAAGAAATAGATAATTCCCACTATCATGTTTTTCATTGTTTTGTGAATTTCTTATGTATTCTCTTGTTTTTTATTTTTCCATATTTCTCCATTATTGCCAAATTTTTTGTTTAATTCTTTTCATGTGTACACCAAGTATCATGGAAAACAAAACTTTATAAACTACAGAAAATGTGAATAAATCACTTTTTGGAGAAATTTTGTTTTTTCTACATTCACATTGTACACAAACTTCCCCATAATGACATTGTGTACAAATGTCCCATACCTAACACATTTTCCCATACATAACAATATTTTGATTTGAACTATAAATTAAAAAGTTAATTAAATTTTCAAAACTTATAATGGTATTATACTCCCACTGAATAAATTAGAACTTCCCAGAGTTGCAACTATTCAAGTGTTGTATTCTGGAATATAACTAAACAAAATGTCCTCAATTTGTTACGTATGTGACATTTCATGCTTGGCTAGATAAGGGGTCCATGTCCAACCCATGATTGAATCTCACCAATTTTGTTTTTATTGTCTATGAATTTTTTATAAATGTCCCATACGTAATGTCTGTTTACCAATTATGCAAATTAGATGCCTCAAATATGCATAAATGTGCATATTATCAATTTTTTCTTGTAATTCCGAGGTTTGACATTTGGGCTTTCATATTTTACCAAAAACTCCTTCATATTAAGACAAAGATGAAATCTTGTCTTTTCAGGGGACATTATCTTGGACTTGTCCTAATGGAGATACATGTAATTGCCTGGCGATTTCCTTTTTGAAGAAAAAACCCAGATTGATTAATGATTGAAATCACAATTTGAAATCGGTATAGTTGAAATCTATGTTAAAAGGTCTCCTATCGATGTTAACACTTATGTGAAATGCAACAATTTTTAAAAAACTATTTTTGCAGATAATAGTCCAATTTCATTTTATTTGCCGTCGTAGGATATGGAGAATGGACATACATGTACATTTACCTGTAATCTTTTGACCAATCCTCAAAAGAAATATTTGCTTTAGAGATAACAGCTTGATTCAAGTGTCTGGCAGGAGAAGGGGATTATCTACCCCAGGACTTACGTAGCAGGGGATTATCTACTTAAATTGTTATAATGGTCTTGATTAGGTATCTTTTTATATTATACATGTACCAAATCGATATTAAAAGCAGGTGATTTTCAAATTAAAAAAAGTTCATATTCGAAATCAAAATGAAAATTTAGTGATAATAGACTTTCATTTGATCTCGAAAGTATTATTATATCTGACATTAGAATTTTGTATTAAAAAACTTTCAGCTTCTACTACCCTTACTGTAGATTTCGTAACGGGCGGGAGGAGGGGATTTCTGACCAATCCTCAAGAGAGTTATTTGCTGACTTGACCCTCGCATTGGGAGGAAGGGATTATCTTCTCCCGGCTTTTGTAGTGGGGGATTATCTAATTAAAGTATTATAATGGTCTTGATTAGGTATCTTTTTATGTTGTAGCGAATATTGATAAAGTGTGTGTTTTTCGAATTCAAAAAGTTCATTTTCGAATTCAAAATGAAAATTTATTGAAAATTTACCTTCATTTGATCTTGAGAGGGTCATTTTATTTGACATGAGAATTTCTTTAGAAAACTGACTGCCTTTTCACCCTTACATAGATTTTCGTAACGTAATTCTTTGCCCGGGGGGGGGGGGGGGGGGGGGGTCACTCAAACAAAAAAGTGCTACCCATGCGTGTCCCCGCACCCTCAAAATGGACCCTAAACGTCTCATTGCATATAGTCAAATTTGCACCCCTTTTCGACGTAAGACTGGAAAAACATACCCTAAATGGCGTAATCCCCGTGAAATGTTGACCCCATAACAGCGATTTCTGCTGAAAACACACCTATTTTTAAGAAAATGGCGATTGAAATTAAAAAACAACCCTATTTTAAGGAAAGCGTCGACGCCGCCGAAGAGCTTGAAAAAACTGTAGACCTTTTCGACGCTGGAAAAGTGTACGTAAATTTTTTTTTTTAATATTCGCACCGTTGGTGTAACCCAGAGGTTTGCCCCGGGGGTGGCATGGGCAAACGTGTACGTAAAGATTTTTTTTTTTTTTCATACTGGTTGGCGTAGTACCCTGAAGGTGTGCCGGGGGGGGGGGGTGGGTGGGGGGGGGGGGGGCGGGGGGGGGGGGGGGGGGCGGGGGGGGGGGGGGGGGGGGGGGGTGGGGGGGGGTGGGGGGGGGGGGGGGGGGTGGGGGGGGGGGGGGGGGGGGGGGAGGGGGGGGGGGGGGGGGGGGGTGGGGGGGGGGGGGGGGGGGGGGGGGGGGGGGGGGGGGGGGGTACAAAAGTGTACGTAAATTTTTTTTGTTTAATTGTTTTTTTCATACACTTGGCATAACCTCGAGGTTTGCCCTGGCGTAAGGGGGGGGGGGTGCAAAAGTGTATGTAAATTTTTTTTTTTTTTTTTTTTTTTCATACACTTGGCATACCTCGAGGTTTGCCCTGGGTAAGGGGGGTGTATGAAAAAGTTTACGTAAAATTTTGTTTGCGTAACGTGTAGTGTAGTGTAGGCCTACATAAAGATTTTTTTTTTTTTTTTTTGTTGCGTACCCTTGGCGTAATCCACGGGTTTGGTCGGGGGGGGGAGTGTACGTAATTTTTGTTTTTGCGTAGGGCCTACCCTTACTTGGCTTAAGCGAAGAAGTTCTGCCCCCCACCCAACAATTTTAATTTCATCACTCTATTATTTTGCTGCCGAAATATTTTTATTATTTGTATGAGCAGCTGGATGAAAATATGGTTGTAATTTTGTATTTATTGAAAACCTAATTTCTGTGAAGAAAGAAATAAATCAATGGAAGAAACACAAATTCTTGATTATGCACTCAAGGTAGCTTTCTCACTCACTCACACCACTCTTTTGAATTTACAATTTGTATGAAGAAAAATTTCAACTGGATGAAAATTAATATCAAACCTAAATCTTGTGACAAATTCACTGGGATCTTCGAGGAAAGGGGAAAGATTATATTTGTATTTTACAGCTCAGCTTCAGCCCACTCGCTCAGCCATTCACTGTCAATGGCAATGCAACGTAAGATCGCTGAATTTATGTAATTTTTGGTACCTTTTTTATTTAAATATCAAACAGGAACATTGATACATGATGACTCTTTTTGCAATGATAGTTGATAAACATGACTTTGGATGGTTTTAAATGCCTATTGTAGTTTTAAAGTCCCTTTTTTTGTGCGTGTGGTGATGATTTCTATTTAATGCACGTGTGATGTGTGTACACACAAAGAGCTTCAATGTACAGTAATTCACTACCGTGGAATCGTTGTGTGGCTTGTTTCTCGCACACGACATACATCGATTGCACATTGTTTTTATTTTGAATTTTTAGTGAGTAACTAATTCAGATATTTCTTTATGTTTTATTGATTTATTACAGCACCTTGATGAAGAGGATCGCATCCTGAATGATCAAGAGGGTCGTGCAGTAAGTTAACTAATCTATTTGATTGATTTTTAAAGATAAATATCAAATAAAGGGTAGGGATGCAACTTTTCCGGTTTTTCCTGAAATTCTTTTTTTTTTTTCCCTTTTATCTTCCTTATTTCCCGGTTCCCGACTTTTCCTATTAAAAAAAAATCGGAATAATTGCCCAATGACAAAATGCAGAAGCAAAAGAAATCTCGACGATAGAAAGATTGAAGTAGTTTCTAGACTACTTTTGTAGTATGCAATGTGTTGATTATGTATGTAATTTGTAATTCTTTTATGAAAGTGACTGTACCACAATTCTAGCGATCTTGTGCATGGTGTGTGGTTTGAATTCCTCGCCTATTGGTTGTGTGTTCGCTTGGCAGGGGATGCCATTAGTACGGTGGAGTTAATTCTATATTCCACGAACACATACAGTATGTTCCTCGCCTATTCGTTGCATGTTCGCTTAGTGGGCAAAGTGGGTGGAGCTAGTTGTTATGGGCAACAAAGCATTTGTTAACTTCTTTTCATGTTTTTCTCATGCGGTAAAATGAGTCCGACTGCAATATTCTAAAATCCACTGAAATACTTAAAAACTGGCAAAATCGGTGAATATACACCTCTCCTTTGGATATTGATGTATCAAATAAACCAATTCATCAAACAAGTGGGAGATTTTTTTTGTTTAGTTCTATGAATTTTGAAAGCAACATTAAAATGATCATCAAAATATAATCATTCAATTCAATATCTGGTAATTTTATAATAGTTGGAAAATGTTATGACAATGAAATTAAAAGTTTTCTGATCTGATGCCGTCGTTTGCTTAGATGTAATAGTTTGTTTGACTTGTGGACACGCCTTTGAAATCCCTTTTTTTACTTATTTTTGTAACATGTATATTTTATCGGCATGTCAGTTTATTTTTCATTTTTATTATAAAATCAATCATGTATGTCTATGTTTCATAGAATCATGCTGTTGAAAAGAGAAAACTGGGTTCATATTTCATGAAAAAAAAATCGCCAAATTAGAAATGCCAGCGTACTGCGCCACGTTTTCGGCCCAGACATCAGTCCCATTCCGGTATTACGTAATATTTCACACGTACCATGATGACTTATTGCTTGTTAGTAGTGTTTCTTCTAATTATTAGACATGTAGATATTCCAGTTTATAATAATAAGGATGCTCGGAAGATGCCCAACGCATCTGGATAGCTAATTACAATTTTTAAAGTTTAAAGCTACGGTTTATGAAAAAAATCTTTGGAAATATGCTGGCAACATGTCATCACCTTACTGAAGACAGCCACAGGCAAGCCACGGTAGCTGGTCGGCCTGCAGTTTTCACAATGATCAGGGGTTCGTTCAGTTTGCCGGCTCCAGGAGAGCGTTTCACGAAAGGACTTGTCGGACGTTTTATCCGACAAACTGTTATAAGCTACTTAAATGCTTGCATCTGATTGGCTGAGAGCAAATTTGTCGGATAAAATGTCTGACATGTCCTTTGATGAAATGCCCCCCTGGTGTGAAATGTCGGGCATTCAATATCGGAATGGGACTGATGTCTGGGCCGAAAGACGTGAAGATATCAATATCTCAACACACGCTCATATTTATATATTAAAAATTCAGCGACTTTTTTCATGACTTCTTTTCAACAGCATGATCCTACGAAACATAGACATACACTGTATTTCCACACTCTCAGTTTTCATCTCCATGATTGATTTTATAATAAAAATGAAAAATAAACAACTGACCTGCCGATAAAATATGCATGTTACGAAAATAAGTAAAAAAGGGAAAGATTTTTACCTGTTATTTCAACGGCATGTCCACAAGTCAAACAAACTATAAGCAAACAACAGCATCAGTTCAGAAAAATTTCATTGTTATAATATAATACAATATCTCTATATTTTGTTGATCATTTTGATGTTGCTTTCAAAATGCATAAAACTGAACAAAAAACCTCCCAATTGTTTGATGAATTGGTTTATTTGATACAGCAATATCCAAAGGAGAAGTGTATATTCACCATTTTGCCGGTTTTTGAGTATTTCAGTGGATTTTAGAATATTGCAGTCAGACTCATTTTACATCATGAGAAAATCATGAAAAGAAAAAAAACAACACTTTGTTGCCCATAACAACTAGCTCCACCCACTTTGCCCACCAAGATCCAAGGACAAACCTACGTGAAGTATACACGAGGGTTTTATGCAGAGCGAGCTGAACTATGTCTTGCTGATGACCCAGCCCTCTGATAACACCAGCACTTGGCCGGTACCCGTATTTCCTGGCGAGTTTTTCTTCTGGGATCGTGCCTGCCTTGGAGTTCTCTACTCTGGATTTTTTTTTTTAATGGATTAGTTGTGGAATAATATGTTCCATGGATGTAGAAGGAAAATCACATGACAAGAAAATCGACAGTGCAATCAAGAAGAAATTTTGGTGGAAATTGCTAGAAAAGAAAGATAGCTGCGAAATATTTTTATCGGACTAAAAGTTACTTCCGAAATCAAATTTGCCTAGAGCCTATACTACAGAAGCATTGGAATGCTCAAAGTTTTGTCCTGTGATGAAACATGGAATTTCGGATACCCTTAATACTTCATCAAGATTAAAATAACAAGTGGATACTATTTCTATTTGAAGTCTATTATTCCGCCTTCATCTTTAATTATGTTTGAGTGCGTAAATTAGACATTTGATTTTTTTGTTATTACATGAACATTACCCATAAATTTGGGTTAAATTTGGGGGAAAATCATACACATAATAGGCTCAGGTAGCAGCAACAGAGCAAAACAGAGGGAAACATTTTTATTAATTCATGATAATCATGATAATGGGTTTCATAAGGCCTCTTCCCTGAGATATCCTGATTGTTGTGATTTAATTGTTAATTTTGAAGTTTTAGTTACTAATTCAGATATTTCTATATGTTTTATTACAGCACCCTGATGAAGAAGATCGCATCCTGAATGATCGAGAGGGTCGTGCAGTAAGTTATCTAATCTATTTGATCGATAAATATAAGATAATGAAGGGAAACATTTTTATTAATTCATGATAATCATGATAATGGGTTTCATAAGGCTTCTTCCCTGAGATATCCTGATTGTGATTTAATTGTTTAATTTTGAAATTTTAGTTACTAATTCAGATATTTCTATATGTTTTATTACAGCACCCTGATGAAGAAGATCGCATCCTGAATGATCGAGAGGGTCGTGCAGTATAAGTTATCTAATCTATTTGATCGATAAATATAAGATAATGAAGGGAAACATTTTTATTAATTCATGATAATCATGATAATGGGCTTCATAGGACCTCTTCCCTGAGATATCCTGACTGTGTTATAACCCTAAAAAGACTGGGCTATTTTCACACACATAGGCCCGAATTCACAAAGGTAGATTCTGCAAAATCCACGGATCCATGGATTATGTAAATTTTGTGTAATAACTACGCTTAATTTTTCCGCGGTAAATATGAGAAAGGTCAATATGAATGCGCGACTTTGTCATAACGCGCTAGATTTACGCCAGTTGCTATGGTTTTGACATAATGGGCCCACTGTTTGAATTAATGAGTTCTACTGTTGAGTCAACGGTTTATTTAAATTAATTTGATAAACAGCAGACTTAACCATAGCGACAGCGTAATTATTAACCGTATCAAACCTCTGAGCAATGTGATTTCTACACTTTATCGCCCCGCAAAAGAGAGAGGCGGTCCATAATTACATTTATCACCCTCGGTCAATGTCTATGGGACTTTGCGTGTAAAAACAGCGGTCCATAAACTCACACCCGAAAATGAGGGCGGCAATTACTCGCGATCGCAAGCAACTTTATTGGTTTTGTGCATGAATTCAGCGCAGACGACCGGTATTGAAGTTTGAAGTTTTGTGTGCATTCGGCTCGCGACGTGCCTGGCCGGCCTGGGAATTTTGTGAACTTTGACATCTGATTGTAAACAAACATGGCAGCGCACAGTTCGAAGAACGAGGTTTGCTTCGTTTGATGACAATGATTTCGATGGAATTTTGCAAGATAGGAATGCACCAAATCTAAGAGGGCACTAAACAAGCAGCCAATATTCTGAAGGAGTATATTGCGGAGAAAACCTTCAGCTTGATCTGGAAACTGTGGACAAAAAACCCTTGCCTCTGTTCTTGCGAAGTTCTACGTCGAGGTACGGCCACTTACACTTATGCAGGGTCAATTCATAATTGACCTTGCACTGGAAGTACATACGAGCAGTTTTCATCCAATGAAAGTCAATGCAGAAAAGTGTCTTGAGCAGCTCCATGCAAGTCAAGTGGCATATCAAAAAGGGTCTAAAAATTCTACTAAACAAATTATAAATATCTAATGGAAGATTTAAATTGTAATGAGACTAAAGTTATCTTAATTTATTTTTGAGGTAGGTTTAAAGCTAGTTTTGGTAATTATTATTGAGAAGTTTCCTCAGAAACAAAGAGGCGGACAGACAGCCATTTTTGAGTATGACTGATGTTGGTTTGCAGCTATATGTGAGGTACGGCAAACCGATGGCGATGAAACTCACTACAAAACAACAACTCTGAACAGCATCCGAGCTGGATTGAACAGGTATATGAAATCCATTTATAAAGATATAATCGATATCACAAAAGATGTAGAATGCACTAATGCAACACGGCATTTAAAGCAGCCCTTTACTTTATCACTTCGGTCAAATGTCTTATGGGATTTTGCGTGTAAAAACAAGAAATGCTGGTAAGTTTACCCTTGTATTTCATGAATTTCGTGTTTGCTCTAGATGTCTGATTTGGTTAATAATAACAATATGGACTATCTACTTTCGGAGACACGACATTTATGGCCCTGAGTAGAATCGTATTGCCTCGTCTTCGACTCGGGGCAATACGATTCTACTCAGGGCCATAAATGTCGTGTCTCCCTCAAGGCTAGTCCATATTATATTAAAGGGATGCAGTAACATTGAATGATATTCAAATCACAATTTCTTGATTTAGCTCATTTTGTCAACATAATTATAAACTTATAGGTCAGTCTGGTATCTCTTCAAAATTACAAGTTAATTGCTGCTTTACTTTCGAGATATCAATGATTTCATACTCAAATTTAGTAAACCTCTCGTGGTGGAAAACAAATTGCCATGTGCTTTTCAAGACACCCCACTTCCTGTCGTGTTCCCCCCGACCCTAGCGGGCTGGAGGGTTTGCTGCAAAGGGGTTGAAAATTCACTTGCGTTTGGCTGTTACACTGTTTTGTGGTAGTAAATGACTTCCATTTGACTTGAAATTTTCAGTAGTTTGTTTTACTATTAGAGCAATATAATTTTATTCATCTTGATCTAATTGCTCTTGTTGAAAGTTACTGTTTTCCCTTTAATGTAGGCTTTGTGACAAAATCGCGCATTCGTATTGGACCTTTTCTCACAGTACGCGCTAAAATTAAGCGTAATTATTACACAAAATTTACATAACCCACGGATCCGTGGATTTTGCAGAATCCACCTTTGTGAATTCGGG
Organism: Paracentrotus lividus; assembly: GCA_940671915.1. Taxonomy (NCBI): domain Eukaryota; kingdom Metazoa; phylum Echinodermata; class Echinoidea; order Camarodonta; family Echinidae; genus Paracentrotus; species Paracentrotus lividus. The sequence continues at coordinate 29,827,481 of CALNVZ010000218.1, forward strand.
CCATAAAGATTGGTGGGGGAGGGGGGGCTCATTCATCCCCCCCCAAGATCTCAGCCGTTGAGCGCGCGATCACGCCAAAAATTGGCACGCGCGTTACCCACAGCATCCTCTCTAAAACTGAAGAGTCATATTCTCCGAAAAAATTATGTGCTAATTTATGCATAAAATCAAATATTTGCTCTAATTAATTAAATAACTTATGGGGTACAGTCTCTTTGTAGGCTTCTAGTGAAATGCTTTTTAAAAAAAATCTGTATCAAGATTTTTTTTTCTTCTGTATTCTATTGTTTTTAAAATTTCTTATGCATTCCTTTCTTTTTTCGACTTTTTGTTTTTTATTGTTTTTTCGATGGAAATCGTTGTTGACACTATTTCCATCATAAACAACATTAAAATTAATTTATTTTAATCAGTTAAAGAGAAAATAATGATACATTTATGAATTTTGGCTAAAAACACTATTTGCATTGGTTTTGTGCACAAAATCACGTATTTGAGCAACTTTGGGTCTGACGCACAGTTACAAAATGTTACATGATTTTGGAACCGCGTAACCGGGCATCGCAAATTTGGTCTCAAAAGTTGCGCAACTTGAAAGAAAATAGTCACAAAGTCTTGGCAAACTTTTTTTTTTTTGCGTTGCGCAAGTTATCGCAAAAAATGCCGAGGGAGGGGGGGGGGCTGATGAGGGCAGCCACCCTAGTCTTTTTAGGGTTACTTGTTTTTATTTTGAAATTTTAGTGAGTAACTAATTCAGATATTTCTTTGTTTTATTGATTTATTACAGCACCCTGATGAAGAGGATCGCATCCCAAATGATCGAGAGGGTCGTGCAGTAAGTTAACTAATCTATTTAATTGATTAATATGAGATAAAGATCAAATGAAGGGAAACATTTTGATTAATTCATGATAATCATGATAATGGGCTTCATAGGGCTTCTTCCCTGAGATATCCAGATTGTGTTTTAATTGTTTTCATTTGGAACCAAAAATAAAGTAAAAACAAAATAACCTTTTCGTCCTAAGCTGTGTTCAGATTTTCGTTTATGAACATGATGTCAATAATAGATCAATACTAAAGAGGTTTAGCTTTCTTAACCCTAAAAGGGCTAGGTTTTTTCTTGTTCATCTCATTTACTATACCAACTTGTAGATTACATCGCACACTAACACTATGCAGAATTTTGCAACGACCGCGCGATTGGCGGCTGAAATCTCTGGAGGGTGGGAGGGGGAGGGGGGGGGGGGTTGAATCAAGATCACTTTTGATAAAGGGTTTCATAGCGCCTCTTCCCTGAGATATCCAAATTTTTTTTATTTTGAATTTTTAGTGACTAATTCAGACATTTCTATATGTTTTATTGATATATTACAGAACTCTGATGAAGAGGATTGCATCTTGGATGATCGAGAGGGTCGTGCAGTAAGTTGATTAATCAATTTGATTAATAAATATAAGATAATGAAGGGAAACATTTTGATTAATTCATGATTATCATGATAATGGGTTTCATAGGACCTCTTCCCTGAGATATTCAAATTGTTTTTATTTTGAATTTTTAGTGGGTAACTAATTCAGATATTTCTATATGTTTTATTGATTTATTACAGCACCCTGATGAAGAGGATCGCATCCCAAATGATCGAGAGGGTCGTGCAGTAAGTTAACTAATCTATTTAATTGATTAATATGAGATAAAGATCAAATGAAGGGAAACATTTTGATTAATTCATGATACTCATGATAATGGGTTTCATAGGGCTTCTTCCCTGAGATATCCAGATTGTGTTTTAATTGTTTTCATTTTGAACCAAAAATAACAACGTAAAAACGAAATAACCTTTTCGTCATAAGCTGTGTTCAGATTTTTGTTTATGAACATGATGTCAATAATAGATCAATACTGAAGAGGTTGAGCTTTCTTAACCCTAAAAGGGCTAGGTTTTTCTTGGTCATCTCATTGCTGGGGGGGGGGGGGGGGCACATTCCGCCCCCCTGAGATCTCGACTGCCGACCTCGCAATTGCAAAGAAAATCGCCACTCAAGTCACACAGGACGTAATCTCCAAAATTGCATAGTCAAATGTTTCGAAAAATTGTTGCTATCAATTAATTATGCTAATTGATGCATAAATTTACAAATTGATCTAATTCATTAAATAATCCTCGAAAGCTGCTAATTTCTGAATTATAAACTCTGTGAGATTTTGATGAAATGGATATTTAAAAAAATTCTGTATCAAATTTCATTTCTTGTGTATTTCATTGTTTTTTAATGAGAGTTGTCAGCAAGATTACCATAGCCACAAAGAACCAAAAGCTAATTAATTTGAAGCAGTAAAAGCAATTTTGAGCAATTTTCGGTCTGACAAGCATACATGTACAAAATATTTCATAACCCGGATGTCGCAATTTGGTCTTAGAGATAATCTTGAGTAATAGTCATGATGAAATAAATCAAAACATTCTTGTTCATACCAGAATCTCAAGCATAGGAAATAGATACTACACACCTAAGGAATTTACAGGAAATTGTGTATTTGCTAGCTGAGAAAAGAGCAAAATAAGCATAATTTCTGTAGCTGGATTAACACGACCATTTGTAAAGTCTACGGGTATATCATGTGCACGCGATTCGCACCAGGGTGGTGTTGCATAAAACTTTTTTTCTAACCCGAGTTTTCTCGGGTTAAAAAACTCAGCTTATGTAGACCTATTTCTTAGGTTATTCAACCTGAGTTTTAAAACGCCCTAAAATGTTATTGCATTAATACTTTTGAAAACTCTGGTATGTTTTTATGCGATGGAAAAAACAGTAAAAAATCCAGAAAAATATTATAACCAGAGTCTTTGGATTTTAAACCGGAGTTTTCAGATTTTAACCGGAAAAAACTCCGGTTAGAAGTTTTATGCAACAGGGTGCTCATCTGTGTGTGTGTGTATGTTGTACCGTGACTTGTGGCGATAGAGCGGTCTCCTCAAAGTCTCAATTTGACGGACCGTTTCGATATTTTCTGAACATTTATTCTGAAATCTTTATCGAAACGTGAATATAATCTTGTGTAGGCATACACTAGTGGTAGAAAGTTTTGAGTACAACTGCTGTCAGCTATGTTCAAATCATTTTTAAATCATTTTATGTGCAAGAATTTCAGTCCAAACGTTGTTTGGGTACAAGTAACACATTATGCAAACAATATATGCAATAAATATCACATCACGCCTCTTTAGTATTCAAAAATTGGTAAAAATATAAATGTGCAAAATCACAATATTGCAGTAATTTATTAGATTTTTAAAAGAAATGGAATATCTCTGTCAATGTAACAGTCCTATCAATGTGAAATTATTCAAGGATGTTGAAGCATACATAAAATATAGCCCTGAAACGTTTGAAAGTATTTTGAATTTTTTATTTCTGAATTATGAAAATTAGGTGTCTATTACATGTATATTTCTTCATAATTTATCAAAAAACATTATGAAGCCAAATCTCTTTTTAAAAGTTGCTTGGTATAGTAATCAACAACATTGTCATACAAATATCAAGATTTCATTTGAATTATTGTGTATTCTTTTGTTTATTATTTTATTTTGTTTTATATTGTTGTTTTTGTAATGTATTGTATGTCTGACATTTATGGAGGACAAGTGTTTCAGAAAGGTATCTTGATATTATTTAAGACAACCAAGATGAGACTAAACCCCAGCAATGCACAATGAAACTAATATAGAATAATGCAAGTGAGAAAATTCATTCAGCACACAAATAGGCAAAATTTAAATATTTTGTTAATGTGCAAGCTACTTAATTACATATCTCAACATTGGTTTTTTAGTAGTGATGCCTCATAAAAAGACTAAATAAATCCTCTTTTGACTTGGTGAGGGTTAAGCACAAGTTTAACCAACTGCACACCATCCATAACTGCTACACAACAACTTCCAAACCCATGTACATGTATACATTTTAATGACTTTTTCCTTTCCAGTGTGTGAAGTTATTGTTTTAAAAATAAATGCACACTTTGTTGTTAAGCTAAACAACATTGTATTATTTCATGCCAGGCCTAAATGAAACAAAATATTAAATTTTGCTAGCATTTCTTAAACAAAAAAAAGAAAAAAAAGTATGAAATACATAATAATAAAAACAATAGAAAACAAAATAAAGTTGTAAACAAAAGGATACACTATAATTCAATTGAAATATTAATATTTCTATACCATACTAATCAACTTTGAAAAAGAGATTGGGCTTCATAACAATGTTTCTTGATAAATTATTATTAAATATGTAAAAGTGGACACCTGATTTGCATACATGTAAATAACAATAATTCAGATATAAACATTCAAAAATACATTGAAACGTTCTCGAACGTTATTGTTCATGTCCCTCAACATTCTTGCAAAATTTCACATTGGTAGGATTGGTATTCACAGAGATATTCCATTTCTTCAAAGATTATATAAATTAGTGCAGTACCATGTTTTTGTGATTTTTGTATATATTTTGACCCATTTCTTAATTCTAAAGAGGCATAATGTGATATATATTGAATATATTGTTTGCATAATGGCCATGTGTTTTGAGTTGGAACCCTAAAAAGGTGGAGTTGTGACATCTACTCCTCAAATATGATTTTGTTTATTGATTTACTTAAAAAACTATACAAGCTATATAGCTGAATTTGGTCTTAAATTAAAGCTCTCATGTAGGGCAACAAAATACATGTTTTAAAGATTGTTAAAATTTCATCAATAGGGTGCTTTCGCTGGACTATGGGGGAGCTAATCTAGAACGTAAGCATTATGAAAGGCTTCATTTTCAAAATAGCTCAAACCCCAAACCCCTGCATACTGTTAGTACAGGAAAAAGAGTGTGTAAAACTGGTATTTGCTAGAAACGGCTGGCAAGTGTTTAAATTACGAGTTTTCGTGTGCACAATCGAGGGTTTCCCCTAGCTACAAGAGATAGCTGCCGGTTGTCAAAATCTACAATGCTATTTTGTGGAAATGTACATTCTCCTGAAACGTAGAAGCTCCTTACTTTTCATCAACTACAAATAATACACTACTATTTTTTAAAAGAACTATAAATATTGATGTATTTTTGTGACACATTTAGAGGGTGTTTTCAATTTGAAATATTTTCAAGGTCAGTTCACATGGATGCAGGAACCAGCATGATATGATAAGATGGGTCTAAAATAAAACAGAATACTAAAATTTATGAATCCACTCACAATGGAACATGCTTTAAATTGAAATCATTACCAAATAACATATTTTTTGCAGCAAATTTGTTATCTCTTTGAGGTGGTGTAACTCGGTCGTTTGAAGATAAAAGGTGATGAAAAATCAGATTTATACCTTTTGAATATGTACCTAGCCAAAAAGTACTTTATTTTTTTCATTGGTTATATCTAAAATTTTAAGCAATGGGTGTCGAGTTACACGCAATGGCTGATCTTCTTTTTTGTCTTGTGGAATACCTATGTAATATTATGTCACAGTAATCCAATAGAGAGTGTGGTAAGTTGTGATTAAACAAATCAAACATAAAAGTAGATATGGCTAAATCATGCACATTATACACATTAAAGATTCGTAAACCTCAGAATAGTCGACTCGTATGAGTTCTCCATTTACTAAACGTAATTTCACGGATTTCCATTTTATGGGTATAAAATGCTTTTCATTGTTGGTCATATAAGTGCTTCCCCAAACGTGTATTCCATAAGTAATATGAGGCTGTATAAATGTTTTATATTATAAAATCAGAGTGTGCCTCGGTACAAAGTGACGCAATTGGATGAGAATGCCAACTTTCTTCCGTATACATTGATTAATTGAAGGAATATGAATATTCGAAGATAAATTTCTATCAATATTAATTCCGACAAAAGTGGCAACATCAACCTCTTCCATTTCCTTTTCAGCTATTTCCAGTTTACCATTGATATCTATTTCTCTTCTTTTTCCATTTCAGGAAAGACCTGGATGCGACATGAAATTAAAGCGAAATCCGTCAGCTATAGACCCAGCCCTGTATCAACGAGTAATGGATGCTCTAAAGATGGGAAACCAAGGTGCTACCAAAGAATCAAGAAAACAGAAGGGCTGGCACGACGTGTATCGTCGAATAAAACGCTGGCCAATGTTTGTGAAGCAAATCTACAACCCACTAACTGGATCACTGGAAGAAAGGCTAGTAATGTGTGTTGATGGAACTGACAAGATAATATTAAAGACAGACGAGTTGGAGCCTGCATTGTCGCAATACTATCAAGAAACATTAGGTGATGGAGCAGTGAAATTAGCAAAAAGGATAGATCAACACTTCATTGGACTAAACACAAAAAATATACAACAATTCCTGAACAGGAGGCAGAGTGTACAAAAAAATAAACCCCTTTTTAGTAATGTGGCACCACTAATACCTATTGAGGCAAAGCAAGTTATGGAAAGAAATGAAATAGACCTGGTTGATATGAGGTGTTTAGCAGATAGGTGTAACCAGGGAGGAGACTTTAAATACATTTTGTCAATTGAGGATGTATTTAGCCGGTATCTGTTTTTGAGGCCTCTAGAAACAAAAACCTCGGAGGAGGTTGCTCGGAACTTGGAAGTGATATACCAGGAAGTTGGACCACCAAAAATCCTGCAGTCAGACCAGGGACCAGAGTTCAAAGGGGCGGTTCGGAAACTAATGGCAAGGCTCAATGTGAAAGTTATAATGAGCGCACCATACAAGCCTCAGTCACAAGGAAAGGTATAGTATAAATATAGCATGGTTTGCATTAACATAACCTTTAAAAAAAGGGGGGCTGGGTTGTGAATCAAACAATCAATCAACCAACAAATAACAGCAAGAGCACTTTCATGCTTCTTACGTTATCCATGGTAAACCTAATATTCACTGAGCTGTTGTAAGCTAACACAATGAAATCATTGAAAATGTCTCGCAAAACTTAATGTTTCACTTATACGCTCCTTGAGCTGGAAACCATGTTTCATCATCAATCATTTCAAAATATTACATCAGTGATTATGAAGTTAATATCACTTGAAAGTGCAACCCATTACCATTGGAATGATATCTCTCTGGAGCAGCTCACTAATCTCACACATCATTGAACCCCATTGTTCTGAACATTTTTGCAAAACTGTGATTGGTGCTTTTTTATACTTTTACATAATCCACGGTAAACTGAATGTTCGCTGGGCTGCCGTAAGTTGTAATATCATGAAATTACCTGGATTATAAGCTTCATGGAATAAATAAGTAGGCCTTTTCAACACATTTATCAAAGCTTATATATTGCAATGAGGGCAATTCCATCGTTACAGACGTTACATTGAGAGGCAACTTCAGACAATTAACCACTTGACTGTTGCATGGTGCTAATTGCACAGTACTGGTATGACCATTTGATAAAATTCAATGTGTATTACACAATCATTTTTTTTTCTTCTTTTTTAGTTATTCATTCTAACCAGATCCATAAACCTGCTTTCTCCTCTGTACATGTACCTGTGCAACCATAACCAAAAATATCCAAAAAGTTGTTAAAATGTAGAAAATTTAAAGACATCATTTCTCTTTCATATTATCAATTAGATTGAGAGGAGTCACCAGGGTTGGAAGGCGAAAGTAAGGCTAATGCTGGAGGAGGTGCATATTGAAGATGATACTTTTCAATGGGCAGACTGCATTCCCAATATTGCACGGTTATACAATGAGGCCTTCCATAGCTCCATCGGTAAGTGGTTTCTTTGATGATGTTTGTCCACCCCATCTCAAAAAGGTTAATGGATATGAAAAAAATATGTGTAAATAAGTGTTGCCCTTCCTTAGACATGTAAGTGACTAACATACATGTAATTTCCAATGCATTTTAACAACAAGGTTTTAACAGCTTGGAAAAAGAAAGGCAAAGTGTTAGTCCTAGGAATTTTCATTACAGCTTCTTTTGACCCCTTAAAAACCTTTGGCACTTGTACAGAATGAAAAGACACCGCCCTTGTGGTGTCACCCACCGGAAGTGAAGGCGAGATTTTCCAATTTATGTCTGTCAGTCCTTCACACTTTACTATGCAGTCATTGAAATTCTTTCGGTAAACCATAGTCTTTATTCTTTAACTATAATTATGAACAATTAAAAATATTTTCCTTCATGAATTTGGATATATTTTGATTAAAATATAGACTTTTATAACTTTATTAGGCCTATATGCATGGAAATTGCTTTTTGTATATTTATGTAAATTAGATGATATCTTTTGCTTGCCGCAGACTTGCTGCATACTAGTATACCAGAAAACAGTCTGCCGCAGACTGTTTCTGCGGCATACTAAACACATCACCAAAAGAAAGTTCCCATTTCAAATATCAGTTATTTTTAAAATAGGAGTTAAAAATATCTAATTATATGTCTATATATTTAATTACCTACCGTGGGAGCGAATTTTAGGAAAAAGCATGAAGTCATGATTTATTGAGCAATGGTTGAATGCAAAAATATCTTTTTTTTTACAAAATTAAAATTTCAATTTTGATTCATTGATATGGATCAATTTTTAGATTTTTGAGATTTCACGCATCAGCATGTAGGCCTATGCAAAACATGCTTCCAAACATACGGAAGGACATTTTCGTAAAATTAATTTGACTTTTGTTCATTATTGATTTCCTCCCCATTGACTGTATGTATAGAGTTTGAACAAAAAGTAAGCATAAGTCAAATATTGCCCATTTTCATTGTAAATTTTTTGTTTGTTATACTGTGAGTTCATTCTTGAAACTTGTCACATATCTTTAAGAAGTCATTAACTAAAAGGAACTTCGGTCAAACTGACAATCAGACGTGCCATTAGGCCGTGCCAGGGCGGTAAACTTTCTTCCTTTTTTCATGTTGTTCTCACTTCTTGTGTTCACTGAAGCATGAAAAATCAGGAATTTTGCGAATATGAAATCAAATGAATACTTTCAAACGAATTGTTATGGTTAAGCAAAGTAAGCAATTTAATTTTGGTGTCTAAATTAAAAAAAAGCTTTTCCAGTGCCACATGCTTACTGAAGCATGAATTTTTCAATAAATGAAATAGGATCATATACACACGTGCACCGGTCATAAAAATAATACAAAAACAGATATTCACATGATTTTTAGTGTACAAAATAGAAAGAATACTTATTATTTTTCACATGGTATTTTGTGTTGTTCATTCAACCTTGAATTGATTTAATTTTTTGGCATAAGTTTTAACACTCTTCCTAGACATGAATCACGTCATATTTCATCAATTTTACCATGGCAAAGAAGTAAAAATCACAGTTTTTAGCATTATTGCTGAATGCGCACTCAATTTTATGCAAATGTCCTTTCTGTAGGCTATGTTTGGAAGCACGTTTTGCATACATTCTGATCAAGAAATGTTTAGAATCTACAAATTGGTCCGATATCACTGAATAAAACTTGTGATTTTATGATCGTGAACTTCAAAAAATGAAATTTTTGCATTCAACCATTGCTCACTGAAGCATGTCTTAATGCTATTTCCTAAAAAATTTTATGGACAGAGCAATTTAGAGTTTTATTTTTAGTTTTGACCACTTGATTTATAGGGGTTATAAATTCACACTTTGGTCAAGCCTTTCACATAGAACAAGTGACTGTCTATATTTCACAATTTGCGTACTCTCTTTTTTTTAATAGGTATGTCTCCATTTGAGGTATTTTTTGGGAGGAAGTCTAATCGACAAACAAACATGCTCCATGTTGGACAGGAAACACCCTTGCAGGATATTGACATCATGGTAGATGAGAGTTTGGTGTCCAACAATACACAGGTGAATAAAATTTTTTTTTTTTTACTGGATGTTACTCTTATCAAAAGAAAACAAGAAGTATTTTAACAAATAGCCTATGAAAACAGCTCTGTTGATCATGTTGTCCCCTTACAAGAGGAGAAAGCCGGACGACAAGGCTGTTTAAAGACCCAAACTAATGTGCACAGAAATGAAATGTTTTCAGTTAAAAAATAAATCATTTTAAGCAACAGCTTATTTCTCCCAATACAGGACCCTGTTACATACATGTAAAGAGTTATTGTTACAGTAACATTGCCATCAATGGTAATTATAATGGTAATATAAGGTTGCGCAACAGCCACTGAAAATGCAGTATTTCATGACAGTAATACTGATGGGAAAGGTACTCTCAGTAGCATCTCTCATGATACTGCTGTTTCAGTGGCTGTACGTTAAGCAACCTTACCATGATAATTACCATTGATGGCAATAAGAACTCTTTATGTAATGGACCTGAGATCCATTTGCATGTTTACGTACATGTACCTCTATCACTCTCTTTCTGACATTCTTACACCTTTGTTGATGCATATGAGGTCATCTAAACAACCAGTGATTTGTTTTTAAGGATTCAGTAGAAAACATGTAGGAAACATGCAAAATTTCATCTCACTGCTTTGCCTCTCGCGTGCATAGTCTCTCACCATCAAATGCTCGGGCAGATGTTTTGTCAATATCGTAGTCACCATTAAAATTGGCACCTATGTATTTGTAAAAAGAGGTGAGCTATATATGTGTCATGTTTCAGAACCAAGTTTGTTCTATCTTGTTTTAAGTAGCTTGTTGTCCTGATCCATATGCAACCAATTTTAAGAAAATCGGGTGAAAATAGATTTTGAGGGGGCGTGACCAAAAATGCTGAGTCATCGTTTTTTCAAATTTGAAAAAGCTTTAATTCTTTTATTAAAAGGGCTATGATTGTGGTGTCTGTTTATTCGTATTTCAGCCTGATAAATCCAATGGCGGTGTCAAAATTGCAAATAGTTTTGAAGAAGGCACTGAAAAGGGGAATTATAGATTTAACCCTTTAATTATCAGTAGGGTCTCTGAGGGCACCAATAGACGAATTGTGTTACTTGACCGAAACCGCCGCAGTAATGTCGTTTCATGTATCTTTTCCTTACATTCTTACAAATCTTTAGACACCAAGTTCATTGAAATTGGACATTCCTTGAGAGAGTCACTTGACTTTTCGTGGTCAAAGGTCGTACAAAAATTTGAGATTTGTCTATTTGTGTACAAAATCAAAGGCAAAGTCAGGTTTCCTATTTTACTCTTTAAATCACTAAGGGGAGATCCAAACCTGAAAAACATGCCTAGTTAACGATTTTGATGTTGTTTCTGTACAAACTAAGCACACCTTGTTTATTCTAAAGAAAATGTTATAGGGCACAATATTTCAGAAGTGTGCTTTTCAAAATTTGTTGCGATCACCTCTAAATTCAAGGGGGCGTCCAAAATTGTTGCCCTTTTTATGTCAAACAATATTTTAAAGATGACTTTTGATGGATATATCAAATTGCTTTAAATTGCGGATCATATTAAAGAGGAATAAATTGCCTACAGACTGAAACATATTTTGATTGCATTCAAAGAAGTAAAAATTGATAATTAGCCCAAACAAATTATTTTTCATATTTTTTTCCAAAAAAATGAATGTAAACTTAATTTATACTTCGCACTTGTCAAAACTGCGTACAAAAATTAAAATCGTAACTTTTTAGAAAATTTATGAAATATATGCACTACATCTTGTGGGAACTGTAGGTTCGTAAATTATTTTGAAAAAAGTTATATCATCCTAAAATCATGATCTTGATTTCGGCGAAAATGACATTCTGGTCAATATCTATGAAAGCTCCGTACACATACTTGTACTCAATGAGAATAGGTATGGTGTTTTATATTAACAAACCATCTTTCGGATTAAACCCTAACTCCCTTGTATTAAATTAAATGATATTGAATCAAATGTCAGTCTATATAGAAACATACAGATTTTTAGCATCGAATTTAATCCTCCAGGATCAACATAATATTTACATTAAATCAAAGGGGAAACTTCCTTTAAACTGATAACGAATGATGAGTTTGCACTATCCAATTCTCTGACGTGCAACTATTCTCTTCTTTCTATATGAGCCCTACGGATTGTATTTCTTTCTTTTTTTAACGATGCATTTGCATATTGTATCAATTATTTAGGAATTTCTTTTTTTTAATGATGCAATAGTTCTGGAAAAATTTGGACTCGGATCCCTAAACAAATGCATCTATTTACTTGTGCAATGAAGGGAGCTCAAAAATATAAATAGATAAACAAGATTAAATAAAAACAAAATAAGATAAGAATAATAACACAAAGTAAATGAGGGAATCTTTAAAAAAAGAAGGAAAAAAAAAGAATAATCAAAGAATATATTTTTTTTATTACAAGAATCTATTACAATAGGTTCACACCCGTATTCTGGGGGGGGGGGGCACGAGCTCAAGGGGCGCCTAATTGACGCTTAACTTAGGGGCGCCAAATTGATTTTAAAAAATAGTAATAATAAAAAATATAATCTTAATACCCGATAGACGGACATAACCAAGCGCGTAAAATCCAGGATTTGGCACCCCGGGGGCCCAATGTGATTTTGATTTTGGTGCCCCCAGTGGTGGATCCAGAAAGGTACATTCTATTTTTTTTTTCACGTTAAACCGGGCGAGCCAACAGGTACAGGGGGTAGGTGTTGAAACGGAAGGTCATATATCGGCCATAGGGGTAGGTTTAAGAAGTCAATTGGCTCAATTCATGTCCATTTTTCCGTTTTCACATTATTTTTATGCTTCTCCGCCGCCGAAGGTGGTGCCGGAGGCATTATGTTTTCGGGTTGTCCGTCCGTACGTCTGTCCCGTTTTCGTTCTCGCGATAACTTAAGAACCGTTTGACGGATCACTTTCAAACTTGGATCATGTATGCATATGGTAGGGACAATGATCTGATTAGATTTTAGGGTCATGAGGTTAAAGGTCAAAGGTCACAGATGTCATTGTATACATGAAAATGGTTCGTTCTCGCAATAACTTAAGAACTGTGTGACGGGCCAACTTCAAACTTGAGTAATGTGTGCATATGGGAGGGGCAATGAACTGATTAGATTTTGGGGTCAAAGGTCACAGAGGTCATTGTGTACATGAAAATGGCTTGTTCTTGCAATAAACTTAAAAACCGTTTGACGGATCAATTTCAGACTTGGGTCATATGTGCATATGGGACGGACAATAAACTGATTAGAATTTAGAGTTACTTTCGTCCGAAGCTGGAATAAGGGTTCATATTTGTCCAAAAATGAAATAGGGATTATAATTTTGTTTTGGACAAATGAACCCTATTTCCTTTTTGGACGAATGACCCATATTTTATTTTAGGACCAATGCACCCTATTTCATTTTCAGACGAATGAACCTTCGGACTATTGAACCTTAGAAAAAAAGAAACCTATTTCCCTTTCGGACGAACGAACCTTCGGTCAAATAAATGGAACAACGAACTCTATTCTGGTTTCGGACAAACGAATCTTCTGAACATCAGACCTTCCGACAAATGAACCATCAGAACAACGAGCTGCACCCTCTTATCCCTTCTATCAACCAATCATTTAGGCTCTGTTGGGGTGGCGGCCGAACCCCATGTAAAAGGCAAATTAAAAAAAAAAAAAAAAATCCTAGAATATCTGTCAAAGTATTACAAACATAACACTCAATAATTTTGGAAAAGGAATAGAATGTCTTCTCAAATTCACCCTGCACGTCTCACTTGTATGTTTGACCACCTTTGCATGTATTACAAAATCATGAAATGTCAGATTGCACAACTTTAAACAACCTTTTAGTGGGGTATGTTATGTTATTCCGTAGGACTAAACTGCCAATTTTAATTTTCTGATTGTTTTGGCTTCTAAAGGGTCCCATCAAACCAAAAATGGAAGGGGTCAAATTTTCAGACCCTGCCTTCACTTCGTATTGGGCCTTTTAGGGGCGCCATTTTGGCCCAATGTGTAAATTTTGTGTTTGCCTACCTAATTTGCAAATTTTTTCTGCAATTTGAATGGCAAGTAGTAAAAAATGTCAGAGCAATTTACACTAAATAGTACTGCATCATGAATATTTACTTCCTTTACCATTTAAGGGTCTCAAATTGCACAAGAACTGGGGAAAATGAAGGGCGGATGAATAAAATTCAGAAAAATATGGCGTTTTTATTTCCTTTTGGGCTAGAATATCAAAATTAATGAGTAAAAATGGTATTAAACATTGGAATGAATGAGAAATAAATGTCACATACCATTTAAATGGCTAGTCAAGCCTATTATAGACTTTTAAAGGTAAAAATATACCCAAATTTAGTATTTTAACAGATGTATATGTTACTTCAACAACAGAGGGCGACAAACTCATTTTTATAAATTATCCAAACAGGCTTTTAAATATCAACTTCAGATCACTATGAATGCATGTATGATCTAAAATTAAGAGAAATTTAGAAATTTAATACTTTTTCAAAGGGAGTTTACTAAAACAGTGCCTTTTTATTTTTTTTTTACAAGTGGATTAACCGCCCACTGACCTTTTTTTTTTGTTTTGTTTGTTTGTTTTTTTTTTTGTTAACATCGATTTGCCACTAATCGTTCTGCTGAAATAAAAACAAATAGCGCTGTGATATTTTTTGTTCACACTTGACACATAACACGACCTTAGTCTAATCAAAGAAATTATGGTATAACATTAATTTCGGAGTTATGTATTTTTTTTTAATGAAATAAATCCAATGGAAAAGGAAAAACACATATTTTGTAGTATTTACAGGGATTTATAAGACCACCGGCTGCCGTCTCGATATCGGTAAGAATACTGATGGCAAATTTTTGTTGGAGTAGCATGACATCATACTTGGTGCCAGAATGCTTACATTTGACTTGAAGACATCGTCTATTTCCGAACACACATCCATTTCAAAGGAGGAAAGTAATTTGCAATTAGTCTTGTATATAATATATCTTACATAGATTGTGAGGTGTAAATTATAATTGCAACTTCGAAGTAACTTATGTACACTATCTCACCAGGTCTTTGATCAAAACACAGTTTGTATGTGAGCGATAGTTGTTTTTCTCCTTTTCTCCAATGGTTGTTGACCTGCGACAGCTATTATATATTTTAGTTCCTTCAAATTTATAGGTCTCCACTGTACAATTTTTGTTGGAAGCGAACCCTTATCAACTTCGAATGACATCACCATCATCATTACTATCATGAGTTTATTGTAGGCATGATTGATCCATGTTCAGTTTAAAGTTATTTATGTCTTAGTAGAATTCCAAATTAACACCATGAAAAGTGTTTTATTTTGTCAGAGACTTGAACCGTCTTGACACATCGTGGGCACTTTTTCAATAAAAAAAAAAAAGCACTTAGATCAGAGACTTAAGAGAAAGTGTTTCGTTATGAAGGGGTGCACAGAAATTTGCCTTTAAATTTATGTTTTTTAAGAATTATGGCTTTGTAATTTATTGATTAACCAAATGATTGCAAGCGCGAAACTGTTTTTTTTTTTTTGCTGAAAATTTGAGCCGAAAATAATGAGCTCAAACTTGGAGTATATTGTCATATTACAGGACCCTTTTTAGTATCCACGAGCGTGAAGCGCGAGCCGAAAAATTGGCGTTTTAAAAACATACATTGGAGTAACAAGGGCACATTTTAGTATTAAAAGTGCCCCTTTTTATTACAAAAAATGACATTTTATTAGCTAGAAAAGGGGCACTTTTAAGGTGGATGACAAAGTGGGTTCACAGTGCCCTCCTGCCCCCCCCCCAGGTTTCGCCGCCTCTGAAGTGAGCCTTCGGTGGTTGATGATGAAGATAACTATATTCTTGATGGGCGATGTGAGCTTCATGTTTTGTATTGACTTGACCTAGTCACTCTCTATTATGGGGTCTTGACTGTAATAAATACGAACGATAATTATTACCTAAGCAAAGAAATAGTGAAGAATTAAAAAAAAAATAATAATAATAATAATAAGAAAAAAAAAAGGAAAGAAGAAATTCTCCAGACAGTGGAAGACAGAGGAATAGAAATAGAGATGGATAATGTTTTATCTGATAATGCCCAATGTGGGGTTAGTTAGGGGTTCTTTTCTTAAGGTTAAAGCTTTATATTTGTATTCTGTAATAAGAAAAATGTAACGTTTAAATATAATTTGTATTGATTATATTATAATTTCATAAACTAAACAAATCAAACAAACAATTCCCTGTTGAAAGATATAATTCTGAGCTCTATTCTTTTGCGCAATATCTAAGGTGCATGCCAAATTTCATCGCAACTTCATGCCCCAGGTCAAATAAAGCTAGTTCAATATTAAACAAAATGTTTTGTTCTGGTTCTGATATTGGTATAATACACAGAGGGGAAAGGAGCACGCCTTTGAAATATGAACAGTGGGGTGTAACACAAAGACTTACGATTGATCAAAAGTTACGATTGATTTTTTCTTGGTAACCTCATTTGAAAACCTGGTACAGTCATGGATTAGGATTTGGATATGATTAAGAGAAGGGTTAGGGCTAGGATTAGGATTAAGAATGATCAACTTTG
>CALNVZ010000218.1:29844107-29856963 GCA_940671915.1 Paracentrotus lividus
GGTGGTGGTGGTGGTGGTGGTGGTGGTGGTGGTAATGGTGGTGGGGTGGTGGTACAGGACGGTACTTTAAAAAATGGTGGAACCGGTATATAATCCGGAAAGATGTTAATTATCTGAATATAATTGATAAATTGTAAATAACATTAAAAGAAAATAATCAAAATAACTAAATTAAAGTAAACATAAAAGAGAGAGAAAAAAACAATAAAATACGTTGGTGACAATAGCCAAACTTTTGACTGGTGACCATAATAGAAAACCAAAAAACAACAACAACCTCTACACGATTATATTTTAATTCATTAGTTTAGTTTTACCTGAAACTGCACCTCTCTCTTCAAGTCGAAAAGTGTCCAATAAAATGTGACATGAAACGATATGGGAATGACAATCTACTAACCTCAAACAATGGAACACCATATTTCAGAGAGAAAAAAAAAAATATTATATGAATTATGACTAATGTGCCTAGTCTGGTTTGATCAACTCACATTCTCATTTGGTGTAGAGTAGAAGAAACAACACTGTCAAATCATCATACACCTTTTCTCTCACTTTTGAAATATCTGATAAAAGATTTTCGAAATTTTGAGAGATGCAATATTCGTTCATTTGAACGTATTATTTACAATATTGATATTTTTTTCTCTGGTGTACATAGAGATGGAACATGTTATATCAATTAATATGAAATGATTTTTATTCATTATTTTTTCGTCGATTATATTTTAGCTAATATATATGATATAAATGCCTTGAAAAAAATATATAATTCATGCAAATTCTAATTTCAAATACATTCAAAGAGATGGACTAATACTAATACTTAAACTTAAACTTATAGGTTTGATTCAGGAGGGATATTGCATATCACATAGGGCTGATGTGATGGTAGCCCTCAAACTTATTTAAATAAGATTATAAAAAAGGAAAAAAAACAAGGTTACTTGATAAAAGAAAGATGAAAGGAAGAGGTTGGTTTTCTTTTTCAACAAAATAATATCACCTACTATTGTTGTACGGTCATGAACAGATTTGTTGCGTAACCAATGTTTTCATCGAAGATAACCGAAAGCATCTTTATTTATGCTGTAGATGTTGTCAATGTTGCACTGCCCTACTTTGACAAAATTAAGCCACTGATAAATGTATCAAAATTGAATACCGTTATTTTTATTAATTTTCGTAAAATTTTTCAAACACTTCTTTTTTGGAACATAATACCCGGCATAATGCATGAACAGTTTTGCTAAACAAACAAAAAATTACTCTCTATATACCTATAGGCCTACATTATAGTGATGCTAATTAGATTCGTTTTTTTTTTTTTTTTTTTTTTTAATGTTAAACCTACCCTACTTTGACAAAAGGAAACAAGTGACAACTTTAACAAAAAGGGAATTATGTTATTCATATTTTTCTAGTGTATTCTTCTTCCCACTTATTTTTTTTTTTTAAGTTAAAGGGAAAGTTCACCCTGGGTTTTAAATTGGTTTTAAAAATGCAGAAAAATAAAAGAAAAATATGAGTGAAGGTTTGGAGAAAATCGACCAAGAAATAGCGAAGTTATGAATATTCAAAATTTTGATTTTGTGACGTCACATGCGAGCAGTTCTCCTATGTGTTATGTAGTGTAAATTCCATAAAATGTCATTTTTTTCAGAAGAAAATTAATTACTTCACCTGTGCGGTCGATACATCTTCAAATGTGTTAATATACAGTCTGTGTCAAATAAAATGGTACAAGTGGAAAACATTTTTTTATAGTACGAAGATTAATCACAATCTGGTATTGTTTGGTTTTTTTTCATAAAGCAGGAAAATCAGACTCTTTCTGCAATTTTTTTCATCACATTTGGTGCTGTAATTATTGAGATATGACTAGTTTTCTACAATCAAGAAAAATTCATTTTTAGCACGCCGTCCCATGCCTTTGTGTAGGTTTCGCATAATGGCCATGAATTCGGTGCTCCAGAACAATAGAAGTGCGCAATTTCGATTTGTTCCTCGTCGCACAAAATTTAGTATAACTTTTGTTTTACGAAAGCAAATTATACAGAACAAAGCGCATCAGCAAGGAAAATCTTTTGGCTTTAATTTGATATCACATACACACTTTATTTGAAAATAATTCACACCTAAATTATTTTTTCCCCGACTGTACCATTTTTTTTTACACAGACTGTACATGCCTCTATCAAATTGACCCATTCCTTTATCAAGATCCATGAAAAAAAAGACAAATTTATGGAATTTTCATACACAACACATGGGACGGAGCTGCTCGCACGTGACGTCATAGAATCAAAAATTTAAATATTCATAACTTCGCTATTTGTTGGTCGATTTTCTTCAAACTTTCATTTGTATTTTTCTTTTATTTTTCTGCATTTTTTAAAACCAATAAAATTCCAGGGTGAACTTCCCCTTCAACACTCGGGCCAATTACGAGATATGTAACGTAAGGCATAATGATATTGTGTAAATGACAGACATATTTTACTGTTTAACAAGAATCGTAATTTTTCTCACTTGCTTTCTTTTGTCAAACTAGGGCACCGTCTGATCGGCTTTCCTATTGTAGTCCAATGTCAATTATGCTTTTAATAACGAGGAAATCATATCAATTAACACTCGTATCTCTGGGTGATTGATGATTTCCAGGGCGAATGGGTTCTTTGCCCACTCTAATTTTGTCAGATAACCATTTGGTCTAATAAAGGCTTTTCCCATTTCGTCTAATACCCACTTGGTCTATCACCACTTAGTCTATCTGACTAAATGAACAGGAATTATTCTTTGTTATGACAGTTATTCGATCATAATTGATGCTCCTCGCAGCTCTTGAAAATGATCAATCATAATTTCGAATTTGGTCAACACATTTATACATTGACAGTTATTACCAGTTTCTAATCATTATGATTTTTACCAGTTGAAGTCTCCACCTAGACAGATGCCATCAGATATCTATTTGCGTTTCTGAAGTTTAGTCACAAAAATCATTTCGATGCATTCCTGTTATAACAAATGACTAAATTGAATTAAACGGAAATGTCTTTATTGGATTTTAACATTTCCCTTCCATCATAATGTGTTTGTCATAATTCTTCTATTTGATTCATTGGTTTGTAATCAAATTCAGTTTATTAGTCAAAATTGTTCGTTAGTTGCTTGACTTGTCTTGTATGACTTGCAGTATACTGGCGATAAACGGACGATAGCATGGCTCTTATTTGAGTTGCAGACCTATATAGACTTACTTTTTAAAAAAGGCTAAATGCAGAGAGGATTTAATATGAAATTATGATAATTTATTGTCTGTTCTTGTAGAGTATATACTCTGTAAATGTAAACATGGAGAAGTAGTAAATTTGCCTCTTTACATTGCTGGTAAAGGAGCCTTCACCCCGATGGATAAAAAGTAGAGTCCTAAATCCTTGCCCAATTGCTCTCATAACATATAAGACGGTCGGGGTTGACCCAATATTAACATTTCAAAATTAATTTATTCTGCAATGCTCATAACTTCTAAAATATCTTAAATCGCAATGTTTTGAAAACGTCAAGTTCGAGGTCTTAAAACTAAGAGGCGTTTTAGGGGATAATTACAGTATGGAAATCGGATATCCTTTGATTAACAGCTCGATTCCCTCGACGCCTAGGGTATATGACTGTCAAATGAGAGTTGGGGTGAATAAAGAGTTCATGACCAATACAGCGCGTCTCAAATAAAAGTAAACCCAACTTTGGGAGCCTCGTATTAAAATTGTATTACTTATATGTCATTAATTTTTATATCATGACAAAGGGTAACTTATATTCTATCTAGTGATACCAAATTTATTATTGTGCTCTCATGGATGACTGAGAAAATGAGTTTTTAAAAATTTCCGTCAAAAATACCTTGTCCCAAATTTTAGGAGACGCGACCCTAGCCTTCCTGAGTCTATTCATAAGAGACAAAGAATTTCTTGGACTATTGAAATTTATGGGCTCCTTTTTCCCAAACTTTGTACATGGCAATTTTTATGCTTGTTTTTAAAACCCCAAGTGCTCAGTCATCCGTCACAGCACAAAAATATGTTTTATATCTCTCTGTTCATTGAATAAAATATATAAAGGTATACTCTTTATTATGAAATAAATATCAAGGTCACACAAGCTATAAAAAAAAAAATAATACGAAGCTCTCAAATTTGAGTTTAGTTTTTTTTTCTTGGACTCACTGTATAGTATTAATAGACTCTAATTGAAGTTCACGCGTTTACTTATACGGGCTTTATACAGAGTGGAACATTATCGCCGAAATTTGTCGTTTATTAGGCCTTATTTGGTAGCATCGATTATGAACTTCAAGTTATAGAAAATAATATTTACATTTGACGAAACGTATTAATTAAACCTGATGTGCAAATCAATAGAATTCTGTTTTAATGTCGGAACACCACGAGCAGAACCTTTCCAATTTATGCTACAGTCACACAGACACTTACGTATAGATACGTTTGTGTTGTTTTATTTTCTATTCTATCATTTCTTATGTATTTCTTTGTTTTACTGGATGAACGATATTATCAATATTTCCACTGCTGACTATGACGGGTAGGTATCTGTGTGGATCTGCAGTAAAGAAAATAATTTTTGGACGCAACCGGACGTAACTCAACGTAAGTGTCTGTGTGACTGTAGCATTACATTCCGGTCGACTATTTTTTTATCAACTAAATTGTATCCTTATTATTTTTAAATCAATTGTCAATGATAAATGTCCCACTGGCCACTTCAATGTAAAATGCTTACCTAAGGTGAATTGATTTGCAAACATAATGTAAGGACAATTCAAACCATAGGTATAAACCATTTTTTTAAACGTGTTTTAGGAAGTTAAGGTGCCTAAAAAAATTTTAAGACATTGGCGAAAACGAAATCCAATGAAAATCTGTCATTGTAATGCAGCAGTCACACAGACACTTACATATAGATACGTTTGTGTTGTTTTAATTTTATTTATTCTTCTATTCTATCATTTCTCATGCATTTCTTTGTTTTACTGGATGAACGAAATTATCAATATTTCCACTGCTGACTATGACGGGTAAGCATCCGTGGGGATCCGCAGAAAAGAAAATCAATTTTGGACGCAACCGGACGTAACTCCACGTACACGACGTAAGTGTCTGTGTGACTGTAGCATAAGTTCAGAGTCATGACCCAACTTTGAGTGATTTATTATCATTACGAACTGATCGTAAAGTAAAATTTGACAATTAAGAAAGAAAGACGATTCCTCCAAAGGGTCGTTACAGCACGTTAAATTGATCTATTGGGAAACGATAATATTAAAATACATCAACGGTATACATGTAGATAGGCCTATATGCGTATAGAATAATAAGTCAGATTCTTTTACACGATATCGTAAAAATGTTTGATAACCCGTTGTATACTGAGAACTTTTTACAAAGCCGAATGAATCGTGATTGTCAAGAATGCTTGCAAGAAATTCTTTTCATTTATTAAAGTGTAACAAATACATCTTTAAATAGATGAATGTCAGATAATTTAAATAATATAAGGTCTTTATATGTTTATGCAATCATGAGTGAAATAAACGGTCGACAAGAGGGGTGTTCTATGTTTCTTCAGCCCGCATAATATATATGCGGGCTTAGTATATGCAACGGGTTAATTCATTTCTAGGTAATGCCATTTCCCATCTAGTCTCATATCTTATATTATATGAGAGGGAAAAAAATGATTTTGAAAGAGAGATGGAGACGGGGCAAAAAATCTTTTACAGTATGACTTTTATGCTACGTTTATGCTACAATTATGCTGAATCATTTTTTTTTTTTTCGCTTGCGTACGTATGCGACTTACGTGCTCAGTTGAATAGAAAGGGTAATCCCGCTCATTGCCTTTACCCAATATCAAACGGAATTGTATGTATGTGAAAGTGTGAGGCAAGCAAACAGATATTGAATATCGTTTAACAAACAGTTCAGACCGGAATGTAATATGTTTGTTTTGTTTTGTTTTGTTTTGTTTTTGTTTTTTAAGCAGAATTTTTTTTTTTAAATGTCAGTGAAGTTTTGTGAGGGGGAATCCACCAAAGAATAACGAAATTATGAATATTCCAAGTTTTGATTTTGTGACGTCACTTGCGAGCAAATTTCCCATAATTTATGCTTAGTAATGTAAATTCTATAAATTGCCAGTAATTTTTCAAAAGATTCATCGTTTCGCATTAGCTGCAGTCATGGCAGTGGCTGTCGATATATCACCAAACATAAGTTTATAAACACGCCTTTAAGAAAATGTTCTATGAATTCGTCTATCAAGAACCATGAAAAAATAAAACTTAAGGAATTCACATATACAACATAATCATGATAATGGGGGAGCTGCTCGCAACTCGTATTAAAGTGACCTCACAAAATCAAAAATTTGATATTCATAAATTTGTTGTTCTTTGATCGATTTTCTTCAAACTTTCACTGATGTTTTTCTTTCATTTGTTTGTTTCTTTATTGTTGTTGTTGTTGTTGTTGGTTTAAAAGTTAAATATTCTTGATTAATGTTTAAACATTGTTGTTTAAAACCGGAAAAGCGAGGTTTTATAGCCTTAAAAAAGACCTGTTTAGAGATTAGAGTTTAGATATTAAACAGTTTTGTTTAAACAGGCCGAGGCAAATGTCACGTGATAGTCATAAGCTAATGGCATCACTCGTTACATGCAAGGTAAAATCGGCGCAACATTTCAATCATTGCGAAGGACTTATGCCTCACACATGAAATAAGTATATGTACTGATGTGTTGGCTCAGTGGATAGAGCGTCTGCCTTATAATCGAAAGGTCGTGAGTTCGATACCCAGCCGCGTTAACCAAAAGTTGGAGCGTTTTTATTTTTGGAGAGAAGCGTTAAAGAATACTGTTGATATTTCAAACAACCATTAAACAACAGGTTGTTTAAATTTTTGAACAACAAGAATGTTAAAGTTTTAAACAACAACAGGTTGTTTAATTTTTAAACAATGCTGTGCGATTCACCGGTTAACACGCAGTTGTTTAAGATTTTAAACAACTTGTTTAATTTTTTCTAACCGTGTATATATCAATATAATCTCCTGCATGTCCTATCTCAAATGGCATAATAATATATTTGTGTGTTTTTAATCAACTACTTAAAGTGATAAAATAGTAGATGAACCTCGTCGGAAGTTGGCATGTTATACGGCGGGAAAGTTATGTCAACAAGCATAGATAACCCGAATGATATCCATGTACATCCAGCGGTTCAAGATCTATACCGTGGACAGAATCATAATAAGTATACAGAGATGTCTCTTTTTATTTAAGGTTGTAGGTTTGTTTGTTTTTTCCGCTCGTGTATTAAATCCCTTGCTACCGGGGATCAAACTGACTCGATCGATACCCAATCTCTATTAAAATCCCTCACATGAGATGGATAATAACATTGCCATGACCAGCAAACATTTATAGAAAGCTGAACTTGCTGAAAGACGCTATACAAATAAATTGTGAATTTATTAAAAAGCCCATTGGTTCATAGTTACTTTGCTGCACAATGCGTTGACGTTTCTGAAGATGTAATTTTTAAAAATTTTCAAACCTTAGAGTTCCCAAATGAAGCAATTTTTCATATAACGGCCTACCGAATTCGAATTTAACAAAGGGGGCCGTACCACGAAACCGTCATAAGTCTAGCCACACAGACACTTACGTTGAGTTACGTCCACGTTGCGTCCAAAAGTCTTCTTTTTTTTTCTGCAGATCCCCATGGATGCCTTCCCGTCATAGTCAGCAGTGGATATAGTAATAATTTCTTTCATCCAATAAAACAAAGAAATACATAAGAAATGATAGAACAAAAGATGAAATAAGGACAAAACAACAAAAACGTTATACCCCCGTCACACTGAGCTCGTTCCTACTACGTCCTTGCAAATTTTGCCGAACGGGCATAGTCTGTGTGTAAACGAGTGGACGTAGTAAATACTTCTTACGATCTGTTACGAACTTCATGACTATAGCTCGGTCGGATTTCCAAAAAGGTTCAAAAAAAATCGGAGCGCCCTTCTCGTCCTAAATTTAACGGGGTGCAACCGTAACCTGAAACGAGATGGACGTAACTCAAACGAAAATTGCCGTACTTAATCGCTTCTAGAAGATGTGCTAGGGAACGTATACAAACGAGCATTGTATATTAAATTATTCAAGTTCTAAAATTAAACGTAGTGACAACGTTCCTTAAACGGGTAAGGACTTAGCTCTGAACGAGAAGGACGTACTACGAACATACGTTTTCAATTTTTAAAGAAACGGCATGTTCATAATTCCCCAGTCAACACTTGACTAGTTTCTCACTCCGTTCTAAAGGTAGTTCTTGGTGAACGGGCTCATCTGTTTTACGACAGCGGACTGAAACGTAGTGCAGACCTTTTTAGAAATCTAGTACAGACTGTTTACAATCTGTTTACGAACTGGCAAACGGCCCCGAACGGAAGAGAACGGAAAGGCATTCCGAATTTTTTGAACATGTTCAAAAAAAATCGTACTGGCTTCAGTTCTAAAATTAAACGTAGTACAACGTTCCTTAAACGGGTAGGACTTATCCGAACGAGAAGGACGTACTACGAACGTGGTACCTAACTTTTATCATGCTGCGCATAGGCACTTATAGTGACCGTTTGGACGTGCTACGAACGGTATAGAGTGAACGAAGCAGTTTACTCGTTCTTGACTGGATTAACAACGTTATTGCGGAACGCGATAAGACGGAATTGACGTAACGAGAACTATTTATGACTGGCCTAGCATCGTTTTATTCAAGAAATTATTTTTTTCATAAGTATAAGTTCCAAACCCGAACCATAGCCCGTTCAGCATTTTTTTTTAAACGGGCAAAAACGGGCAAGAACGTTATAGAACGACCTCAGTGTGACGGCCCCCTTACTAAACGTAATCATCTGTGTGACTGTATAAGTTCTATGACTACCCATTGAAACTCGTGTAATTTCTACAACAGGTGGACCTATGGTTTGTCCAAGAACTTAGACTTATGACGGTTTCGTGATACGGCCCCCTGGGTCAATTCACCGGGGTTTAATTATATTTTAAATACGTTGGGAAAGGAGGAATCAACAAATTTCGGCGTGAAAAGTTTGAACGGTTGCACCCCCCCCCCCCACACACACACACACCATTACCCCAGTACACTCAAAAGAAAGAAACCACTGCCTTAGTTGATATCCCATTTAGACTAACATCATTATGACAAATACTCCCCTGATCTTTCCCGTTCAAATCCCTTCTATCCGATGAGACATGCTCACACTCAAATAAAATCCGTTCCCCAGTGAAATCAGAAGAAAATGTCCCTTCTTTGACAGTAATTGAAGCTATCCTTGGTTGCCCTTCCCGAAAACCATGTCAATAAGGGGCATACATTCTTGTTTTCTTATATAAAGTTGGTTGGTTGGTTCTCCATATAGATGGCGCTTGTCAATCTCGAAGATTATTTGCGCCAGGCTCGATCGTGTATTTAGTTTTGGAGCAGGCTTCAAAAGTTAAGCCCACTCGAGACTTTCCTTTGTGAAGTTTTGTTACATAAATTTTAAATAACCATAAACTTAAAGAGTGAGGTCGCTACATTCAAGATAGAAATCATATACATGTATTCACAGTTCCTCTGACAGTACAAGTGAATATATATTTTTATGTGTGGGGTCGTTTTGTTTTGCTTTGTTTTTTAAATATGTATTGCTGAGTAAGTAATTTGGTAGTACATGCAATTTGCTTTAACATTTAATAATGAGTCACCTAAATAATACAAACATTTTTTTATGGGCCAATAAAACATGTAATTTTCTTTTCAGCAGCTGTCAATTTGATTATGTAAACTCGAATATTTATTGATGAAATTCAAAAAGAGCAAATTAGCCATTTTTCGTTTTAATTACTTCTTTTTATTTTGTATTTATTCATTTTTTAATTATTTGTGTATTTTAAATTTAGTGATGCGCAGTTACTTTGGAACTAACCCAAAATAAAAAGTAGCAGCTACATCACAATTTCTGTTTTGTACAAGCCCTGGGCGGTTCCCATTTTTGTGTAAAATGAAACAGTTGAATTGAGCAAGAGCGACTATGAAGAAGCGGATCCATGACTTAGGAAAAGATGGAGGTGAAATCGGCACATTTGAAAAATATGGGAACACAATGAGTAATTGTATGTGAGTGTTACAATTCATTGAGAAAAAAATATATGGGGTGCATGCCATCTCGCGCCCAGCCCTCTCCCTGAATGGACAATACGCTTAAAATGCTTTAAATTTTCAATCTACAAAATATTTTAAAGATCAGAGTGCTTTTGGATATTGAGCACAGTTGAAATCTTCGTTTTTCGTGTGTCATCGGAATTTGGCATTTTCGCCGTCCCGTCTTTATTTATGATAGGATACACTGTTTACTAGGTTTATTTTCTCGAGGGAAGGTGTCGGAAATGTTCGAGTGAAATAAGAGACTGTCGTTGGCCCAACACAATCGTCTGTGGATGGGGGCAATATTTTGAATGTCAATATTGATATCTCCCTTAGAGACGTGTAAACTTGATTCACTGATCGTCTGTGACACTTTTCACTTCCGTTTTGGACTTTCTGGTGCTCTTTATACACCCTTTCCCCATGTATCTTCCCCATATCTCTGTCCTTTTGTCTAACTCACGCACTCACTCATTCACTCGTGCTCTCCTCTCCCCAACCACACCCTTCTCTCTCGCTTTAACTTTCTTTTTGTCTTTCTCTCTCTCTCTCTCTTTCTTTCTTTCTTTCTGTCTTTCTCTCAGGTGCATCCCCTATTTTTTCAAATTTTCGGGATGCGCCCCCGTATCTCAAAATCCTGGATAAATTCAAATCTAAATTCGTTCAATACATCTGCCCCCGTTTCTTTCTCTCTCTCTCTCTCCCTCCCTCTCTCTCTCTTTCTCTCTCTCTCACACACACACCATAGACATACCTACAACTGATAGACGACAAGGTGGCACCCGCGGATTTTCTCATTTGCATATTAGCTACAGCAGGCGCATTCATGTTACTCATCAAAACTCCATAGGCCTCGGCCCCTTTTGTGACATTTCAATTTCTATAAGCCCCCATTGATAATTCATTATTCATTTCCTGTGCGTACTCAAAAAATACCAAACTTTGGATTGGACGCAATGCGCCTTATGAATAATTTAGTTTCTCCGACTTATTATTTGACTTTTTTCGACTTCCGTCTAATTGATTATTAAAATGACGTCACCCGCACAAAAATGAGATTATTTTGCTGGAAAGTAAGGAGAGGAGTACCGCTGTAATTAATGATTAAATTTCGAATATGAAATTATTATAAATATAAGCTCCATTTGTATATGAGTGCAATAATTTCTCTTCAATATTTTTGGATGGGTTCAGAAAAGTAATGTATGAACTTTAATGTAAAAAATCTACTTTAGAACCGAGATTACATTTTCCATCGTCGGCGCCCAATATTTTTCGTGAAGACTCTGCCACGTACCGGTACACTGCCCCGTTTGCATGCTATCTTGGGAAGATAAATTTCTAAGACAGACCTGGCCCCAGCGGCGCTGCCTGCTCGTGCCTGAACATTCGCTGGGTAGTCCCTATCATTTTTCACGAGAATTAAACCCTACGCCTACTCTTCTTTAGTAAGGGCCCTTTTTCTTTTAGGCCTATTCATATTTGTCTAATTGTGTCAAAGATGAAGTCTGATTCATAATGCCGTCCAAGTCCAAATGTCAAGTCATCGACGCAACCATGATGCAGAGTCCGACTTGCTCGAGTCTAGATCGGAGATCGAGTTAGACTAGATAGAGGTCCTAACAGTTAGATCTAAACTAAATAGATCTAGACGTAGAGATCAATCCCGACTTTTTGGAAACAGACAAATCATGGAATGGAATTTTTTTTTGAAAAAAAAAGAATAGATCTAAACTTGTTTATAGTCTTGACAAACGGGGGCTGACTACTTTGCCATAAACTTCTATTAACTTGTTGGGGCTAACCCATCAATTTTTTTTCTTACATCATGATCATGGAGCTAGACTAAGTTAGACCCCCTCCTCTATGTCTTTTACGTCGTGGGAGGTCACTCTTGCTTTAATTATTTTTGCTTAATGTTGGACCACAATCACAGAACAGAGCTTTAGATCTAATTCTAGGTGGTGTTGTTGTTGTTTGTTCTTTTAATCCTTGGGCTTTCTGCGAGGCCACGGGTTTTGAAGTAGGGGGCTCAATGGAACTGCGAACCCCCCTTTAAATTTAATACCAGCAAATGTTGGTGGACAATGCGATCATGTGCATTACACACTTAACATTGTGAGTGACCCCCCCCCCCAATCAGTTTAACATTAACTATTTTCTAGATTCTATAGTAGGGCGCCTAAAAAGCCCTTTTTGTTTTAGTGAACAGTCCCTGTAGACTATAATGGACATTTTATTTTTTTTCTTTTCTTTTTCTTCAGGTGCTGCTAGCTGGTGCCCGAGTCAATGTTCCGGCATTTCCATAACAACTATCAGCAATGATCAGACTGACAACTATATCTAGGAGTGGAACTAGTCTGTTTGGAAATTGAAGACTGAAGTTGAAAATCGTACGGATGTTTTCAAATGAAAGGTAGGCCCTACATCAGTATTTTTGTATGGAGGTCATAAAAAAAAAACAAGCAAACAAACACACAACAAAAACAGATCAACACACAAAGTTCCAAGAGAAAAACAGAGAAAATGAAAGATTGTTTAAAGAAAATGAACAAATAAATCTAAGAAGA
>CALNVZ010000218.1:29871649-29971087 GCA_940671915.1 Paracentrotus lividus
GCTACGGATCTCTATGGCTTTTAATTTATTGAGCTAAACAAACTGATGCAGCGCGAACTGTTTTCTTTTTTTTTTTGCTGAAAATTTGAGCCGAAAAATAATGGAGCATCAAACTTGGGAGTTAATTGTGCATATTCACAGACCCTTTTAGTAGTCCAGAGCGTGAAGCGCAGATGCCCGGAAAATTGGCTTTTAAAAGGACATACATGGAGTAACAAGGGCACATTTTAGTATTAAAACGTGCCCCTTTTTATTACAAAAATGAACATTTTATTCGCTAAGAAAGGGGCACTTTTAAGTGATGACAAACGTGGTTCACATGCCCTCTGCCCCCCCCCCAGTTCGTCGCCTCTGAATGAGCCTTTCTGGTGCGTTGACGATACAAATAACTATATCTCCTGATGGGCGATGTGAGCTTCATGTTTTGTATTGGACTTGACTATCACTCTCTATTATGGGGTCTTGAACATGTAATAAATACTGACTAATTATTACCCTAAGCAACAGAAATAGCTGAAAGAATAAAAAAAAATAATTAATGAATAATAATAAGAAAACAAAACAAGTAAAGAGAAATTCTCCAGACAGTGAAACAGAGATAGAATAGAGATGATAATGTTTTATCTGATACATGCCAATGTGGGGTTATAGGGTTCTTTTCTTAAGGTTTAAAGCTTTATATTTGCTAGTCTGTAATCAGAAAAAATTAACGCTAAATATAACTCTTGTATTGATTATATTTAACTTTCATTAAACTAAACAAATAAACAAACCATTCCCTTTGAAAGCGACTATAATTCTGAGCTCTATTCTTTTGCGCAATATCTAAGGTGCCATGCCAAACTTTCATCGCAAACTTCACTGCCCAGGTCAAAAAAGTGTTCAATATTAAACAAATGTTTGTTCTGGTTCTGATCATTGGTATTAATACACAGAGGGGAAAGGAGCACGCCTTTGAAATATGAACAATGGCCCGTGTAACCACAAAGAACTTACGATCTTGATCAAACTTAGCAAGATTTTTTACTCGATTGAATCTATTCATCATTCGGTAACCTAGTCTTCTGACTACTGTAACAGACAAGGATAGTGAATATATAAAGGTAGGTAGGATTAGGATTAAGGAATGCACTCGACAGCTTTGGAGCATACCTCCATGAATGAGGCCTCCGAGAAAAAAATCATGGTAAGTATCTTATGTCTATCACACCCACGCTCTGAATCTGCTTAATATTTTGCTGTGTAGGTGAGACAGAGATACGGAGTTGATCATGTCTTCAATCCTTAGACTGTTCCTCATTTCTTCGCTACCTCGTCTCGTTGCCAAGAAATGCTAACGATTCATCAATCAGCAATTGTTCCGAGAGTGGGGACATTGTCTTGTATTCCGTATTTTTTCACCATTCCATAATTAGAAACACGTTCCTTGCAAGATATATTTTTAAGTTTCAGTTCTACTCTTTATATCTAATTTTTTCTTTCGCCAACACCCGCTCTCAATGCTGTTGTCGTTTTTAAATCACCCTTCCGGCTCGCCTAAAATGATAATCTGTGTCTCTATAAAACTCAATGTTGTGATTAACCGAATCATACACCCATGCACTTCCCCAACCCTCATATATTTGAAACCATTGATTTTATATATCTGGTTAGCCTTTTTGATCGTTTGTTTTTGCTTTTTGTGTGTAGTGCTGTTATTATTGTCTCCTCACCCCTTCCCCATTCTTAAAGTTTATTTCCTCAACACTGAATGCTAACAATGTAACATTGTCAATACATTATGAGGACAAAGAGTGATACATGCAACAACGTATTATACAAAATAAATGGCTCTATAATATGTACCAGCTTGTATAATTTTGCGCAAGTGCGACCGGGGAGGGCGGGGGGGGGGGGCTCAACATAATAAAATGAAAATGCACGTATTGTCGAGAATTTGAAAGTATCAACTTTCTATTATCCTGATCCACTCATGCATTAGAGTTCCAAAAAAGATGATTTATTAGAGAATTTATTAAATATTCACAAACGTGATTTGTCCCATCTTTTGTGTTGAAGTAACGATTTCTAGGATAATCCATGCTATATTTTTCAATCTAACATATTAGAAATTTTATATTATCATGTCAAGAATATGTGCTTCTCAATTATACACTTGTAACTACACTGTTCATTTGGTAAAAAAGTATTGTCTTTCAATTCGAAATTAGCTAACAAAGAAAAATTGACTCAGTTTAAACACTCCATTTTCAAAAGTGATATTTTTTAAAAATATTCTCACCAAAAGACCCCCATAGAGTAAAAATGATTAAAATTTCTTGTATAAATGTCACTAAGAATGAACTTGTTATGACATTTCTTTAACTTACATATAAAAAATTGTATTCAAAAATTTGAATTTGAGGGAATACAAGGCATTTTTATTGGGGCCAAATTCGCCCCCTAAAGCCCCCAGAAATGATGAAGATGTGAAAATTATGACCCCATAAATTTTTATACCTTTGGACCCTAATGAACCTAAAAATGCAAAAATATCAATTTTGGCGTTAAAATCGCACAAGAGATGATTAAGTGACATACCATACCGCACTATTTGGGGAAAGTGATAAGACCCCGAATGTTTATTGATAACAAAACAATCAAAAATATTTATTTACTTGTAGATCAATTTAATGTTATCAAATTTTAGGCCTCAGCTCCTGTTGAAACCGGTTGATTTAGGTTTTAAAATGTGAAACGCATTTTATTTATACCGTTTCCCATAGAGTAATACATGTACACGTTCATGCACGGAGCTTTGTGATATTAATAAGATTATCGTTCTTTGGTGAAATCAATTTCACAACTTTAGGATGCTCTTTTTGTTAAAATGATATACGAACATGAATTTCTCAAAAATGTCGTGCACATATTAGAACAATTTTCTAAATAGTTACAACTGAATATTCTTTACGCAGTTTTGGCAAATGCGAAGTAAAAATTTTGATTACATTCAATTTTTTAAAAAAAAATATAAAAAATGAACTTGTTTGGGCTGAATATTCATTTTTACCCCTCTAAATTCCATCAAAGTGGGTTTTAGCTTGTAGGCAATTTTATCCTCTTTTATATGATCTGAAATTCGGGGCGATATGAAAGTACAATGTACCTACAAATTTCATCTCCAAATTACTATTTGTCATAAAAGGGGCAACTATTTTGGACGCCCCCTTTAAAGATGATCGCAACAAATTTCGAAGAGCACACCTCTGAAATATTGTTTCCAATGATATTTTCTTTCGAAAAAAACAAGGTGTACTTAGTTTGTACAATAACAACATTTGAACCTTCATTTTGAGGGTTGGATCTCCTCTTACACAGGTAAATCATTCTTTTGATTGAATGCTTTTATTGGTCATCTGAAACTAAATCTAAATGAAGGCCTGAAGTATCAAAATTCTTAAAACAATTCAAAACATAGATATACATGTATACAAGAATAAAAACAATAGAATACATAAGAAATTCATAAAACAATGACATACATGATAAGAGTTATTATTGTTGTAGACCTTCTGATACTTCAAATCATTATCTGGATCAATTGTAATTCGAAATGAATACTTGAACCAGTCTAAACTATGATATACCTACAGGTGATTTATAGAGTAAAATAGGAAACTCGACCTTGCCATTGGTTTTGTACAAAAAACATAAAAAATCTCAAATTTTGGTTTGACCTTTAGCCACGAAAGGTCAAGTAATTCTATTGTGGAATGTCCTATTTCAGTGAATTTCGTGTCAAGCGATCCGTAAGACTGTAAGGAAAAGTCACATGAAACGACATTACTTTGATTGAGCAAAACAATTCGTCTAGGGGTGCCATCAGAGACCCTACCAGTAATTAAAGTGTTACTTAAACATTCCCTTTTTACAGTACTTTCTTCACCACTATTTGAAATTTTTGACACTGCCATTTGATTTATCAGGCTGAAATACATATAAACAGACACCAGAATCATCTTTATAGCCCTTTTAATAAAAGAATTAGGCCTACGGCTTTTTCAAATTTTGAAATACGATGACTTAGCATTTTTTGGCCACGCCCCTTAAAATTTTTTTTTTTGGCCTGCACTCTCAATTTTCACCCGATTTTCTTAAAATTGGTGGCATATCGATCAGGACAACGAGCTGCTTAAAATATCTAGCACAAACTTGGTTCTGAAACATGACCCTTATTTTACCCCTCTATAGCCCGCCTCTAATGTAAGCTCTGCCATTTGTCTACCAAATAATGGTTTAAAAATTAAAGTTTTCATTTGTTATTTATTTTTTCAATCAATTATCCTAATTTATTTGCAATGTCATGTATGTGCATTTCATCAAAAATTAAGAGCTACAACCTTAATTTTGTACTCTAGGTAGCATTTCTCACAATGTACATACTTTGATAAAAAATATTTTTTGTCAAAATCAGTTTAGTTATTGTTGCATAAATCTCTCATAATTTGTTGTTTTGGAACCTGTATTTTTATTAAGTATGCAAAAACAGGAAGCAAAAAAATATGCAAATAAGTATTCTTAGACTCTTTGTTGCTTACATTAACGGGTTATAGGATATCAATAAGGCTAGCTTCCACTACAAAAATGAAATATACATCCTGAAATATGTTTGCAATACCGTACTTAATTGTGGAAATATTTGTGATACATTAATTTTCGCTGATTTCATGTCGAGATTGGCAGTTGATTTTGAGAACAGCCTTTTTATGCATAATTTTGATGGGTTCAATTGCATGCTCATGCTCTTGTAGTGTGAATTTAAGAAATGGTTAACATGTTCTGAAGCAACTCGGTGTAAACAAAAAGTATTGGATTCATTGATGCTTGGTTAGCAAATTTTCTAATGAATGGAACGGTCATTTATTATTTTTTTTCATTTATGTTTTTATGTTACACAGGAGGAGTTATTATTTGCGCCTGCCGAGGAAAGCAGTATTCAAAGACACTTGGAAACGGTGACAAAGACAAGGAACAAAGCATCACAGAAATCACAAACAGTTGCTGATCGTATGGTTAAGAAACAATTAAAAAAGAACCCCCCGTCGTCCTATGGAATTGGTGAAAAGGTCTTTTTGAGAGTAAAGGATAATAAAGGAGGAGTAAACCGTGGTGGGAAACCATTAAGCCGCCCTTTGGTTCATCTTGCCGAAATAACCGATTTCAACAGGGAAAACTACCATTACAAAGTACAATATATTGATTCGGATGGAAAATTGCACAAAGAATCTGTAACTGTGAACAACATTACATCGCTCACAAGAGAAAAGGAGAATGAGAAACAGAAATGCGCAAAAGAAAAACTACAGAAAAAGGTGTCATGCATGTGCCCTAACGCAGGATGCAAGAGGCAACCTGCAGCTGGTTGCAGGAATAATATGAACTCTGCGTGTTGTAAACTACAAGGAAAAGCTTGCCATTTCCATCGAGTGTCAGCAAAAACTATACGTAAACCCTCCAAAGGCTCAAGTTTTCGATATAATTTATCATCTTCAAAAGAAATGGAAAGAGTGTGTAAAAATATAACGAGAGATACGCTTTATGCAATGAAGTGTTCCAAATCAACAAATGAAAAACAATTAGACTGTAACATCGCTGCAGCTGGTTTAAAGTATGAAGAGCCCAGAACTCCTGGTGATGGCAATTGCATGTTTCATGCCATAGCTTCGCAGTTGCAAATGCATCGAGGTATCTCAATCAGCCATTCACAATTAAGAATTGACATAGTTAGTTATCTTCGAAACAATAGCAATACCCCAGACGGCACTCTCATGGAATCCTTCATTGTAAATAATAGCTGGAATGACTACATAGATGAATTAGCAAGGGAAGGGTCATGGGGAGATGAGATGGTACTTATTGCAGCAGCCAATCTCTTTAATGTTGAAATTTCAATTATATCAAGTCTGCCAGGAAATTCAATCAGGATTCTGTCTCCCACAAATATAAGTCAAAGAGATGTGCCGACGTTGCTCCTCGGGCATTTATCAGAATTGCATTATTATAGTTTAGTTCATGGAGAACAAGGTCAGTCATCTCTAGATAATGTAACCGAAGATGAATGTAACGAACCAAAAGCAAAAAAATTGTGTGTAAAAGATAGTCCTGTTGACAATGCATATGTAAATAACTTAGTTGATCGTGTAAAGCTCATGAATGGACATGATGTATTAATGCAGATGGATTACCCATTCCCTGACGGACGACAATTTGATTATGAACCATTGAATGTGGAGGTTGAAAGAGACCATGTTCTACTAGGTATATCTGATTCAACACGGTACTGGGCCCAAGAACGAGCAGGCAAGGTTGAAGTGCGAGGTGATCATTATTATGTTCATGAAGATGAATTGACTGAATTTAATATATTTGATGCTAAACTTGGAGAGTTTCTGAATGAAAATAAAGTTAGTCTCATTTTCATTGATATTGTATTACTATTCTGGCTACAGTTAAAAGATAAATTGCATATTTTGAAAGAAAGCGGTATGGTAAATGGGTCTTTTTTGTATCTGCCAGACGACGATGCCGAGGATTTTTATGAATATAGGACATATATGGAAGATAAAAAGCGTGAAGACTGGTAATTACGATGGTTAAGATATTGTCTGTTATGACATCGTCAATCACCTCGCACTTCAACCTTGCCTGCTCGTTGTTGGGCCCAGTAATCGTGTTCTGTTTCAACCTCCACATTCAATGGTTCTGATTAAATTGGCATCCATGATATTTTAGGCCTACGTGTGTGGTATTTCAGGCGTCTTTTAGTAGTATCATCTACATGTAGATGTTGTGAAAACATTACAAGTGTATGAAAAGTTAAC
Organism: Paracentrotus lividus; assembly: GCA_940671915.1. NCBI lineage: Eukaryota > Metazoa > Echinodermata > Echinoidea > Camarodonta > Echinidae > Paracentrotus > Paracentrotus lividus. Next base: position 29,878,513 of record CALNVZ010000218.1, read on the forward strand.
TTGCTGTCCTTTTATTGCATGCGCATGTCCGACTGAAGTTAAAAACTTCTAACTTGATGGAAGAACACTTTATGACCAGGTCACAGAGGTCAACTTATTACACTCGGAATTGGCCTCATTTTCAATATATGTAAACAAAATGTCAATGGTATATGATCAACTTAAATTGACATTCTTAGTATTGACCTTGATCTTGTAAGTTGCTTGAGAGGCATTAACTTAAAATTTGATGTTACGTATCTCCACAGGAAGAAAAACTGATGGGATTTTTAATGCACATGCATGTTACAGATGTCTATACTCATGAATTTCATTATGAAGGAATGCTGTATGTATTCACTTCATGATTACTAAATCACCAACACTGAACAGGATTGTATTAAACTTTATGATAGTAAATGTATGTATTAATTACAGAAGAAAACAAAAATCACCATTGGAGATTTTGTTTAATATAGCTCGAGTTTGAACATATGGGTATTACAATGTAGCAAATGTGAATGAGCTGAACATTCACTACATAACAAAATGAAGCCACATGTGAAGTTTGAAAGTGGGTCCATTCACAGAAGGTGGACAGTGCTAGTCAGAGCATATATGTCCTTTCATGCTTTAGCCTTTCTCTACCTATAGTTTTAGTTATAAGCAACAGGTTTGTAAAAGTGTCAGAAATGGCATTGCCACTTCAACATGATCTGGTAAAATAAACTAAATCCACAAACCATTTGAACTAAGGTGGTTTATTCTCTGTTTGGTTATTGTCTGTGTGTTTATCGGTATACACAAATCAAACCCACAGTTAACGACTCTGTTCAATATGGCAGTTGGTAACTGCGGAGGGTAAATTTATTTTACATGTATTTAGTTCTTCTAAACCAGGAACCCAATAACCAATAGAGCATTTGGTACAGTTGATTTGAAGAATGTAAATTGTGGTTTTCATTCCACCTAGACTCTGCATACATGTAATTTATTCTAAAATCAGCTTACTAGTATTCTCCTGTTAAATGGAGAAGAGAGAGTACTCAGAACATAATTGTATACCTCCAATCTTTAACCCTAACTAATATTTTGGGTCTTTGGGAGGGGCGGGGCATAATGGCCCTGACAAATATCGTAGCTTTTGATCGCGACAAAAGTTTTCCTATGCACGATGGTTGAGAATGACATAAACTAAGCAATTTTTGGTCGAATGCACGGGTACAAAATTATGCGTAACCAAAACAGGATACCAAGGGTTGTAAATTTGACTTCACCAGTTGTGCCAGACTTGAAAGAAAAAAAAAATATTAAACAACGCAATGCAATTGTCTTACTTTACAAATTTATCGCAAAAATTGGCAGGGAGGGGGGGGGGCATTATGGTGCATTGCATTGTTACATTGTTGTTGTTGTTGTTGTAGTTTTTAAGAGCAAATCAATAATAAAAATTCTTTTCTTCTATTTTTGTTCGAGATGAAAAGAATAAATCGTATTTAATAGAGATGTGTGTATCATATTTCAAGTTAAAGGTGACATGGTATGTATCATGTGGAAAAATAATGAAAAATGAAAAGAAAAGTTAATGACTACACATTTTTGCAAATCCCCCCAAAAATCATATACTGGTACATGTAGTTAGGCAGATGTCATGGCAGACAAGTTGGAGAAGCAGGGAAAATTATTATGGATGCCAATTCGGCTTGCCAAGTTTGTAATATTGCATCAGTATGTTTTGTGGAAATAACAGGTATCTGCAAATATAAATGACCAAAATTTGAAGTATAAATGTTGAGTAAAGTTTATCATCTGCCAAAAGAACATGCGAAAATTAGTATACACAGTGTGCATCTAATTTAACATGTTATATGAGGTCAGTCTAAACTTCACAAGTGTTGAAATGAGTCAACCTTTTGAATCTATATCCATGAATTTTTGCTAATATGTTAGCATGGAAATGTCAAAGTTGTTTCCATTTTACCACCTGTAACTAAAGTGTGTAATATCATCAAAATAATGCACACAAATGCTCATAACAATGAAAAAAGCAGAGCAAAAGGTTATTTTAGCACCCCCAAAAAATGTATCAAAGGGAAAAGAATTAGGTTTGGCCCGAGATCCAGTGGTAAATAAATAGTAAATGTATTTCATCACACAACATTGAGCTATATGAAGTGCATAGACCTAATTGGATCTCGCGTAAAACTATTTCACCTCGGCCTGCGGCCATGGTTAAATAAACGTGAATTCAGGATACTATAGAACATTTATGTGTCATAGATGTAATCAACTATATTGTATTTATGAATATCCACTATTGATGTCATATATTTAGTCTATATCAATTGAACACATTTTCTTGCTTTTAATTATGGCTGTACTAAGATATCTGGATAAACCCTGGAATAAAAGATTAGATTAACAATGAATTCTTAACCAGTTGGATTAATATATAAGTTTTCTATTAAAAAAAAAAAAATTTTAAAAATTGGATTCGGATACCTATTGCTTTTATTCCAAAAGCCAGCGCAGTTTCAGAACAAAATATTTTGATTATTAAAAAAAAAAAATATAGCATATTAGACAAATATAAAAATAGAGATGAATTTTGAATAGGAACAAGTTAGTGTTAGTGTATAATGAAAATAGTTGAATCAGATTGTAGGAATTTGGTCATGAGGACAAACCAATATAACATAGTCCTCATTGTACATAAATTATCATTCCACCAAGGTTCAAGAATATATCATTACAATTCTGAATATGGGATGACCGAGGACACATTGATGTTGAAAAGTGTTGTGAGGGATATTTGAGACATTTTTTTTTTAGCATTACATTTTAGAGAAGCTTTGTATTAAATGGAACTATTTATTGTGTCTTTCACATAGAAAACACTTGATATTTTACCTACATGTGTGTATACAATATTGGCTAGATTTGTTTTCTTCACCCGTTTGTATGAATGTACTGTATATGTGAAATATGCTATGGGAAAAGTGCTGTGGGGATATTATTGGTGCTAACTTTGTTATTACATGTATCTTTATCATCATTTTTTTGTTGTTATTAATATGATCGTACCAATTAAACTATTACTTTCATAAATGATATTTTTCAGAGTGTTATTTTGGGGTAAAGGTTTGAATACAGACGTACATGTAAAAGGAAAATACACTGAAATGAAAGCTGAGAGATAAATGATTGAATGTTGTAATTATCGTATTAAAGAGCTGGTATTTTTCTCAATAATTAATCACAAAACAGACAACAATTGTTAGTAGCACACTCATCGGAAAGTTTGACGAAACACATCCGGTTAGCATCATAACTTGAAAATGTTTAAGAATATCAGGGATATTATACTAGTGTTGTCCGCTAGTCAGTTTCACATCCTTTACTTGGACCATCAGACGATCATCCAATGAAAGGTCTTTAAACTGACGGTAACAGACAACACTAATGCATTTTTTCTCTGCCTAGGCATTGAGCACTTCAGCAAACCTCAACACACATACTAAACTAAAATAAGTATAATTATATACATAGTCAGTTCATTGACAGTTCAATCATATTTTATATTTTCATATTTATGTATTTTTATTTATATGTGTGTGTGTGTATGTTTGTTTAACTTAGCTACTGAGTAAGACAGAGGCCATCAAAAATCCGAGGGGGAAAATGACATTCATTAACTGTCTACTATTTGCAGATTTGTTTCAAGATTTGTTTCAACCACCAATATGGGACTAGTATGAATGGGCCATTCCAAGCTATTTTGCGCTGTAGCAAACAGGACATTTAGAGCCAAAAGTAGGGCTTGTTTGAAAAATCTTGAATGAAATCTCAATCCTTAGGTACAATCTTGAGGGTACTAAGAATCTTCAACAAAAACATAATATTGTTGAAATAACTCAATTCATATTTAATTTATGAAAATTTATTCGTCCGTAACAAATGAAACACAAACAAATAGTGTTTTCAAATTTTGACTTTGTTCACATATTACTCCGAATTTAAAAAGTAAACTTGCATATAGTCTTATCCTCTTAAACATGTTATAAACATTGTAAGGACATATTTTCACCTTAATACAACTTCAAGTTTTCTGGCAAGGTGAAGTTTTAAAAAATATGTCATGAAACACACGCAACATGTAACACATGCAACAATTATACCCTATAACATTTTTCATTAAACAACTGGTGTAGCTAAGGCATACAACATCTTTTGTTAAAAAATCTCTCTGATAAAAACAATAACATAATACAAAACACAAATGTAAATAACACTTATTTTGTTTCATTTCTAAAGGTGGGAGGGTGAGTAATAAATATGCATGATTTTACTTCAGATCAGTAACTTTTGTGAGACAAAATTACCCCCCCCCCCTCCCCTTGCCATATAGCCAGGATTAGAGTTGAGACAAAACAGATTGTGCAGATAGATTTGATCTCTACATACGGCTAATTCATATAAATAGATATTGTTCTGGTCATAACATTGAAATGTGGTAAACACTGTTGGGGGGGGGGTTACAGGCAACTGGTACTTTACTTCTATTAGGCCTTTTCCAGAGAAATTAAAAGAAATAACCCTACAAAACAATAGGCTATATGGATAGAAAGGTCATCTATCAAGGAATCTGAAAAAAAAAAAATCACCCAAAATAGCTAATTAGCATAAATCATGCAAATCTGCCCATTTTTTTTTTTTTACCCATAACAAGATCTACTGAATATCTCACACCTTAGTCAGTCCATTTTTTGCTATAGATGTTCTATAAACATATCGCTAGGGAATGAAAGGATTGAAATTCCAAAATTTTCTTCCTTTTTTAAAATTTCTTTAAGACTAAATTTCTTTTGTATTTTGACTTTTAGCTAATTATGTATTCAGAATAATTTAACAAGAAAACTTTAACTGTATTTACAGTTACAATCCATTCATTTCATAGATACACATTCATTACACAAGTTTGAATTGAAAAGGATCAGACATTCAATTCTAGAGTTATCTTGTTTTACGCTGAGACAAATTATCAAAAAAAAATATTCTGTGAAAAACAAAGGAAAACATAAACTTGTTGTATCCAATGTATCCAAGACATTAATATTTGATTAGTTTAGACGTAATATACAATTGTTGAAATAAATGATACGCAAAGTACTATGAATTAATAACTAATCAAGTACATTTGATTTGGGGAATTTCCCACCATTTTTTATGCAAGGTCACGCAAGCATTCACTTACGAAAACACTGATTTTACACAAAAAATTTTGAGGCCCTACCCCCGCCCCCCCCCCCAAAAAAAAGACGATTAGCACTAAATATCAGATCGCATTACAAAAAGTTTCGATGGCAAACTTATGTGTGAGTCTATCCATGAAATTAAAGCACATAACTAAAAAATAATTATAATATGCATTTATTGTTGGTTGGCTTTACAGTTGTATTATGAGTCCACCAAATGTCAAATTAGGTGGACACCTATACAAAGATACAATTTTTTCTTCTTTCTTTCATGCATAGGAAATCTGAGGTATTTAGCTACATGACTTTTTTAGATGTGCATTTTGTATCTAGTTTTGGCGGTAATTGCGATAATTTTTCAAAATGGTCATATTCAATTGAAAGTGGACATTTACATGTAGCCGCAATTTTAATGGGGTGCTGAGCCTTTGAAAATGCAAATTAGGATCTGAAACAACACAAAAGGCTTCTTTATAATACAATCAATTATTTAATATCAAACATAATGTGATCCAGATTTCTAACGCTGAATAATAGAGAAAACAGAAATCTTAACATATGAGACTATGGTGCCTTAAATGTCTCTTACTGTTATATCTAGTCACTTTGGTCAGATTTGTTTTTGCTTTAAGTAATTATCATGGAGTACTCTAAACATGGCATATACACACAGGTAATTTAGAGTTAGTTATTTAATTTAATTCGTGCACTTTTTGCACTGGTCATGTCACTCACGTTTTGGAGGTCGTGTCACTCACGACAAAATTTAATAGAGATGTCCATTTCCACACAGAGAGAATGATTGATAAGGACAATATATGTCAGAGAGGTACATTATTCATGCTATTCATGTACCCATACCAGCACTTATGGTAACCTTGGAGATCTGCAAATCCAACCATAACCAATTATGGTCAGAAACCCATGTCCAAAATTTATTGTCACTCACGCACCATATTTAAATCATAATTTAAAAATAATTGTAAAATTCAAATCCAACTGGTAATGACATACACATAATATGGTAGTCATGACCCATTTATACTATAACCTACAAGTGCGAAGGTACATGTATGCACCCTTCTGTCTGCCTGTCTGCCCAAATGTTGTGTCAATCACATTTAATTATCCTGAAAGAACAATATGTATATTGTCCTATTAACCCTAACTTACCTGGGCTATTTTGTGACCTTAAAGTCCGGGGGGGGGGGGGGGGGGCCTTCAGGGCCCCCCTTAAGAACTCGGCCGCGGATCTCGCGATCGCGACGAAAATTTGCATGAAGGTAGAGAATGACATAATCTACACGGTTGCATAGGTAAATTGCACTCAATTTGTATATTTTTTTTTATATGAATTAATTATGCTAATTTATTCATGAAATCATACTTTTTGCTCTAATTCACTAAATAAAGCTCCTAGAAACCTAATTTTTTTGTCAAAATATTCTTTATAGCATTCCTAAGAATGTAGATGAAAAAAAATCTGGTACCAAAATCCATTTCTTATGTATTTTATTTTTTTTTTAATTTCTTATGTATTTTTTTGTTTTTTGACCTTTTTATTTTTATTGTTTTTTCAACAGAATTTGTCCGTGACATTATTTCGGCCATAAATAGCATCAAATTAAATGCCTCTTGTCAATAAAATAAAAAATAATCACTCATTTATGAATTCTAGCTGAAAACACATTTTGTATTGACTTTGTACATGAAATCACGTTTTTGAGCGATTTTCGGTCTGACGTAAATTTTTGAAAATCGTGGTACATCGTAACGGTGCGTCCGATTTTCGCGACAATAGTTTTAAAAGAAACGCAAGACTTTAAAGTAAAAAATCAGTGAGCAGCGCAATAAAAAAATTTCTCACTGCGGATTTTATCGCGAAAAATTCCGAGGGGGGGGGGGGGGGGGGCATCATGGCCCCCCTCGACATTTTCCGCGACCACTCCGCCGCACGAAATTTTCTGATCGCGCCGCTTGCTGACTTTTTACTTTCAAGTCTCGCACATCTTTTGAAACCATTTTCGCAAAAATCGGTCGTACCGTTACGACGCTGCAAGATTTTCTAAAATATCCGTCAGACCGAAAATGGGTCAAAAACGTGATTTTGTGTACAAATTCAATGCAAATTGAGTTTTCTCATCTAATTCATAAAGATATGATTATTTTCACTTTCATTGGCTAAAATAAATTTATTTTAGCATATTTAGGCTTAAAAATGGTTCTTATATGATTTTTACGTAAAAAAAAAGAAAAACAAAAGGTCGAAAAAACAAAGAAATTCATAAAACAATAAAATACATAGGAAATTAATTTTGGAACAAGATTTTTTTTTCTAGTACAATTGTAAGGAATGCTATCAGGAATAATAATACACAAAATTAGCATTCTAGGAGCTTTATTTTTTTCAATTAGAGCAAAAATTATGATTTCATGCATAAATTAGCATCATTAATTCATATAAAAAAAAAATCATATTATTTTGGAAAAATTAACAGCGCAGTCTTGTAGATTACATGGCTCTATACCATCATGCAAATTTTCGGCAATTTGTATGATTGCTATCCTTCAATACATGTATATCACTTAAAGATATTAAAGAGAATAATGCAGAGGCTAAAACTGTCTCCTTATTTCTTAAAAACTGCCCCCTTGGTTGCTTGATCACAGAGTATACTTCTCCAACATCTTGACAATCACGATCACCACCTAGTTTGCATCTCCTCTGCAGATCACATCTTTTTCTACATTGAGACAGTCCTTATTGAAAAACCTCACTTAGCACAGAGTTCATGCAGATATCTGTCGATCTTGCCATAAGGGTTGCATTATACATTGTAATGATAGTCAAATAGTATGCTTCAACCACCAGTTACCGGTAAAGAACATCATCAGCAAGGTCAGTCATGGAGAAAAATACCGCAGATACCCAGCACTGTAATTTAAAAAATAAGGAAAAGAAAAAAAATATATACACGTTAGCAAATACACTTAAAACTGGTATCACAAAAAAAAAAAATAGCCCGAGAGATGCAGTAACATTGAACGATATATCAGATTGCATTTTTTTAAAGCTCATTTTGACAAAATGATTCCATTCATGAACATGAAGGTCAGTATGGAATTGAAACTCCTTGAAAATTTCAGGCAAATTCCTTGTTTTACTATCAAGATTCCAGTGCAAATTTTAGTCCACTCTCAATTGTACAGAGTATATGAAAATTTATGAACAAGACCCCAGTATTAGGTGTTATCCAATATTTTTTTTCTTCATTTCATATGAACCTTTTTTTTGCAGACATGGGTTCGGCGGTAAACAGAAATACAGTGTTACAGTACAAGTAATAAAAGCATTCAAAGCAAGTACATACAGTTGAGGCCAAAAGTTTACATACACCTGGTAAGAAATCAAATAAATACATTCTTCATCCTCCTAAGAACATTGGCCATCATTTATTTTGATGAAAATGGTTAGGTATCATATTTACTTTGTTTTCCGAGAGTATGTTTTAATTCAAGATATTTAGAAACATATATATGGTTGGTCTTTCTTCAGTTTGGGTAAATTCAATGGGTCAAAAGTTTACATACACTAACCAAAATTGGTGATGGTTCTGCCTGTATTTTACTTTATTTTTCATTTTTTCACTGGTTGAAGCTGTCAACGAGCTTTTTGTATACTTCTCCTGAGATTATTATCCATTCCTCCAGTAATATTGCAAAAAATTTAGTCCCATTTGCAGGTTTCTTTGGGCGAATACCATTTTTTGGGTCTGCCCATATGCTTTGTACAGGGATCTGTTTGTACAATCCATATGGGAAGGCCCCAAAAAATGATATTCGCCCAAGGAAAGTTGTGAATGGGACTGAATAGTTGCAATTTTGCTGAATGAATGGACAATAATCTCAGGAGAAGAATATAGAAAGCTCGTTGACAGCTTCAACAAGTGAAAAAATTAAAAATAAAGCAAAATACAGGCAGATCGTCAACAATTTTGGTTAGTGTATGTAAACTTTTGACCCATTGAATTTATCCAAACTGAAGGAAGACCAACCATATGTTTCTAAGTATCTTGAATAAAACATACTCTCTGAAAACGATGTAAATACCATACCCTACCATCTTCATTGAAATAAATGATGCCCAATGTTCTTATGGTGGTAAAAATATTAGTTATATGTTTTCATATCAGGTGTATGTACACTTTTGGCCTCAACTGTATATACATTGATTCTAATAATATTGTGAAATTTCAAAGTAATGAGTAAGGGAAAGAGAGAGAGAGAGAGAGAGTGAGAAAGAGAGAGAGAAAAAAGAGAAAAAGAGAGAGAGTGAGAAAGAGAGAGAGAGAGAGAGAGAGAGAGAGGGGGGGGGGGTGGAGAGAGAGAAGAGGTAGAAACTTGCCCAGGCCACTTGCTACATACGGCAGAAAGGTATAATTACAAACCTCACACTGGCATATAATACAAATAAGTTACTGGAGTATACACTCTGGTTTACAGATAAATACATAAATCATGTTGAAGGGACACCAAGCTTTTTGCAAAAATCTTCCTTAAAATGAAAGAAAGTCACTAACAAGTGGAACGCATGTCACCATGATATCCAAGAGAAGAAACTATATAACTCAATCAAGCACCCATTCAATTCTAACATAAGGCAGAGGAAAGCAACAATTGGTTACCCAGTGCATTTACCAATGTTATGTAATCGATACTTGAATACATTGCAATGTATTCAAGTGTAATTTTGTATTATATCTTTCATTAATTTAAATTTGAAACTTGACACTGAGTGTGATTTTTATGTGATCTGAGAGGTCATTTCAAAGTTTAGCTCCATTGAAACGAATATGAAATTGAATGATACGTTTCCTATGCTTTGGTATGTGAATAAATTCATGTGACCTTGTGCAATAGTTATGTATATTGCAATTTAACTCAAATATATTACTACGTTTCACCTGGTAACTGATCATTTAGACTTGTAAAAAAAAAAAAAAAACTTGGTGAATCATAGGATCAGTAAATTTTTAACACTTTTTTAGGATTTGAATAAAAATCAGTGTGTGCTCTTGGTGGTTCATTTGAGAAAAATCTCATAATGTAACCCTAACCTGCCCTGGTTGGGGGGATCTCCCCTGAGATCTTGGTCATCAATTGCACAATTGCAATGAAAATTGGCATGCCATCCCCACAACTGCATTTTTTTTTTTAGTTAATTTTTTATGAAAAAGCTTTGTTCTATAATTATATGCTACATGAAATCCTACATTTTTGCTTTAATTCTCTAAATATATGGCTGAACTTTGTAAACAAATAATAAGGAAGATCTCTCCGGGAGAGGCTACAGCTTTTAGAATGCTACTTTTGGTTCAGATATTCTTTAAAATTATAACAACACAGAAAAAAAAAAAAAATTAGAGGGAGGTAGGATAAATTTAGCTGTGAACTTTGAATGACAAAAAAATAGTGTCCATACACATGTAGAAACTATACATTGTTATAAACTATACAGATAATCAACTTACCACAGAAACAATGCAGAGATGAAATCAAGATGAACAGTTATTCTTTCTTCTATATCTTTTCTTCTGTATTTTCCGGACTACATATATCTAAAAGATTGTGGAGGGATTGGTCAAGAGAAAGAGAAAGAGCTAGCTAGCACCAACTGAAAATTCACAGGAGTCTACCTCAAGCTTGCTCGTCATTCCTGAGAAAATGAGGGAACATGAAAAAAAAAGGGAAAAAAAAAGGGAAAAAAAGGTTAATTTAAAATTAATTAAGTTTAATGACTGGCATGCACTACCAAACTAAGACAACAATATACTACAGATGCAAACCAGGTAGATTTAAATAAGACATTTATAAGACCTGTGGGGTGTAACACAAAGACTTACGATTGATTAAAAGATAAAATTGATTTTTTTTTCTTGGCAGCATCATTTGATAACCAGGTACAGTCATGGATAAGGATTTGGATACAATTAAGAGTAGGGTTAGGGCTAGAGTTAGCCTTAAGATCATCAACTTTAGAGCATCCTATCCAGGATGAGGCTACCGAGAAGAAATCAATCGTATCTTTTAATCAATCGTAAGCCTTTGTGTTACACCCCACAGATTGATTCACCTGTCTACAGGCCCTCTATTTACCAATGCTCTTCATTCAAAATTAAACATATACGACGGACTTTGATGATTGTGTACACAGAAAGAGGAGCATCTACAGCAGGCCGCCCACTTTTGTCAGCAAACATGTAGACCCTCTACATACATGTAATCGCAAAAATGTCCCTTTTAGATGGGACATTTCAAGTTGCCCAGATTACATTTCAGAGAAAGATTTTGCCATAAATGGGGAGTCATCTCCTTGATAAACAGCATGGAATGTATTAATCATATTTTTGCAAATCCTTGCCACATACTCTGGCTAGCCCATACTCTCAAATTTAAGAAACGAAAGTAGACTAGCTCACTTGGTCTGAATTTGAAAAAAAAAAAAAAGAAGATCATTGTTGTGCATTACGTAAGTTACGTCAGAAAAAGGAAAAAGGAAATCTAGATCTGTTAGTCCCTTTTTTGGAAATTTGAAAATACTGTGAAGTGCTAAGTTTTCATGACTAACTTTTATGCAAAGTAGAAAGGGCAGAGATGGAGGCACTTTCTCAGTTGAAATTGGCAAAACCCTGTCACCAATCATGAGTACGTCATCTTCGATGTTAACTATGTTAGCCTATAGTGTGATGTAGATACAGATATAGATGAGCATTTAATATAGAGGGTCTAACTGTTACGTCTCCTAGAATTAAGTTAGGCCTAGGCAAGTTACTTTGAAAATATAATGAAGAAAAAATCTAGGCCTACTATCAAACTGTTTGGCTGAAATAACTATTTTCGGCATTATCCTGGAATAGGCCTAAGTCTCCAGTCCATTCACTCCACGCTGGTCCTACTAATCACCGCGAAGAGCCGCGAAGACGCATTGAAAATACAAATCACCGCGAAGAGCCGCAAAGACGCACTGAAAATACTAATCACCCCGAAGAGCCACAAAGACGCACTGAAAATACTAATCACAGCAAAGAGCCGCTAAGACTTAAAGTCCCAGACCGGACCGAGAAATGAAAACCGAAATTACATACAAAACGAAAGCTAATATTTCTTCCTAATACAACAATTCCCAATTTAAGCATTTTTATCTTCCATTTAGAAAGTATTTCATTAAAAAGGTGATCGAACCTCAAACAGGCCATCCCTTCCAAGTACTCGTAAAAGTACCCCTATTATATAATGCGGCTGATGACGTCAAAGAAGTTTCAGGGAATGCTGCTGCCAGGCATGATAGGGTTTCAGCTTTAGAAAACATGTTTGTATTGCTATGTCAGAACAATAGACCCCATGTGTGCTAGAATTCTATTGTTCTGTCATAGCAATACAAACGTGTTTTTCTAAAGGCGAAACCCAATCATTCCTGGCAGTAGCATTCCCTTAAACTTCTTTGACGTCATCAGCCCCATTATATAATAGGGGTACTTTTACGAGTACTTGGGAGGGATGGCCTGATTGAGGTTCGATCATCTTTTTATGAATACTGTTATGAAAATTTAATTTATTTGGGGGGTATTTATGTTATACGCCTACTTAGCTTTCAATCTATGTAAGGTTGTATTTACTCCGTCAACGGTCTTTAAGAGCCGAGAAGAACCGCTAACACGGTAAATTGCCATTACGTCCAATGCAGTTTCGTCCAATAGCCATGTCGTCTAATGCCATTTGGTCCAATAGCCACTTTGCCTAAGAGATATTCAGTCCAAGAGACACTACGTCTTATAGCCACTTCGTCCAAAAGCCCTTCGGTCCAATAATAATAATAATAATAATAGCTATTTGGTCAAATTGCCATTTGGTCCAATAGCCACTTGGTCCAATTGCCATTTGGTCCAATAGCCACTTGGTCCAATTGCCATTTGGTCCAATAGCCACTTGGTCCAATTGCCAATCGGTCCAATGCCATTTGGTCCATAGCCATATGGTCCAATAGCCACTTCGTCTTAATGCCATTTGGTCCAACGGCCACTTGGTACAATTGCCATTTGGTCCAATAGCCACTTGGTCCAATTGCCAATTGGTCGAATGCTATTTGGTCCAAAAGCCACTTCGTCTAAGAGCCGTTTGGTCCAATAGCCACTTGGTCCAATAGCCACTTGGTCCGATTGCCAATCAGTCCAATGCTATTTGGTCCAATGCCCATTTTGGCTAATACCCAATTGATGCTCATTCGATTCAATACCCATTTGGTCCAATAACCATTACTGTGGGGGCAAGGCGCGGATCCAGGAGGCGCTTGGGCCCGCACCCTACCCCCCCCCCCCCCCCCCCTCCCCCACTGGATATAAAAAACAAGAATACATGTAAATATGCCCCTTAAATAAATAAAAGGGGGAAATACGGAGAAACGGAGAACCGACCAGATTAATATTAGCCTTATCCCTATGGCCGATACAAATTTAATGTCTACACAATCCCCCCCCCCCCCTTTTTGCAAAAAAAAAAAAAGAAAAAGATTTTGTATGACTTTGATATTGAATAATATTGATATTCATTTACTTTTTTTGAGGAGTTGTCTTTTTTTGGTTTTTTAAAATAAATGTTTGTTGCTCTTTCTCTCTCTCTCTCTATCACTTTCACAAGGCGTCAGTTAATTGGGACATTGAATTATTAAAAATTAAAAAAAAAATTAAATGTGTACCGGTAATCCATGGAATTGTAACTGTTTTGTTTTGTTTTGTTTTATTTTTTGGGGTATTTTTGGGCTGTTGTTTTGTTTTTGTTTTTTTTTTGGTCTTGAAACAGATGAATGGCAAGCGAGAAATAATTTTATGAAAACAAATGGAATCAAATTTTCAATTTTGAGATCCGAGGAGAAAATCATTGTACATTGTATCTGATAGGCCTATAAGGAAAGTCAATAGTGAGCACAACAGGGTTGTGCACCTGTTACTGCCTGCATAGATTATACACATTAGACCAAATGGGTATTGGACAAAATGGCAATGGGACCAAATGGCAATTGGACCAAGTGCCTATTGGACCAAATGGCAATTGCATGTAATAGCTATTGGACCAAATGGCTTTTGGATGAAGTGGCTATTAGACGTAGTGGCATTTTACCGTTTTAGTGGATGTTCTCGGCTCTTCGCGGCATTGCGTCTTCGCGGCATTGTGTCTTCACGGTGATTAGTATTTTCAGTGCCTCTATTCGCAGTGATTAGTATTTTCAGTGCGTCTTCACGGCTCTTCTCGGCTCTTATTAGCGGCTCTTTGCGTTGATTAGTATTTTCAGTGCATCTTCGCAGCTCTTCTCGGTGATTAGTATTTGCAGTGCGTCTTTGTGGCTCTTCGCGGTGATTAAGGACCCTTCCAAGCCATTGTAAGTTAGATCTAACGTTACACAGTGCCAGTGGACTCGCACACAAAAGAAGAGAGGAGACAAATTCAAGGATAAAGCCCTAACTGTTAGGCCTAGACTATTTTCTATTCATTGATTTCGCTCTGGAATTTTGTGGCAGGCCATCTCGGAGCTAACAGTTTAACGGCATAATCTGGTTACAACTTAGTCACCAGGGGGGCGTTTCACGAAACCGTCATAAGTCTAACTTCTTGACTAAATCGGAGATAGTGAACACTTGTCCACAAGCGGGTTCCACGAAGCGCCCTCTCTGACAAGATCGTGGACAACAAGCTGACTAAATACTTATGACAGCTCCGGACCTGTCATATCTTTTGGAGAGCGCTTATACGTCAATCAAACACAATTTATGGCAAGCGATCGGTTTGGGCGAATTGCATTTGCCGCGACAATCTCGATTTTCTCATTTTTGTTCATACAAAATGTGGCAACCTCAGGATTTTGGTCTAATATCTAGAAAATAAATGGTTGTTAACAATTAAGTGATTTTTATATCCAATTAAAAATAATATCTCGTAATATATCCAATCAAGAAATAATATTGAATAAATTGCAAAAGCATTATTCAGCTTACCATAAAGCTAAATAAAGAGACCCGCAGAGACTACGTTGGTAGTTAAAATCGATCTATTAGTCCCAAAATTAATAATTTTGAATAGATTTCTTTTTAAATTACAATGCACTATCAATTTCTTTTTGTGAGCAAACAGAAAATTTAGGAAAAAACCTCAATCTAGCTCCATTTTCAGCTAGCGTACTTTTTTATAGTCTGATTTACGAAACTATGAAATTAGCGCATCCGGGGGTACCCATCTCATGTTCTGACGTGGTCTTATTAATTTCATGATTGACACCTTGTAAATATATGCAGTAAGAAACATGGTGCATTTTAATTCATATTATATGAATTATACATAATTTTATGAGCTTTCATACTGTTATTCACCGATTTTATCACTTCAATTTTCATAATATTGAAAATTTTGCTAAACCAAATATCAACGAAACCGTGATTAAGGCTATTGCTCGATGACATCATCTCCGATAATATCGATATTACAAATTGTCGAGCTTGGAAGAGCTTTGGGTAACCGACTTAGTAAGATTGGAGCTAACTATACGTGGTTGGTGGATAAAGATATGACTAACTTGTCCATGGTTTCGTGAAACGCCCCCCAGGCCCCAGTCTATTATTTCACTCCCGTTCATTTCGTCAGTGGCAGAGACAGCGCTCCACGCCATTGACTTTGTACACAGTGAGCAAGCAGAGAGGAGACAAATTGGAGGATATAGCCAGTTTAACACTACCGTAGGTTTATATACAGTAAGATTAACCCTAAAATTTAAACCCTCATATGCACCCTGCCTGCCCCTGACCGATGCAGCCTAGCCTAGCGTGCCAATACTAGCAAAACTACCGGGGCCCGCACCCGGGGCCGTACTACCGTACTAGGGCCTAAGTTACTACTAGAGTAGCGGTCTATATTTAACGTACGAGTGTTGATAGAATCTACACTTATTTTTGCCCTCAC
The DNA here is from genome assembly GCA_940671915.1 of Paracentrotus lividus. Lineage (NCBI taxonomy): Eukaryota > Metazoa > Echinodermata > Echinoidea > Camarodonta > Echinidae > Paracentrotus > Paracentrotus lividus. The sequence continues at coordinate 29,894,751 of CALNVZ010000218.1, forward strand.
CATAAATCTATACACACTACTTAATCGCTACAATACCTTGGCATGGGCTTGATCGTTAGCTTTGGTAGTCCCACTTCAAAATGATGGAATTGGCTTGAAGTTTGATGAAAAAGTTATTGCAAACGTAAATCAATAATGCTCTGAAGAATTGCATGTATATGTGTAGAGTATACTACACGCCGCCCGCGCGCGCGCGCACAGGAAGTACATTTTTTCAGTGGTACAGGTAAAAATGTTATCATTTCGGAGGTGTTATCATTTGGGTGCGCGACAGACGTCCACTTTATACTGGAGCGAATGATTTTGTTAACAGCAGAGTGAGTGAATGCATGGGATAGAATAACGTGACCCGGAAGCGAGTGGCGATTGCATAGTGAGTGAACGTTTGTATTAGAGCGATCACTTGGCATGTTATAGTGGATGTTTTGTTAAGTAATCACGTACAAATGGCATGAGACTGTAATAAATGGCTTAGTAAAGTTCCAAGTCCTTTTTTTTATTTTTTTTTTACTTCAAAACCTATTAAATTTAATTCATTCAGCCATTCACCAATTAGTTTTCTTCTTCTACTTACGTTCCGTCAGAAAGTCTATTTATCTGCCATGATACATAATATACAAGACAAATTAAGAAAGAAATGAATAGCTAGAACAAGAATCAAAGAAGGTAAATTTCTCCATCTAATTCTCAGGTTTCTACTACTGAACAATCCCACGTATTTAGTGTTTCTTTAATTCTTCTGAATGCTATTAAACATAAAATCCTCTCAACTCCAATTTAATGGTTATTATATCATACCAGACCTGCGTTGTGAAACGAGTTTGATTGGGGAGACTATCATAACCATGGCAAGTGTGAAACCTGTCGATCGAGTCATTGGAATGTTGAGAATAATTTTGACAAGAAAAGGAGAATGTGTCCGCGTTAAACCGGTCGTCCTATATTACACATGTTTCAATGCGGCTACCCCGAATGGACGATTTTGGCTCACCCGGCACGATGTTATAAAACCAGCCACTATGGTCGTCCACTGGTGAGTGGTTGTACATTCACTCGAGTGAACGTACAACAACTTGTGTGATCGTACAACCACTCCAGCGAGGGGGTCGAAGGTGAGTTTCTAGCTCTCTGATTGGTCACTAGAGTGAGTGATTGTACCAGTCACTCACTCACTCGAGTGAGTGAGTGAATGATATGATATGGCGTGGATGGCCCTCCATACCATTACCACCACCACCCCACCACCACCATTACCACCACCATCACCTCCACTTATATCACCATTACTCCTCCCCTCTTACTCTATCCTTGTTTTATATGCTATCGGATGCAGATTACATTGACGCAGGAGAAACGTGAATAAAAATAGCTTGCACATATTGCTCTCAACACCAGACAGTCAAGTTGCCTGTTTATTGACTAATCAGTCTCCATGATAATTGTTTTTGTTATGTATTTTCTAGAGAAAAAAAAAAGAGAGAAGAGATATCAAGCTCTTCGGTAATATAAAACTTTTGTAATTTTCTAATGTTTAACCAAACTGAATATCACATTAATGTTAGAAATATAAGTAATAAATAAAACAGTTTCTCCCGCATTTGCTCTGTAGTTCATTCTGTGCTGATCGGGTCACGAGATGAAAGGGAGGGGTGAAGAAGGAGAGGGGGAGGGGGTAAATTAGGGAAGGGGTAGTGGATGCTCCGTCACTGAAGTGGAAACCACCTCACTTCCGTCAATACGTCTGGTGACTCACATAATAACAGATGAAACAACAAAAATGAGATGATGCTAGGTAATTCATGAAACTATCCCACCGAGACAGAACTCAAATACGACCCCATGCATGGACCGATCCAAAACAGAACTAAAAAATATGAATGTGTCATACCGTGACGCAGTGCTATACTCTCCATTTCGATTTGAATTCGGTTTGATTAATATTAAGGTTCATTGGATCTTCTTTAAAAACTACTTATCTCATGTCGAGTTTTATTTTGTCAACAGGAAGTACCCCAAATTCGGTAAAGCAAGCTTAAAAAAAACAAAAACAAAAACAAAACAAAAACAAAACAAAAACAAAACGACAACAACATTTTGTATTCTTATGCAGCCATCAAATTCAAATAAATGATCATAAGTTTATCTTGATAAGATACGTAAAGTATAAGTTACGTAGCCTAGATATAATTTTCGACTGAAACATAAATTAAGACCAGTTTTCTCTCTGACACCCAAATGTATGGAATAATTTACACCTCATAAACAAATCGTCTCAAATTATAACGGGTCCAACTGAAACGGACGAGCTTGTCTTTGTATAAATGAAGTCACATCGTTGCCTGTTTGAGGTTAATTCGAATTCAAAATTGCAAAGTGAAATGCTAGCCTTATTCTGACACTCAAAATTAATTCAAGCATGAACAAGATATTTATATTCTTCTTATAGAAGCCAATGATCATCACAGTACAGAGTGAGTCAAAAAATAATGTCCCATCATTTTGAAGTTGCATAGTTTGAAGCATGAACATTTAATCATGGGTTTCATGATATGTCTTGGTAAAGTCATCCTCCCAGCATAATTATGTTGGCACCATTTTCATTTGGATCTTTGCACGCATGACTAAATTACAGACAATCTTCAAAAGACGGAAAGATCTCACTTGCGCCAAGTGGCTGGGTGAAGATGAAAAACAAATGTTAACAGAATATGTGTACAAACACAGTCTCATCACATCCTCACACTTACACACTCCAACCCCCCCCCCCAACACACTCGCACATCATCACACACGCACCCACAAACATCTTCTTTTGAAGATTGTCTGTTATTCAGTCATGCGTGCAAAGATCCAAATGAAAATGGTACCAACATATGCTAGGAGGATGACTCTACCAACACATATCATGAAACCCATGATTAAATGTTCATACTTTTCACAAGACAACGTCAAAATGATGGGACATTTTTATTGACTCCCTCTGTATAGGAACCACTATCACCATCTTGGAAGATTTTATTACGATCGGCATGTCACATCATTTAAATGCAACTACACCGAGAGTGACAAAATAAACCACATTCAGTAGTTGCACATGGTTAGTTTATGTTGGTTTATGTGATAACTCTCTGTCACAGTCCTAATTCATATTGAACAAACCACATGAACCAGGTCCCAGGAACATGTCATTCGCTGATGTTACATCGTTAACATAAAGACTATAGGATGTACGTGCACCCCTACATCAGGAAGCAGCGAAAAAAATGGCCAAGCTGTAGGCAGATGTGTTATTTGAAAAATTATAAGCTAATGATAAAAAAATTTAAAAAATAAATAAATAAAAAAGAGAATAAAAAGCAATCTCAAGTGTTCGCAATGGCATTTATGTTTTCGTGATGAGGAACTAACTAACATGATCACCATGAGCACGTATACGATGCACTCAAAAATGTATAGACATTAAAATGATAATAACTACCGAATGGATTATCATAGACTAGGACTGATTACCCCAAAGATAGTTGCCGTGGCAACTGTCAGACACAATCTTTGCATTTTGGAGCATCCTTTTCCGCTTATGGGCGGGAACTTGGGATGCCTATTCTCCAAAAATTATTAGACAGGACATCCTAATGATAATCATGAAATTGCGATGCTCGATTCGAAAGTTGGAAACATTTCGAAAATCATATGTATAAAAGCAAATACAGTATGTCGCTGGGCAACTTCATTAGGTAGTTGATGGTCGGGGATGGGGTGTCTGACCTAATTTTGCAAATAAGCCCCCGAAGAAGGTGGGCCGTTTTTGTTTTGTTTTGTTTTTGTTTTTGTTTTTTGTTTTTAACGATTCGCAAGACTCGAAAAATTCCAATTTGCATATTCAAGCATTTATCTCAGATATTGAATATAGAAAAGTTTGCAGTATGAAAATCTTCACTAACGCATGTTTCGTCTATCAAAATAATATAGGATTCGCCGGTCAATTTCATACTCTTTGCAATCAAATTCGTTAATAGTCATTCAATTTAAAAGATACCTCTCTAAGCGGGGCTACCTGTCTTTGAAATTAACAAAAAGAGCAAGCAATTTCATTTTGAGCATTCGCTTTCGTTCATGAGCGAGTAATTTAAAATTCATGCAGTAAGACTGATATATTGAAGAAGTGGTACTAATCGACGAATTTAGATGAATGACGTTGGCAAATACGATTGCTCATAATGTCAAATTCATTAGTGTAATTGAAATTTATTTGCCGAGTTTCTCCTTTTGAGCGCCCAAAACGAATTTGAATGCTTGAATTTTGATCGCGATCGCATTTTGGACAAAATTGGTTGCTAGAAATGTAAAATTGATTTTACATAGTTTAAAACGTATCAGGACATCTCCCCCGGAGGACAACTCCCCCGGGGACAATTCCCGGAGGACAGCTCCCCCGGAGGACATAGGGTTAGGGTTAGGGTTAGGGTTAGGGTTAGGGTTGTCCTCCGGGGAGCTGTCCTCCGGGAATTGTCCCGGGGGAGTTGTCCTCCGGGGGAGATGTCCTAGAACCAGTTTAAAAATGACCGAGAAAACTTAAAGTTTTTCAATCAAATTGTTTCTGGAATAATTTTTATAATAAATGTTTATTTCTGTACCGGACTCTCTGCTTCAAAATGTCAAAGTACTGCATTTTGTGTACATGGGGACCATAATAGCTATTCCTGGTCATATCGACTTTGGTACGAATGGAACAAGAATTGAGTCATTTTGACCCATTCATTATTGACAGTATAATTTATCAATAGGTAGCTATTTTTGCGTATCAGGACAATTACCCCCCGGACAATTACCCCCCGGACAACTACCCCCGGACAATTACCCCCGAGGACAATTACCCCGGACAATTACCCCCGGACAATTACCCCTGAGGACAATTACCCCCCGAGGACAATTACCCCCCCGGACAATTACCCCCCGGACAATTACCCCCCGAGACAATTACCCCCGGACAATTACCCCCAGACATTACCCCCTGAGGACAATTACCCCCGAGGACAATTACCCCCCGAACAATTCCCCGAACAATACCAAGGAAAATTACCCCCCGAGGACAAGTACCCCGACAATTACCCCCGAGGACATTTACCCCGGACAGTTACCCCCCCCTTCCACCGGCAATTGATGTTGGAATCAAGCGGCGCCCATTGTGAGTCTCGCCTGGTGTCGCAAGTTTTTCGAATTATTTTCTACTTGATCTTTCTTAATGGCTTTCTTTCCCTTTCTCTTTATATTTATCTTTCTCCTTTTCTCTATCTCTGCCCTCTCTCTCTCTCTTCTCTCTCTCACACACTTTCTTATTTTTCCTTTTTTTTCCCTTTTTTTCTTCCTTTCCTTTAATAATAATTTTAATAATAATATCAATATTAAGCATTTATAATGCGCCGACTAATCTAGTAAACTATTCAGTGGCGCAGCTAATATTATTACCCGGCTATAGCCATAGCTGCCCTTACAAAGGGCGCTTAGCCCATTCGAGGAATTTCTTCCTACCGGTACCCATTTACCTTACTAGGGTCAAGTCTGGCAAATTGCAGATTAATATCTTGCCAAAGGACATTAGTGGAATGGACGGGATTCGAACCGCGTACCTTGTGATCGTCAGTCCGCCGAGTTATACATTCGACCACACCACCTCCACCCCCTCCTTCCCCTTTTTTGTTTTGTTTAGCGGCGCCTTCTGCGCCCTGAAAAAGTGGGAGGGGGCGCTTGCACCCCAAGCCCCCTGTTTGGATACACATTATATGCATCAGAAAATATGTAAACTGGCCCTCATATTCCCAACGGTAGATTCAGCAAAATACGTGGTCCGAACCATGGTTTCTATTGGCGGTCATCTGGGCCATAACGAATAACTTATGTATGATATTTAATTTTACGATTAACCTTATTTTTACATAAATTGATATTAAGCTTTAGTTAATATTTTCACTTGATTTGTTAATTTATGGAGTTTATAATTATGACCTTTATTGCGCCCTTAGAAACCATGGGTTCAGACCAAGGTTTTATCCATTTTTCGTGAAATTAAACAAAAAATAATTAAAAATCATATCAGTTGGAATCAGAGATGAATCAGAGATATTCAACATGTGTGATTATTATGTGTATTTGTGTCCTTTCATGAATGTTCAAATTGTTGTTCTATGAAAATAAAGGTAATATGAGGGCCCGTTTACATATTTTCTGATGCATATATGAGTATCCAAAGGGGGGGGGGGGGGAGGGGGCTTGGGGCTCAAGCTCCCCCAAATTTTTTCATGGCGCAGATGGTGAGGGGGGGGGGGAGAAAAAAGCAAGGAAAAAGAAGAAAGTGAGAGAGAGCAAGGAGAAAGAGAATATGAAAGAGAAGAGAGATTCATTATGATAAATCAAGTAGAAAATAATTAGAAAACCGCGACACCGGGCGAGACCACATTGGGCGCCGCTTGATTCCAACATCAATGCCGGTGAGGGGGGTAATTGTCGTCGGTGTAACTCTCCGGGGGTAATTGTCCTAGGGGGTAACTCTCCGGGGGTAATTGTCCGGGGGGGGGGGGTAGTTGATCGGGTGTAACTCTCCGGGGGTAATTGTCTAGGGGGTAACTCTCCGGGGGTAATTGTCCGGGGGGTAATTGTCCGGGGGTAATTTGTCCGGGGGGTAATTGTCCGGGGGGTAATTGTCCTAGGGGGTAATTGTCCGGGGGGTAATTGTCCGGGGGTAATGTCCGGGGTAATTGTCCGGGGGTTTGTCGGGGGTAATTGTCCGGGGGTAATTGTCCGGGGGTAATTGTCCGGGGGTAATTGTCCGGGGGTAATTGTCCGGGGGTAATTGTCCGTGGGGGTAATTGTCCTCAGGGGGTAATTGTCCGGGGGTATTGTCCGGGGGGTAATTGTCCTTGGGGGTAATTGTCCGGGGGGTAATTGTCCGGGGGGTAATTGTCCAGGGGGTAATTGTCCTAGAACCCTATTTTGTAACTCCGTCTGCTAGTGGTTGACTAGACTGATCAACACTTGACCATCATGCTTGGGTTCATGTATAGTATCGCCCCTCCCTCGGGAGCCCTAAATATAGTCTTATTTTTAATGGGGGCTTCATCCGAAGAGGGGCGTATCCAGCCTCCACGACTCTTCTTTTCTCCCTCCAATAGACCGTGTGAGTAGACATGATGGGGGAAATGACACTTCCGACAAGTCTTTAACTGACCAGTATGACCGGTAGACATGCAGAAAAATTTATTCAGCTGCTACACCCCTTTCAGAAAATATCAACGATCAAATGTTGCTTTAACAAACACGTGCTCGAAACTACACTCACTTAGCACTGGTATTGCAACATAGCTAATTGCGTGCAATTTTTCAAGTCTTTTATATTTTCATATTTTTCATATTTCATTCATGGCCAGAGATTTTCAGAAATTGTTATATATTCTGAATGAGGAGACTTGTCCCTTTTCATTCCTGAGATCAGTAAATACTCAAACAGAGGCACTTTTTTAAACAAAGGGGCGACAGATGATCAAAGGCCCCTGAAAATGAAATTTTAAGAGGTGGGGATTATCAGTGAATAAAATTATTAAGGAGGAGTCATATTTCTCCGAAAACTGTTTACACGTTTTCATTATGCTTGTTGCAAATTAAAAATAGTCATAAGGAACCATTACAAAGGCTAATGAAAGAAACAACACACCCAGAAGAAAAAATTCTGTTACACCGTTGCTAAGGAGGATGCATGGCAAAATCAGACATCATGAATATCCAGCAAAATACAATAGAATTGTGGAAATTTTGATTTTTATTGTAAACGACATTATATTTACTTCAAGAATTCAACAGTAATTTGGGAATTCGGTGGAATAAACTTGCATTAAATCGTTTCTGTAATAAGGGATTAAAATTTTCCTTGGCAACGATAGAAATCATTATATATTCTCCGGGTGTTCCTTCTTTTGTCTTTCATTGTAGTGCTACCTCTTGGGTCATTTTTAATTTGCCACAAGCATAATGAAAACATGTGAACAGTTTTAGGCGAAATATGACTCCTTTTTGATAATTTTATTCACTAATAATCTCCACCTCTTAAAATTTCATTTTTAGGGGTCTTTGTTCATTTGTCGCCCCTTTGTTTAAAAAAATTGCCCCTGTCTGAGTATTTACTAATCTCAGGGATGAAAAGAGACAAGTCCCCTCTTTCAGAATATATAAAAAATTACTGAAAATCTCTGGCCATGAACGAAATATGACAATATATAAAAGACTTGAAAATATGAAGAAACAAAAAATGCACGCATTTCACTATGTTGCAATACCAGTGCTAAGTGAGTGTACTGTAGGCTTACATGTACTTATGAAAAATTGTATTAGCGACAGATCTAGGATTTTAACATATAGGGGGGGGGGGGGGGGGGGGGGAAGCGAGCATATTTAAATAATGGAGGGGGAGGAGCAGACGGAGATTCTATTTGTTTAATGCATGTTCGATGGGCATAGTTTCCAAGGGGGAGGGGTGCAGGCCTATTGACCCCCTCCCCGGGGACGCCATTTTCTTTAATTTGTATATACTTTTGCTATACTGAAGCGAAGACTGAGTTTGTATGAGTTGCAAGTTCGTGCGAAGCTATCATTTTGTCTGATGTTGACTGATGCATCAGTCAAAAGGATTGCACAATAGCTTTGCACGAAATTGCAACTCATACACTGTTAGAACGCGGTTTAAAAAATTCGCTGTTTAATGTTGGTTTAAAAGTTAAACATTCTTGTTTAATATTTAAACATTGTTGTTTAAAACCGGAAATGCGAGGTTTTATAGTCTTAAAAAAGACCTGTTTAGAGATTAGAGTTTAGATATTGAACAGTTTTGTTTAAACAGTCCGAGGCAAACAATTCACTCATGGCAAAGGACTTATGCCTCACACATTATATAAGTGTATGTACAGATGTGTTGGCTCAGTGGATAGAGCGTCTGCCTTATAATCGAAAGGTCTTGAGTTCGATACCCGGCCGCGTTAACCAAAAGTTGGAACGTTTTTATTTTTGGAGAGAAGCGTTAAACAATACTGTTTATATTTTAAACAACCATTAAACAATAGGTTGTTTAAACTTTTAAACAAGAAGAGTGTTAAAGTTTTAAACAACTGCATGTTGTTTAATTTTTAAACAACGCTGTGCGATTCACTGGTTAACACGCAGTTGTTTAAGATTATAAACAATTTGTTAAATTTTTTCTAACAGTGTACAAACTCGATCTTCGGTTCAGAATATGGGCCTATACGTTTATGTATCCAATGGATACATGGCATGTAAATAATGTTTGTTAAAAATAAAACCAAATTATGTACCTCAAATTATTATACATATTTTAAAAGAGTAACACTTACTTCTCCCGCATTTTCGGTACCATTTTTTGCGTGGTATGTGTTTACGCTTGCATTAACACGGCGCAATGTTTACGAATATGTAAAAAGCTACTTGTGCCAAAGTGGGGTGTAATCAAAACAACAAACGCTAACAGAAAAACAACTTCACCCTGATTAAAATAGAGTAACTTTTGAACAAAAAGGTTTAGGCAAGAATGTTGTCCATTGATTAGACATTCTGCGTGAAAATGAGATAGATCTGTAGAGTCAAGCACGAGTGAGCACTTTAAAGACAAATTAATCACTCTTCAACAGTATAAAGAGTCCCTTTTTAAGGTCTGTAAATGTGACCATTTGCTTTTTTATGTTTTCTCAACCATTGATTACTTAATAGACCAATCTTATTTTACACAGAATCTAGTCGATATGTGTAACAACAGTTTTGCCATGTTATTTTACTAAAAACCTTTTCGTTAACAAGTTATGCTACTTTAATCAGTATGGTGTTGCTTTTTTGTTAGCTTCTGTTGTTTTGGTTTCATCCCACTTCGGCACAAATCGCTTTTTACATTGTCGTTAACAATGGGCCGTGTATATCCAAGCATAAACACGTACCATACAAAAATGGTTTTGAAGATGAGGGAATAGATTATAATCTGTCCTCTCGCCCTCACCCATTTGCTTTATGCTCCGGTCACAACTCACCGTAACTTCGACGTGCAACTCCCTACGATAGATTTCGTAGAAAATTCGTGCAGCGCAGGTACCTTGCAGGCACGTTGCATGTACAACGTGCAAGAAGTTTTTACCATACCTTTTCTACATAAACGCAGGAATCGCAGAAATTGACCCACAACGGCTGCATGCAACGTGCATGCAACGCAGCCTACGTTGCATGCACGTGCCCCGTAGCCTACAGTGAAGTTGTGACCGCCGCATTACTATTCCATTGCTGATCGAGGGCGCAAGATCCCGTTGTGCAATTCTCTTTGGTGGAAGGGGCTTTAATAGTGGTGGTGAGGAATGTGATATGCGCTGGATATGAAGGTCTTGACACTCATAGGACTCTCTAGAACATATCTACCTAATTACTTTTCATTCATTAATGATGGTAATTGGACCGTTATCTCCGATCTTAATCATAAAAACGTTTGGAATTAGAAGAGGGCTCGGCGTCAAGGGTGCGGTTACGTTGCTTCCAATAACCAAAAAGTATTTTTCAGATTATTTGCCTCTGCCAGTCATTTTATTATCACTTTGGCTGTTATTCTTCATAAGATATCTTGAAAATGATTAAAAAATTGCGGATGTTTACTTTCTTGGCTGAAATCTTAAGCCAAAAGAGTATAACACAGACGTATATGGAAAGGAAACATAAATTCATTTCAAAATGTATTTTTCCACCTAACAACCAGACAAACAACAGTAAATAGTGATGGTCTAAAATTGAAATTGGTTAAGTCAACATTTTGAAAGGGCTGAGGAGTGGCATTATAGCACTTTCAAAAATGTTGTTTTGCATTATTCATATTGCTGGATCCAAATCTTTAAAGGCTGAATGAAACAATATGTATTCCATTAGAAACAAAGTGATGATGACTAGACCAAAACATTATTCAATGGATTTTTATTCCTGCTCATTTCATTTATAATATTAATTGAATAGTGATATGAGATTAATAAGTCGTCAAATCGACTTGAAATCTTTTCTTCATCTTTTATATTACTTTTTCATTAATGAGCCCGATCAGTTTGTCACGGACGGACATTGTCCAAATTTTTAAAGCTTAACGGCCTGTGAAAAATTAATAATGAGAAATATTGAACATGATCGTGTTTTATAGTGAAGGTTCCACTGGATGTGCCAAATGATGGCAAAAGCTGGTTGCCATGGATAGGCTTCGTGGCAAAATAGAATTGTTTAAATGTTCAGTGTCAAGGACGGACGAAATTCTCACTCTTAACTCATCAGGCTCTTCTCCTCTTTTTGTTGTTGTTGAAAACAAACTCGTTTTCATCTTCTAGTATTCCTCCCACATATTTTCTACCTCTTTTCAATATTAACATGCAGTTAAATGCTTACCACATGACGTCATCGTTGCATGGAGATATCATCAATGTTATTTCAAGATCAAAACCATATGGATGGGAGATCTTGTTGACCATGTACACTTACAGAAGTGATCAATGGTCTGTTAAAATGCATCACTTAGCATTCCATCAAATAAAACTTATTGCGTGAGGTGAAGACAACACTCGATTTCATACCAATTGGAGGGTAGAGTATCTAGAGAAAGGGGTAGATGGGGAGGGAGACGAGGGAGAGTTGATGAGGAAAAGGGTGTGGAAGAGTTGGAGACAGAGATGGAGAGAGAGAGAGAGAGAGAGAGAGAGAGAGAGAGAGAGAGAGAGAGAGAGAGAGAGAGAGAGAGAGAGAGAGAGAGAGAGAGAGAGAGAGAGAGAGAGAGAGAGAGAGAGAGAGAGAGAGAGAGAGAGAGAGAGAAAGAGTGAGAGGAAGAGGAAGGTGGAGTATTTTTACAGCTCACTGCAGCTCACTTTTGCAATGTCTAAAGGAGACCGTTCAAGACATTTTTTTTTAAAATTTGATTTTGAATTCCTATCATTTTTTTTTCATAATAACATTCATAGTTTCTTTTCTTATAATGCCAATTATTTTCAGTGCGGGGTAAAACCGAACAAGCAGATGACAAATGGATTTGATAACGCTAGAGTTTACTTTTATTATTTCAGTAAGTTCAGTTTAAAAGTTTATTTGCAATAAAGTAAAAAAAAAAATATAAAAAATCCTAAAGCCCATTGGCCCGTATTCTGATAGCCTGGTTTAACTTAACCCTAGGTTAAGTGTAGTTTAACTCTAGGCTAACTTTAAAATTTAATCCCAGGTTAAAAATGTGTATTTTGACAGTGAATTTTAGCTGCAAAACTTCCCCATCGGAATACTAAATTTTTAACCCAGGGTTAAATTTAAGAGTTAGACTGGAGTTAAACTACCCTTAACCTAGGGTTAAGTTAAACTAGGCTATCAGAATACGGGCCATTGTGTTCAGTTCATTGGTGACGTATTGCGCATTCAAGCTCTGCGCATGATCACGATGAAGACGTCAACAAAACTATAAGCAAGAAAACTGTAGTTATTTTTAATTCATTTTTACTTACTTTGACCACACGGATCCCGAGATGCTTTTACCTGTTTACAGAGATTTAAGATAAAGGTGGACAGTGAGAAAATGATTTGTACAGTACAGGCGATATAGGAAGGTAAATTTTTGTTTTGACATTAATAATCACCCGGCATATACGTCCTATCTATACTACATGTACTACAAGCTAACATTTGGAATTGTTATAGTCGCCAATGCATATTTGAGGATTATGACTAAGTGAAAATGCAAAATATTAAAGGTCAAACTAACTTTAATTCATTTGGTTAAAAAGGTAAAGGGTCAGCATATAAGAACCACCAACAACTACCAAATATGAATAATAATGCTCTCGATAGGACATTTATCAAAAAAATATCCATATAAACATCAAAATGAAATTTAAGTTTAAATAGTCAAATTATCTATACAAATCATTGATCATATCGTGTAAGCGGTATGCAGTCGTAGCAATCATTTCCTATTCATATCATCCTAAACTTTTGATACAACAAGGCAATAATTAAATTCCATTTAATAGTGAAGTTCTTTTATTTTCAAAATGTATGGTTGTCATTCACAAGTTACGCGGTGACCTGGCGGCCAACTCCCTGGGGGGCATTTCATCAAAGGACTTGTCGGACGTTTTATCCGACAAATTTGCTCTAAGCCAATCAGATGCAAGCATTTCTGTAGCTTATAACAGTTTGTCGGATAAAATGTCCGACAAATCCTTTGATGAAATGCCCCCCTGTTCTTCTCTCACTTTACACGATGATAATAACTCTAGCGGATACACCGAGTGTAATCAAAATTAATGGATATCGACATTGATGGATTAATGCCGTTTATTTCTGATTAGCTATTGGCATAAGACGTTACGCCAATGACATGAATAGTTCATAACTCAATTAATCACTTTATCCAGTCGGAAACACAACTCAGATTTGGATTTGTAATTTTATCGTACTTTAAGTCAATCAGGCACTAAAAAATGATAAATATGTATGAAAGAATAATCAGGAATACCCAGCAGATGATTTATATGGTGGTAAATTAAAGGAATTGTTAAAAAAAAAATTGTTTTAATAATTCTTCATTAAAGGTAAATTAAAGGAATTGTTTAAAAAAAAAATGTTTTAATAATTCTTCATTAATAATAATAACGTTGGACATTCTTTCCCTGGAAACAACTTGCATAAAACATGTAAAACTTTGATTGAACGCAACTTAATTTTAAAGTATTTCACGTTACTTGACGAAAAATACTACGGGCGCATTACACTTTCCATGGAGTTGCGCTTAAAATTAACTTTTTATGCAAAAGGGAAAAGGTTTATGTATTTGAGCTTATTAACTGATCCCCTTCATCATATCAACATTAAAGTAGGTCTAATCTCCGTGAACCACAATCTTACATGTGCAATGTGTCCTCTCTTAATGTCCAGTCTACTAATTACTGACCATCATCAATCATTTTGACCAATAGTCATTTAAGTCCAGATGTCAGGAAATCATCATTTAGTATCTTTTCCTTTTTGTCTCCAAGTGTGTGACGTCATAACAGGGACCTAGTTTATCCAGATTCAATGTATGTCAAAGAGCGTGTACCTGGATCCAACATGTTCATAATTATATTGACTATTACCTCGCAATAGCACAATTTAGGGTATTTTGACACACCGTATTATTACAATCTCATTTTGTGTGTGTGTGTTGGGGGGGGGGGGGGGCAGATCCAACTAATTATTTTTCGTGACAAACTGGATATTCAGAGACTTTTAGAGAGTTTAGTCAGTGAAAGAAGGCCACATACGTCTAGAAGTATATTAAAAAAAAATTAATGAAAATGAACAAATCAGACTATGAAAGAGGTGACCTCACGCTTGCATAAAAATGTAGGTTTTTCCTATTCATATATATAGACCGCTATGTCTGCTTTTCCCAAAAAAATGTTGTTCTTTTGCATAATTAATCTGAATTTATAGAATGAGCTTTTATAAGTTTAAATTTTACAGATTATTTCGAAAAAAGAAGAAATATGATCACCCATGAACAGTCATGAGCAATTTCCATCTGAAAAAAAGAAGAAGAATAAAACAAATCTTCACACGTCCCTATTACATTTCTTCTTCTTCTTCTTCTTCTTCTTCTTCTTCTTCTTCTTCTTCTTCTTCTTCTTCTTCTTCTTCTTCTTCTTTATTTTTATTTTTTTATTTTTTATTTATTATTATTATTTTTTTTTTTACCTTTTCTATTTACATCTCGGCCGCACCGAAACCTCGCCGATTGACCGAAGGTTTGGATTTGGATGTCAGTCGTTTATGCAGTAAGACGCCTACGTACATTAGCTCCCTTCCACCAAAATGAATACAAAATGCGCCTGAAGTAAAACTACGATTAAATTAAGTGCACGTTTGATACCATCAATTATGATCTGTTAACAGGTACACCTCGATAAACACGAATAAATACACGAATATGTTGTTATTGTAGTACTACAATGATGTCTGTCTGTACCATATCAAGCCAGGTACACGACTTATCGTGAATATAGTATGAGTTTAATTCAATAATTCAAAGGAGACTGTCATTTTACGTGGATTAGGTGCGATATAATCATATAATAATTGTTATCAATAACCACGCAGTCTTATCGTACTGATTCAATGAACATTGCGTATGAACTGGCCATATCAATTCTACTCCACGTGAAATGTAAACCTAACGTATGACATTAAATCTTAACATAAAGACGCGTCCATTATTTGAGGAGGGAAACGCAACATTACTTCATGAGTTTAGTGGAAAAACAACTGAGCGGCGCAGAAAATTATACGGTTCTACATTAATGTCAACAAAACCCGCGCTATAACGGCGGGAAGCGACCGATTGACAACTGCATGCAATTATTACTTAGCGTACAAAAACTCGCCTAAGAAAACTTCCCTGTGGTAAAATGGTCTGGTCAGTCGATCCGTTCGAGCTAATTTCTCATGGACATGAAATAAATAATTGAACTTTTATCATAGTTTTCGTAGGTAGATGCTTCAGACCAGATTGGGGAAAATACATTTTGGCAAGCCTATAATACCATTGTGCTAAAGTTGTAATCAGAATCTTTATTTCACATAGATTGATGTTCTAACGATTATTGATATAAATAGTGATCTTGTCACATCTTGCGAAGACGCGTCCACATGCGATATGCATGTGATATGCGGAAATATTGACCCATCGAGTAAAGATTCGTTTGTGACAATGTTCAAAGTGACAGGACTTTTTTTTAACCAATCGAAATGAATTTACCATCTCTGGAAAGGTGAGAATTCAAGCTTTTAAAAACGGCTTGATCATTAAGCTGTTATATAATTATGCGTTATCCAGGAAGATAATTATGTGGCGTATGAGCTATTTTGAGAGCAAAATTTGCCATATTGTACAGGAATTTGATCTGATTAGGATTTCGAATTGACACAAGTGACAGGACTTTTTTCCCCTTTGCAGTAAGTATTTCCTATTTTTGAAAAAAAAGACTCTTAACGTAATTATTCAAGTTGATCATTTCTTTGAAAAGGTAGTTGCTCGCCATAATCAAGAAAAACAAGTGAAAAAACTGTGCAAAATACAAAATGTCCTATGGCAGCGTTTGATTTGCGTAGAGTGATAGCGCCCTCTTCCTCTTAAGTTTACAACTAGAATTGATATGGAGTCGGTTGATCATATTAACTTAACACGGAACTGTATCATTATAAGGTACGTTGTTAATGTTAATATATTCCAATTGTGTATGGCTATCATATTATATTTTTATACACGGTATATGCAATATCGTGCAGCCGTTTTTTCAAATACACCAAATTAAACCCTCGTGGGTACAATACATATGTTTACACATGATTTTGCATGTGATGTGAGATATTTAACGTGAACATAAATGAGCCTTTAATAATGTAGGCTACTGTAGGCCTTGAGATACATGATGGTTTATTGACTCAAAGTATACACATCTTGGTAAAAATAGACCGTGAATCTTACCATTGTGTTTTGAAGTTCACACATTGCATGCTTAAAACCTCGCACATAATTCTAATATCGACGAAACAAAAACGTGTGTACATGTATATATATATGTTTATGTACAGCTAAATATCTTGAGTATTTTATTTCCTTTTCTTCTTCACAAATCCCACATTCTCACAACATTTGAATTGTATGAATCTGCTCTGAGATTTTTAAAATTGTATTTATTCATGTTAAATACATTATTGTTCATTATCACATCCAATTTCATTCGATTTACAGAATTCCTATTCACAGCTTCTTAGAAATGTATTTATATTGTAAAAAAAAAATTGTATGTTTTATCATTTTTACGTCTGAATTTATGTGTCTTTATTACAAACATGCTAATTTCAGCCTATCGGCTGTCAATCATGTATTGATTTTTATTCGCAATAAACCATTAATGTAATCGGATGGTTTAGCATTAGTATTGTACATGTATTTTCAATTGCAGATTTTCTAAAACCATCGAAACCAGATGTAACCATGGCAACACTCATCATCGCATCCATCATCATCTTCACTACCATTTTCCACCCAACATTAGGATGTTCTTGCTCTGGAAACCCGGTTTTCTGCGACTTGGGCTATGGTAATGATAATTTTTATGTCTATTTATTTATTTATTGTACACAGCAATGGTGGATCTAGGCGGAGGCGCAGGGGACGCCCCGCCCCTCTATAATTTGAAAACCACTCATTGACTGCACATGTTAGCATTGGAAATTTTTCGGCTGCGTCCCCTATTTTTCCACATTTTGGAGATGCGCCCCTCGTATTAGTGAATCCTGGACCCGCCACTGCACAGTAAAAATATTTCAAACAGCTTCCAAACATTTTTTAAGCAGTTAATATTAAATTTAATATTTATCTAAATGATAAAACAAACAATGACAATCGTATGGAAATAAAGCAAGATATCCAACTATATCAGCAAGTAGGCCTACTTGCCTTTTTAACTCAAACAAGTTTCCAAATAAACGACACACATTCGGCAATGGGATGGAACTCAAGACAGTGGAAATTAATTTTTACCAATGTTTTGCTTTAATTAAGGCATGTACAGTGAACCCCTGCACTCTTCTGGTTATAATAAACATTTTTCTCTTTAATGTTTTTGATCATACACACAGGCATTAAAGGAAGAATCACAAGTATCCAAGGCAACGCAACGGCATTCGAAGATCTGGTTTTCAGCGTGGTAGTAGAAGAAGTATATAAGAATTCATCAGAGATCATTGATGTTAATGATATGCTTGAGATCAACACGAGTGGATCAACGTGTGGTTTTACAAGCGTACTGGAGAATACAACATATCTGATGGCGGGAGGTAAAATATTATATATCTATAATTTCTTATCATGACAAATGTTTTTCAATCGTTCCTGTCTATCACCATGAAAACTCTCATCTAAAAAAAACAAAAAAACAAGTAAACAAACAAACATCCCAAAACAATACCACCGACAACAAAACTTATTATTTATCAACTAACATTGAAGGGCATCTAACTTCTTTATATTTTCACTTGGCACAGCACAATGAAATATTAGTTGGTTACAAATTTCAGTTTTAATTATGGCACCTTAATCATATTTCTTTTTAATTTCTGACTTAATCTTCGATAATTACATTAAGCTATGATTGAATTATTATGTAACATGCATGTATGTACGTCACCATTTATTGTTACAAAAACCAATGAATGGAAAACTAAAAATCAAATATCATCCTCTTTCTCTCTCTTTCTCACTCTGCCTCTTTCTCTCCAATAACCCTTAAAAAAAAAAAAAAAAAAAACGTTGCCCTCACCCCCATTCCTATACACTCTCCAGATTTCACGTCAGGATCCTACTCTGTAAGCCGGTGCTCGGCCATTGTGGAACCATTCGATGATTATGAAGGAAACGAATCGGATTATGATAACATCGACATTCCTTGCTCGGCATCATTGACCACGGCCACCTCCATTACCGTCATCATCCTTGCTTTCATCCATTTACTTTTCCGTTAAATAACTCAAACAGCCGCTCCACAGACTGAAACGGACTAAAAAAAAGTACACGAACTACTGAAGGCAATCAAATTTACCTATTAAAAGCGGCAGTCACATGTACACAACGCAAGACCAGCGCATTGAAATTTGTGAAAATTGCCGACAACGCGAACACAGAGCGTATAGATAGACAACGCATAATATATACGCAACGATTACACATCGTTGGCTCAGCGCGCTCGACGAATGAGTAACGCACACCCAGCGGATACTGCGTGTTGGCCATGCGTCGTACATGTGATGCGCCATAAAGTTTTCATTTTATCACGTCAGTGAACGAGAATCTTATCTATAAAAATGAAAAGTAATAACACTTCTCCGTCACGCTTAAGTGAGCAAGGGTTACTAGATTCTACAAAGGTGTTCATAGTTGATATTGATCATTTCAATTGGACGGTTCAAAAACTATGGAGGGCCGTCGAGGTCAATATGTAATTTGATGATATCTTTAAAAAAATAAAAAAAATAAAAGAATCCCTAGAATAGAATGATAATAAATTTGTGTTCAACTTTTTGGACGTATGCATGATTTTCGGAAATCTCTGTATTAGACATTAGGGAATACTGTATTTTTATTTTGTTTGACGTCGATCTGGATTCAGTCACGTGAGTGTAACTTCGGTGTAACAAGAGGAGGTTCTAAGCGAAGTCTATATATAAACAACGACATTGTTTACACCTTGAAATGTTTATTTTATATCAGTACTATAATACAACTTCCTTGCAATTTTGCACTTGCCTTGCATGTCAAAGATATTTCATGTTTAAATAGATTAAAGCATAATAATTGTGAAAATGTTCTGTTCATTTACAGCCAGTTTTCAGACATTTTGGTTTAAGGGCGGGGGGGGGGGTCTTCTCGACCTCCTGGATCCGCATCAGATAAGAATCTATTTTTGTGTAAAAATTTGATGTTTTCTACTTTGTAGAGTTAATTAACATTCAATCACTTAACTGTCAGAGTTTCTGAATAGAAAGAACACTTATCAGAGAAATGAGTGTTTTTCAGTGATATTCTCTTTCATAGTTTTTTACATTTACATTATTTACAACGTTTAAACCTGATCGAATTAACAATGGAAAATACATTTGAAATTGGAAGGGCCTTCATTATTACCTGAGACATCTAGATACCAATTGCATTTGTTAGATTTTTCGAGCTGTAAAGTTTGTATAATTATTATAAGACCTACTGATATAATTGAGTTCTGATATGTCGGGACTTGACTGTGTTATGAAAACTGGTTTGGACTGCAAAAAGGAAAAAAAAAACAAAACAAAACAAGCTAATAGACTGAACATAGGAAAGAAAAAGGAAAGAAAAAATGTGAACGGGGTTAATGGATGTATTTTATGGTGCCAAGCTTCTACAATTTAGGACTTCGTATTCCAATTTGTAATGTCTTGTGTATATATATATTGAACATTTTACAACATAAGATTACGATTAATATCATGCTTGTTCTGTTGTAATGTTTATTTGAAGTGTAATAAACACAATCAAACTTAATGATTGAGCGAGGTCTCTTACTTTTTATCTGTCAGTCAGTCTATCTCTCTGCGTTTCTCTCTCTCTCTTTCACTGTATTTTCTCTCTGTTTCTCCTTTACTCGCTCCTTACCAACTTTAAAATCCTCTCAATCTCTGTCTCCTTTTTGATCCATCTTTTTCTCTCCCCTTCCATTCTTTCCATTTATTTTTCCACCTTTGCAATCGAACTCGCTAATGTTCCTTAAAAATGACCGATAGCTGGCCTAGCGGAGCTATCAGTCATTTAACGCTCAGAGTAAGCGATTTCAATTTTATTTCTTCATATTCGTCAAAGAGCTCTAAATTTCGTTTGTATGTCTATATATTGGTTAGAGAGCTCTAAATTTCGTTTTTATGTGATCAAATCCGTAATTTGTAGGCGATGAATTTCGTCAATGTGCATGAATTTACGAATTTGAGAGACCATTTAAGAATAGGCTCACGATTCCTCACAGTATAAAAGTGATCAGTGCAATTTCCAATTGGATTGAAATTTTTTTTAAATATTGTTCATTAACAAATTTTATTGCAGTTTCTTTATCGCGATCACATTTCGAACGAAATTGATTGAAGAAATGTCACATTGATCGTAGATAGCTTGGTCTTGACCGGAAAACCTGTATTATAAATAGTCTTGTTTCCAAGCTGAAGACATAATCATGATTGACATATATATCAGGAGAAGGTCTCATCTTGAAAGGAAGACGATCGAGCGTTAGCCTCATACAAATTAAATTATGAAAAAGTAGGCATTAAACTTAGGTCCGAAAATATCAAAAGACCCATAAAGGTGTATAAACATGCACTTTCATTTCGGTACTGAAAGAAAACTACGAATCTACGGTCAAAACAACGTTTGAATGCAAATCGCATCTATATAGACAGATCATAGTGCTAAGAAATTAATTCAATGACTGTCGTCGCGCCATATACAGTACATCTATGTACATCTCATAAAAAAATAGTAATCACTACACTCCAATTTCCAGGGGAACATTCTTCTCCATAGGCCTACCTCATATCCTGACATTATATGGTGATTCTATTATGATATCACGAATAATGAAAGCGTGTATGTTATTACTGGCTGAGGAAGACGACACTGGGCACCAATACCGTACAAGAGTATTTTAGGCGACGCCAATACTGCATTTCTGGTACTCGCTAGCTGCATGCAAAGGGGTATCGAGGTACGTTGTGTGTACAAGTGTGTTGTGGAAATGTAGGTGTATTGGTATGTGTGTGTGTGTGTATTTTTTTTTCTTCATTTCAGTGCATCTGAGGCGAACGTACATAATTGTGTGCCATATATTATACCTATGTTCTTATTATATGAAATGGTGATTACATTTATGAAAGACTTTCTGACATGTACATAGAGCATTTTAAATGCCATATTTCAACACTAGGTATCTCATTGATTGTTATATATTATATAATCAATTAATATCGTTCTGCATCTCTGGGATTATTACTAGTATTTGAAATATGGAAGCATAACCATGATATTTGCCCTTTTCAAAGTTTAAATACTCCCTTTTTATTACATTATATCAACATCAATTTTGAAACAGCACCCAGCATGAATTGTGTATTTTTTAAATTTTTTAAAATTATTATTATCATTTTTTTTTGGGGGGGGGGGCGGGGTGGTAGAGTGGGTTGGGATAAATGTCTATATCAGTGTTATTCCTCGGAATTACTCTTTGGTTCTTACAACTCTTTGTAATATTGTTTTTATATGAATCCCAAAGTTCATGGCCCAAAGTTCAGTTGACTATACTCCATTCTATTTATTCAATAAAGCATGAATAGATCTGGATAAAAGACACACCCCAAAAATGTCACAATAGTTCACTGGATAAATCTCGGATCGCTAGCTTGAGACGCAATGATAGTCTTTGTCAAGGCTGCAAGACTTTAATATATGATTATGTTTTATATATCTAGTCCGATTATGCTGCGGCGAAATGTCTCAATTTCACTTTCAGAATTTTGTTTACAAAAAGATCCATTTTGGACTGTATACGTGTCAAAAAGACTTACAAGAATCCGATGTCCAGGGTTATAGCCTGGTAATTGCAAAGCGCTTGGAGATGAAACTATTTCATAATTATTGTTACATCTAAATCGCAAATATATGTTTTCCTAGTCAATTTTGAACTCTTTGCAATCGAATTCGTTTATGTTCATTCAATTTAAACGATACCTCATGGAGCGGAGCTATCGGTCAATTGAATTAACGTGTAGATTTTTAATCGCGATCCCATTTCGGACGAAAGTGCCTGTAAGAAATGTCAAATTGATCGGACATAGTTTAAACTTGACCGGGAAAGCTTATACTATTTTTATCATTACTCTAAGCACTAATTTGATCTACCATCGCTAAGCACATCCATTGCAACATTAAGAGATTGAATAATTTCCTATCTTTTTTTCCCCCTTGAAATGTCTTCATACATTGCATCAGCAATGACCAAATAACCATGGCTACATCCATTATTGCCTTAATTCTCCTCCTGATCGCCGCCATCTTGGAACCATCATCAGGATGTTCTTGTGGGCCTGAATATAGACCACCAGCCTTCTGCTCATTGGATTATGGTAATCTTAATCTCACTAGATATAGTAATCCTGTAAAAACGGTCTAAAATGACGTGTACACCCTGCTGGAAAGAACACACTCATTCACAATGTTAAATTGGGGCGTTTTCACATTGTGGTCACACTGTAAAACACGCTGATTCACAGTGTGGATAACCGGAGATTCACACTGTGAAACACGCTAATTCACAGTGTGGTTAACCAGATAATCACACTGTGAACCACAGTGTGGAACAACGCGACCACACTGTGAAAACGCCCCAATTTAACATTGTGGAAGTTCACATTATGAAACTTCCACACTGTGAAATTCTCACACTGTGAAACACCATACTGTGAAACCCATCAACAATGTGAAACAAAAATCACACTGTGAAACTCCAATCACACTGTTGAAACGCTCTAATTTAATACTGTCCACATTGTGAAATACCAACAATGATATATCAATGGATGCACCCAAGATAACACATAGCATTTTAATCTTTGCTATGGCGCATGAGTCATCAGTTTCTCTTCCAGCTCTATGGGCTAAATGCTCAGAGCACGTTGAGAGATAATTCAATTCAACGTAAGATGTTTTCCCATATTATTATATTTTTGATAAAACATTTGTGTCATGGTTTATATTTCGTTAAATTCTTTTTTGATAAGTTGCACGCTTATTTCTTTATTGCACTTTTTAATTCTAGTGTTTTCAAATTATTTTGTTTAAAAAAAAAACTTGTGTAAAGTATTTAATACTGTTTTAGAAAAGAAGCATGATTAAAACTCGACTAATTACCAAAAATCATTATTATCGCTCTATGATCGATTACAAAATTGAACCACACAAAACCGCACACCACAATGTGAATATTATGTGGAAAACCATATCACTATGTGAAATCATCAACACACTGTTAAATTCGAGCATTTTAACATAGTCGACTATGTGAACACTCTGTGCGACACTGTGTTTTTTCCAGCAGGGCAGGTTTGGACTAACAAAGAAGAAAAAATAGAAAAATAGGGGGGGAAAAATGAAATAAAACAGTGTTTACATAATATTTCGTTTTCAAAGGGGAGAGGAGGTACATTTCTATCAATTACATCGTGCTCGATAATCACTATATTGTCATCTTGTGATCCCGATGAAGTACCGTCATCATCCTGTAATCGACGTCACTGGGTTGTTGATTCTTTATTGAAGAATGGACTAGTGTCTGTTGCAAGGTTGGGTACACTGCAACAGTAATAACTGGCACAATTATGCGTTATCTCCTCAAAAGTCAACGGTTTGTCCGCATAACAAAACATTTGAAGGACAATGTGAGTACAAAATGAGTCTGACTACTCTGAGACTCTTTTTAAATAAGTCTACAATACCCACTTGAATCATATCTTCATGACTCACTTGGAGTGAGGACTCAGACATATAGGCCTAATTTTATTTCTGACGAGTCATGGTGGCTCACTTGATCAATCAAGTGTTTCGTTATACAACGCGTCTCCCCAAAAATATTCCCTCTGATTGGGCGCTAAATAAATTCTAACGTAAAGTGTTATTGATTTTTTTTTTTCTTTTTCCAAGACCAAATTGGAATGGGCCAAAAATGACAACTATTGCAAAGAGCCTGTGTTTTCAAAACCAATGAAGCATTTGAAATTTTTCAAAGCAATCGCAGAATAATGCAAGCTTTTTAAATACATAATCTTAATTGAGTATAAAGCTTAATGTTGGTTATCATTTTTTCATAAATTAGAGTTTAAAAAAAAGAAGACATTTTTTTGGGACGCGCTGTACAGACAAACCCGTGACTAATTTGTAATGGGTCTGAAAGCTGAAAGACTGACTTCAAATGAGTCTTTAAGACTCACTAAGTGAGAAGACTCCCTTACTGAATCTTTAATAATTGATTCTTTAAGACTCACTTTAGTGCGTGAGCAGTAAAATGAAGGTAAGTTGTCGCACAGCATCCTTCTTTTACTCATTATTATCAACATTATTATCATTATTTTTATCATTATAATTATAAGAATTTTTTTCATATTATATATTAAAAAAAAATAAATAAATAAATTCAAATGCACCCTTCCGCAGAACCGATGGGGTTATCCCTGCTGGGAAGAACACACTCATTCACAATGTGAAACACAGTGTGAATCACACTGTGTTTCACATTGTGAAGTCTGCTCCACAATGTTAAATTGGGGCGTTTTCACATTGTGGTCACACTGTGAACCACACTGTGGTCACAGTGTGGATAATCGGAGATTCACACTGTGGCCACACTGTGAAACACGCTGATTCACAGTGTGGATAACCGGATATTCACACTGTGGCCACACTATGAACTATAGGCCTACTGTTCACACTGTGAAATATAAGTCGTAAGGTATTCACACTGTGAAAATCTGTTTCTCACAGTGTGAATTCTTTTTCATGGTTTGGCCACACTGTGAAATCAATTTCACACTGTGAGCTGGTATATTCACATTGTGAAAATCTGTTTCTCACAGTGTGAATTTTTTTAATGGTTTGGCCACACTGTGAAATCAATTTCACACTGTGAGCTGGTATATTCACACGGTGAAATCAATTTTCACATTGTGAACAATGTGTAGTTTTCCACATTGTGGTGGTGTCCACACTGTGAAATCACCTTTTTCACAGTGTTGTTCACAGTGTGAACTATGTTTTCACACTGTGTTCACAATGTGAATGAGTGTGTTCTTTCCAGCAGGGCAAGCTCGATGAACCTTAACATAATTATGAATGACTTTTTACAATTCACCGCATTTGGCAAGTCTTTCAATGTTTTTTTTTTTTTCTATTTATTTATTACTTGTGATCTGTACTTTTTCAAAATCTGATTGAATTGGATCCAGCAAGTCTAAAACTTTCTAAAAAAAAAACATTTTTTTTCGCGTGTAAGTAAACGGACCTCATACATGCTATATTTTGTTCATGTCGGTCAAAATGTGTCATTTAAAACGAGTTAAAAGCGAGTTTTGAAGAAACTGTTTTTTATATCATCTTCAATTTTTTTTTACTTTATGTACAGGTATCGAAGGAACCATTGTTGACATCAATGGCAATGTGTCATTACAAGAAGATTTGATTTACAGCGTACACGTTCATGAAGTATATCATAATACCTCGTATGGAATTCATGTTAATGAGACTCTGGACATCAGAACATCTGCGACGTCCTGTGGTTTTCATTCTTTTGAGAAAGGTGTGGTCTACTTAATTGCAGGAGGTATGTTCTAGCAAAGCACCAATAAATGATGAATATTTTTTTATCTGGATAGGTTGTTACACTCTAAAAAAAAAGAGTAAAATCTTACCCAATATTGAGCAAAAAGGTAACTCGCGTGAAATTGAGTAAAAAATATTACTCATGCGGTTGAGCTAAATGTTACTGAGTAAAAAATATTACTCATGCGGTTGAGCTAAATGTTACTCAGAAAAGAGTAACTTTTAGTCATCTATGTATCATTCCTAATCCTAGCTTCGAAAGGAGTAAACCATTAACCATTAGTTTACTCATTTTCTTGCGAGTTACCTTTTGACTCTGTTAAGAGTAAACAAAATTTACTCCGTTGGGAGTAAAGCATTAGTTTACTCCGTTGGGAGTAAAGCATTAGTTTACTCATTTTCTTGCGAGTTACCTTTTTTTTTTACAGTGTACGCTTTTCAGAATGGTGTGATGTATGGTATTGCATAAGGTATGCCTCATGCAACACAGCAATTATAAATGTTGATCATTGATTGCCCTCTGTAATTTTTTTTTTCAAAATAGAAGGAATGAGATAAAAGTTGCACTTGATCGTAGTATTGCAAAGACGTTAAAAAATGGTAGTTGCTGCTTCCCTGTTTGGCGTTCAATAAGAGGGGGATAGAGCAATGTCCTTCAGGTGCTGCTCAGCGGCTGCCGGGCCCACGAGAAAAGGGGTAAAATAAATATCCGTTTCGGACAATAAAATTTGGAGCATTTTTTAATTTTTTTTATATATATCAATACCCTCACAATATGAGCTATATACATGATAAACACGCGGTATTATTGCCCTAATTGACCAGGAATGGTGATTGGTCCTCTTGGACCATAATGTGAATGACGATAGTAAAAGCCAATTGGAATTAGTTTTTGTTCATCTACCTTACCTGAAACCCTGTATATATATATAGGCATACTTTTGAAATAGTGAAAAGTTGTGTCCTTTACAATCATTATCGTTGTTTAATATTAATATATTATTTTGATTAAAATTTTGTAAACTTCGTCAACATTGGGATATCTAACTTATAGTGTGCTGAGGATCTTCTTCACTTTTATCTTCCACATTTTTTTTTGGTCCCCATCTCTCCGTTTCTCTCTTTCCCCTCTCTCTCTCTCTAAATCTCAATCTAAACATTTTGTCCCCATCTCTCCGTTTCTCTCTTTCCCCTCTCTCTCTCTCTAAATCTCAATCTAAACAATTTGTCCCCATGTCTCCGTTTCTCTCTTTCCCCTCTCTCTCTAAATCTCAATCTATAATGTTCTGTCTCTTCAACTTTTGGGATTTTAAATTCGATCCTCTCCTTCTCTCTCTCTTTCTCCCTCCCTCTCTCTCTTTAACCTTTGTTATAAATCCTCTCTTTTTTCTTTTTATTTCACAATTAGACCTATCCGAATCAGGTGTGTACTCCATCGAGTCATGTTCAGCCGTGGTAGTCTGGTACAACGATGACGGTGATTTGAGTAGAGACGTCGATATTCCTTGTTCGACGGCCTCAATGATCACCATCATCAACTCGATTGTCATCCTTTGTGTAATTATTAGCTCCATAGTAATTTGAAGTGTATAGGTTCGGAAACTTTTCCGACTTTTCATTGTTTAACACACAGGCCTGTTACGACCGGTAATATTGAAGCCATAATGTCACACCAACGCATTATTTCCGTCTGGGACCAACCTGTGACGTCACCATCCGAAAGACGTGACTGGAATTCGAACCTCGGTCCAATCCGCGTTCAGTTTGTAGGCTGATTTTCTTTTTCCATAATGTAAATAATTCTAATGAGTTTAGTTACTTTCTCTAAATAGGCCCATAAACTGATAAGAATTGGACAGAAGTTCGAATCCCATTCACGACTTTCGGATGGTGACGTGAAATGTTGGTCCCAGACGTAAATAATGCGTTGCCGTGACATTATGCGTACCGGTCGTAACAGGGTCTTACCAAAATTATGTGCAGACGCTTATGATTGCAGCCCATTTTGAATACGTTCATGTTTTTATATTCTAATATACGGATATCGAAATCATAGACAGTGTCAAATTGACTGAAATACATGTATCTTTAAGTCAAATATTGTCAACCACGAGTGATAGAATTGTACAACATTGTAAATAGTCATTTTACTCCTTGATGATGTTGTAAATGATTGTGTTTTTAATGAAGGACAAGGAGGCGAATAACATGCAAAACATTATAAAGCAATAATAATGCTCTCAATACAAGTAAACACACGTAATATATATATATATATTTTTGCTATATCAACTTCTTTCCGCACAAATAACAATTAATTATGTCGGACGTTCACAAAACTGTGAAAATGTGTTTTAGTTAATACCAGAGCAGCTATTGAAAAAAGAAGAGTAAAATTGTCAGCAAAATCCAACCGGATATTTCATGTTTGCAAGGCGCTGCCCATCGTCATAGAAAGTACATCACGAGATAACTGCCCATTCTGATGACTATAGTCGAAGGCTAATCCAACATAAGCTTTCAAACTTCAAAACAACTGCCCATTCTTGCCAACCCATATACTATATGATTTTATACTGAAAATGATATATAAAATGTAGAACTGCATAACAATATAGCAAGTACATTTGGGACACACTGTATATGCATCGCATGCACCTTTGAGTCGGCACCGTGACTTCTGCGATGTTTTTCACGTGCATTTTGGAATGTACCCGAGACAATACGTGTATTTCAAAAGGGGACTGAATCCCCCCCCCCCCATCTTCAACTTGTGCGTCATATTTTTTTCCTAACCCGAACGAAAGAAGAAAAACTATAAATATGTCTTGAAGATAAATAACAATTATGATGATAGTAATAATAAGAAGCAAAAGAAAAAGAAAATATAAATAAAAATAAATAAATGAATAAAATAAGGTAGACCTGTAGGCCTCTATTCCTCAAAATGTAGCAGGTGTATATGATTTTCTTTTTGTATTATTTGCCTCCTTAATTGTGTTTAACAATAATTATGGCCTGAGGGATTTCATGATGTAATAATAATGAATCACCCGTTAAATGGGATTGTTTATGGATAATTGTGATTGTGAAAAGTGACAAGGGAAGGTCGTTTGTACTTTTTTTTGCACAATGTTCCATTAACTCCATTCCTATGACGCATTAACATATGAAATAATTTATGCACATGCATGTGTTTGCAAATAATGTCAAAGTTTATATCAATATGTATGCATATAGCAAAAACAACAAAAACAACAAAAAAAAACAAAAAAAAAAAACAACTGGATAAAAATAGCAAATTAAGATTTAAAAAAAAAGTAAATAAGGAAACATTAAATACGGTATGTTTACAATCACAAATACTGCTTTCGATCTCTTTTATAAAGACTTTTGAAGGTAACATAAATATGTAGGCCTACATTCTTGATAAAGTATTTCCTCAATCACCCCATTCTGGATAGTCCCCTCCCCGGCCCGTCGTCGAGATATGATAACAGGTACACATATAGCGCACACGCGCGTGCGTACGTATATTGAAACCTAGCCCCCCGTGGGCCGGGGGGAAGCAGCAAGTGGGGAAGGCAGCAGTACGTGTGCGATGCGCGCGTGCTAGTGTGAGGGTGTTTACGTTCGGGGGTATGTGTACCTATAAAACGTTCAGAATCTGAACTACATTCTGGATTGAGATGCTATTCCGTTGGTCAGGTAGCGCCAAGGCGTATGGCCTCAATGAACCCGTAATTGGGTTAATAAGTTTTAACCCTTATTGTGCAGTTCACGTGGTGCATACAAAGAACATCGTAGTCGAGGATCATGAAATAGTGTTAAATGGGGACTCCAAGCCAAATATAACAAGTATAACACTGCAAATTTCTTTAAAATAGGATGAAAAATAACGAAGTTATAATTTGTTAAAGTAGACACACGGAGAAAATACACAATATTTGCTAATAATGGCCAAATTACATGTTACTGAATAGATTTTCCTTCGTTTATCTATTGATCATGCTGAAAATGACTTGAATCTCTTAGAAATAGCTGTAAATGGTTTTTTTTAGCGTTTTTGTTTAATCCGCCCCCAAATGGGCCGTCGGCGTGCGGAGGAGCTCCTGGTTTGTGACGTCGCACCTTGGACAGCTCGAACCAGCAGCTGATCTGAGCTTGCACGCGCAGGTTGATGCATACGTATATATACACGTAAACAGATTGCTCGCACTGTAGGGCTACTAGCTTGCTATAGCTGGTGTGTCTCGGATTAATATGGTCTTTTATCACAACTGATTACACCATTGGACAATTACAGGGTTGTATATCCTTAGATATCGTGTTTTGAGATATTGTTTACGAGTTGTGATTATTTTGTAGATTTGAACTTGCAGCGATAGATTTTTGAAGAGTTTGCAATCATGATAAAGCACGAATTGCCTGTGTCTCATCTTCACCGAGGGCCGGGAACGGTGCGGCCCGTTGTGTTGTTGGTGAATCGTTTAATTTGCCCATTGACATTGGGAGATATTATGCTTAATTCCACGTAAATTTTATAGCGACTTCATTCTTAAGAAGATTATTCTGTGTTGAATCTATATTGATTTCAATATGATTTTTTTTAAAATATGAATCCCTCCAAATAAGGTTTTAAAGCAAAATTAATCATGACACGTCATGACTTCCCAACTATTTACATGGATTGACACTACCATCATTAATTTGACAAGGTGGTCGATCATGTCACATTTCCTCCAAATTCCTTATTTATCGAATTCAATGGCTACAAGACCAAAAACTTCCTTAAAATAAAATCAATATTATATTGAAGAGACAGATATTTAAGAATCAATGATGTAAGCATTGAATTGTTTGCAATATTTACAGTCTACTAATTTAGTTTTGGGCTTAATTCTTACACACGCACAGGATGGGGTAGTTTATATCAGTTCCGGCAGGAGCGGATGGAATACGTCGTCTCTCGTAAGACTGCTGCTTTTATCACACATGCAAAATCTGTCAATTTCACGGCAACAAGGTTCGGATCTACAATTAATGTCTATTTCATCTGAACAATATCTAAAACCATTGAAAAAAGCTTCCGTACTGTAACTGAAGAACTAAGGAGCTATTCCATCCAAAAGTTTTGGACGAATTATTGTTATAGCTAACGGATGAAATTATCTGGGGATCTTGCATCTAGCACAATAATATAAAGAGCTTACAAAACAAATGACATTTCAGATTTGTATCTTACAATTTATTTATAGTGATTATTGCGTTTCAATATTGTCACTATATGACAACAAAACTGAAAGGTGTGATCTTGAACCAGTCCACAATGAAAACAATGTCACTTTCGTTTTATTATCTTTTTTTTTTCACTCGTTCTTCGTGCTGAGGATAGGCCTTTTTCAATGATTGTTAATATAATGAAAAATAATTCATTATTGAAACGGATTAACTTATTTTAGATAAATGGTTAGGAGGAACAGTCGGCAAGAGATATCACCTTTGACCAGTTAGTCAGGGCCTGGGGGAAGCATGAGATGAGAAGAGAAAGTAATCTTTTCAAGAATCACAATGTGCAATGTACGCGATATAGCACAGTGCAGGATACGTGCATACAGTGGACACGGTCCGGGTGCCCAAGGTGTGACGTCATATCTCGACGCCCTTGCGCGGTACCGCTGAAGCCTGAAAATGGGGCCCTTCTTTGAAAGGTGATAACTCCGATCTAAAACACGATTATTGACAAGGGATTTAGATATTCTGATCAGTAAAGATTTTCCATTGCAGTGGTATGAATTTTGTTGCAATTAAAAGCAGTTTTGACTCTCCAGTTGTCTACTTTAAAGTTTTTCTTTTCCTTCTTTTTTTTGTTGTTGATGATAAAACAGTTCTGTGCATAGTCTCATGTACATTCAATGAGCAAACTTATGATGTCATTGATAAACTTTTTGTTGTATTTTATTACATGATTTTTTTTTGGTTGCATTTTTTCATGCATGTGTATTTAACAAAAAATCCCTTACATTGATATAATTTTACAGCAAGTATGATCTTAGACATTTCCACAATAGTCATTCCTGTTTTAATATTCTTGGAGCAGAAAATTTGAATAAATATTATTTCACATTATAGTAAAATACACACACACAAAAAAAGAAAAATAAAGAGTGAATAAATGACAATATCACTATTGCTCATTGAATATGCATGAGGCTATGGACAGAACTGATTTATTGAAATTTTCCAAAACTTAAAAAAAAACAAAAAAAAACATAAATATGGTATTTTCATTCAATTTTCATGAAATTTTCATTTTTTTTTTACTTGTTATATTTTACTCCACAGTTTCAAACTCTTAAAACCAGAGCCCGTCCTCCTTTAACATGCATAAACTGTGTGTGACCGTTTTATACATGAAGTTACAGTTTCCAGTTCGCTATAGTATTACCAGGCCTCAAGACGGTCTAAATATATCTGTCTGTTGGAGCAATCAGAAGTAGAATTTATTTAAACGAATGATTGGATTTGACATTGGATATTTCCTCTAATTATTGGTGTCCACAAACGAAGAGGGTACATTTAAACGACTGAAATATGTCGAGCGATCATCAAGCCAATTGTAAAGAGAGAGAAAAAGCGTTTATCGAGTAAAGACAGCGAGAAGGAAAAACGTGTGAAACACAGGTTTTTATTGTTATTTTTACTTTTTTTAAAAATAGGGTGGGGAGGGGCTGGGCACGCGAAAAGCATTTAAGCCTACCTAACGGTGTAAATGAGAAAGTGGGTCTACAACTCATCCAGCTAGAGTGAAGAGACTGAGAGTAGGTGGGTATTATAGATGATATATATATATATATATATATATAATTATATATATTATTATATATATATCTTATTAAAACGGGCCTTAAGGGAACTGAGAAGAATAGCTCTATTCAGTCACGATTCCCTTAGCGACTTTCTATAGGCGAAAAATTCCCCTTAACGCCAATTCAATAGGGTTAGGGATAGGGTTCGGTGGGGCGATATAAAAGGAGGGAAACAAAGAAATTCGCCTTAAGGACGAAAATAGGATATATATATATATTATTATATATATATATATAAATTTATTTTATGGTAAAGGGTATGATGAGTGAGTGGTAGTAGCAGGAGAATAAACAAGGGGGTAGAAAGAGAGGGAGAGTGAGACAGAGAGAGAGAGAGAGAGAGACAGATAGAAAGACAGAGAGAGAGAAGAGAGAGAGAGGGGGGGGGGGGAGAGACAGACAGGGAGAGAGAGAGAGAGGGAGAGAGATAGACAGAGAGACAGATAGAGAGAGAGAGAGAGGGGGGGGGGGAGAGAAGGAAGAGGGGTGGCCAGAATAGAATGAAAGATGGGTGATCACATTATTTGCTGGACTCTCATATATCGATCGTGTCAGATTACTTTTCAACACTATCTCGATTGCCAGCATCATCATCGATTACACATACTTAAATAAAACTTTAGGAAATAAGAATGCTTGTATGAATGGAATGAATCTTCACTCATATTTTAGACAACAGTATTTAGACCAAATAATGCTTTTTTTTTTCTTCTAATCAATTTTATCACACTCGTCATCTTTCAGTTTGATGTTATTGTACGTCGTGTTCGAAAACCTCGCCAAAGCATCGCAATTAAATCTTATTCAAAATTTTCGAGAATTAAGGCTTAAAGTGACATGTACATCTTCACCTTTACTAATCTCCCCAACTAGCAAAAATCTCACTGATTTAAAGTGATAATTGGCACTTTGCATTGTATGCACGCCAGTTTTGGCAACCAATTTCACGATTTCATATCTCTAGCCTGCAAACACAGACCCTTTTGGACACTTGAACAGAATTCTCATATAGACATGATCATAGTGCATTGGGTTTTAGCCGAGATCAGTTGCTCGGTTTTATAACGAGTAGCTGTCCAGTTCCTATGGTTTGAAGTATATAGTTACAACGATAAAACTCGACCTTATTCGTGCTATGATATAATTTATTTTCCTATTTCCTCAGTCTCTCTCTTGTGGCCCAAATTCTTTTTTATTTTCTAAGTGTATTCTATAAATGACATCTCAATCAAGAACACAAAATCATTATGAAGGCTTCATGTAGCCTCGCCCATTTCCTTCTACGCCTATGTTGCTATCGACTGAATCATTAAATTAATTGCATATGTTGGATGGCTCCTATCTCATTTCTTTTTACTTTAACCTCCATAGTTTACATTGTGTCTATATTCTGGTTTATTTACAGTTTAAGTTTATCAATCATGATATGATTATTGTATAAACCTTTTCTCTTTTTTTTAATTATTGAATAAAAAAAATGCAGAGACATCGATTTGCTTTAAAACTTCTGTGTCTGAAAGTGCAGACTACAACGACCCATCTTTTGACATTACAGAAGCGCAATGTGGTTTTCCTTCTTGTCATGCCAAAAGAGGACTCAGTAAACCAAGGCGACAGATCTACATCCGTGAGGAGGAAAAGAAGTCTTCTTGGAGGCTGACAGCGGCTTCCCTGGGACAATTTCTTAAAGGGGTTGTTTAAGGTTGTTTCAGGATCTGACTATAAAACACTCTTCAAGCTAATGATGTAATCATAATTGCCAAACTTTAGGTCAAACAGGAATCGCCTGATGAGACTTCAAAGATTATCGATGGCTAAATATTACCATTTACATAAGCGTACCTGTGTACACTTATGTTAACACTGCAGTCTATGGAGTAAAACAAAAATTCTGGTATTTCCGGTCACTTGCACTTTTTAACTTATCGTGTAGTATTTAAAGATGCGAAGGAACTGAACATTTAAAGATGCCAAGGAACTGAATTTAAAGTTTCACCTTGACACATTATTACATGCACTGACAGCATGTAGGACCCCAGAGCTCTGATTTCTGCAAGCCTCCACAAACTTTACTCAGTCCATTAAAGGGATTTGGTAACTTTCAAAAACAAGAGCAATCAGATCAAGATTAATAAAATTATATTTATACTGCTGCTAGCTCACCAGGCCGCTAGAGACGGGTACTATACAACAGGAAATAGGTGTATTTTGTGCTATGTGCAAAATCACATGGTTTTATAAACCATCCGGTGTCGGTTTATAAAATTTGAGTATGAAATCATTAATATCTCGAAGGTAAAGCAAGCAATTGGCGTGCAATTTTGAAGAGATACCAGACTGACCTAAGTGTTTATAATTATGTTGGCAAAATATGCTAAATCGAATAAAATGGATTTGAATATCATTCAATGTTACTGCATCCCTTTAAAGAAATATAATTTCTTCCTTAAGTTGCATGCATACACATCTGACCGTCTAGGATAAGGATACGGTGCTCTTATATGCTGATAATCCTCCAAGTTCCAAGCTATCAATTTATCTGTCATTTCAAGATTGATCAGGGATATATTAGTATTTTGTCGAGTATAGCACACTAGAGGCAAGCTTCCCGTTTTTGGGGTCACATGCGGGGAAAAAAAACAAATCTTGCTTCAATTTCTCCACACGGAATTTTCAGGCGAAATGCGTTTTTATTCAAAGATCTTTTAAATTGCTAGATACTTGAGTATTGTATTGTATGGTATTGTATTGTATTTATTTATTCACGGTAAAAACTCACAATCAGCCAAACAGACTGCTTTTCAGCGAGTCCGTGCTGGTACAAATATACAGGTGTAAAATAAACAATATTACAGAAAATTAACATACTTAATATAGTATACATATACATGTAGTACATAATGAATGCAAGCACATAATAAAAACTGTAGTTTTGAGACGTTTCTTTGTAAGTTCAAAAATAAACTAACGTTGAAATCAGGAGGTTTTTAAAATCAAAGTTTTCAGTTATAGATTTGACAGCTACTCTACTTAAGGATCTGAACATATTCTCTTTTCCAAATATTAAACCAAATACTCTGAAGGGTAGCTGAAAGAGAAATCAAACACACGGAAATTTCAAAATCTAGTCGAAAATCTAAATTTATTTTTAAAGCTCTTTATTAATGTTGTTAACATATCACATCACTTCAAATCAACCTGTCATAAAAGTATCTAATTCTGACACAAAATATAAACTCTGCTAAAAGACATCAATAAGGCACATACATGGCACACTTTAAAAGTGACAGACCTGATCATAATCCATAATTAACTTTTGTTTAAGAAAAAATGTTTGTACATCAAACAATTTTGATATAATATTACTTTGACTCCGTGCCTTATGTTATTCATATAAAATTGCACTCAATAATAATATATTTTGTAAATTGTGTTCAAGTCTATACATGTAAAACTCAACCATACGAGAAATGAAATAAACGTATTTCGAATAAGATATTAAACTGATGATTTCAATTACATCAAAAATTATTGCATCACAATATAAGGCACAAATACAAAAGAAATATTTTTCTTTATTTCGCCGACACCCGTAATATATAAACCAATACATGTTACAATATGATTTTGTAGTTCCAAACTTTATAGGATTCAACAAAATAACAAAAGATAAATGAGAATATTATTAAATAAGTATTAACGTGATTAAAGTCTTAAACGTTGTCAATATTTCATAATCGTTTTGAGTAATCTTTTTCCCCCTTCCTGCATGAAGGCTTAGCGGCAGATCAAGGAATATGGCGCAAGAAAATGGGGGCAGCGGGGCTCTTACTTACAAAATTTCCAAGAAATATGCCGTCTATGCATGTGCTCTTTATTTTCAAATTTACCGTTTTCCGGATCCGCAACTGGATGCCTATACAAAAATATTTGAAACAACTAAAAGTGTTGTTTAAGCCGGTCACTCTGACAATTTCTGTTTAGATTTGAAACAACGTTGTTGAAATTTTAAACAACGTCGGTGAAATTTTAAACAGCCACCATTGAAAACCGGGCTTCAAACTTAATATCTAACTTCGGTTATTTAAAATTTTCACAACGTTATCTAAAGTTTTAAACAGAAGTTGTTAGAGTGACCGGCTTTAATATTTTAAACATAAGCGTTTTACAGTGTAAGGAGTAGTTTGAACAAGATATTGGGAGGGGGAGGAGCTCGGCGGTGGGGAGGGGTGCGTTAACGCTTCTATCATTGCCAATG
Organism: Paracentrotus lividus; assembly: GCA_940671915.1. Taxonomy (NCBI): domain Eukaryota; kingdom Metazoa; phylum Echinodermata; class Echinoidea; order Camarodonta; family Echinidae; genus Paracentrotus; species Paracentrotus lividus. Next base: position 29,931,910 of record CALNVZ010000218.1, read on the forward strand.
TTGATCCACCAAGGAAACTCACTTCCTCTTGCACGTTAACCTAATCATCCCCCTTGTTTCCGATCTCTACCCCCTATCTTGGTTACCCCGTTATACTGTGAGACACTGTATACAGGGTATCTCATAAAATTACATTCATCCTCCAAAGATGACACCGTCCCTTGTCTTTTCTCATCACATTTCAGGGATATCTCTTACAATGTCCTGTAAGGTTTGATTCGATTTTCAACAGGAAAAGCATCATATTAAAAGAAAATATTATCATCATGATCGAGGCAAACGAAGTTTGATGGAGATCATTTTTTGAGATCGGTTATCATATGTATACGTTGCCCCTTTACGGTGCGTTAAATACACAAAAAAAAAAAAAAAAAAAAAAAAAAAAAAAAAAAATCGAAATTAATTAATTAATACTTGAGTAAGCACTGCAACCTTTCGTAAAGAACATAAAAATGAGGTTGCGCAGGAATTCAAATTTAACTGATCTGAAATGAAGCAGTTCAAATGTGTAACGATAGACCTTGGCACTGAAAAACATACATGAATATATATTGATGTTATACAATACATGATCATTCATGCACTTATATTTGAATCCATAAGTCATGGCATTCATACATATTGAAAATGATTTATCATGGAACCATCAGACGATCTGCAAATGTCTAAACTGGATATTTTTTTAACTCATCCGAAGTGATAGTAAATTCCTGCGCAACCTCATTTCCATATTTTCACGTGGACATCCTATGATGCCCCCTTCACGAGGTTTGACACCTGTTTCTTTACCTTGCCCCTAAATTAATTAATTAATAAAGCAGGTGTCAATTTGACAATATCAAAATGGTTCGTTAACCCGAGCCAACTAAAATGGTGACGAATGCAAAACCAGCTGATGAGCTAACCAAAACTGTATACACTTTATGTTTTATAAAGCTATCTAAATTTTGCAAAATACTGCTATGACATACATGTACGTGACTGTGTGTAATTTAGGTTTAAGTTGTCTTATGAGTATAAAGTGGATGCTCTGAAAAGATGAAGCACTGATTTTTCATTCACTCTGTACTGGGCGAGTCAGAATAAAGTAAATCCGAATAATGGAATTAATGGAGACGAAATAAACTTAAGTTACACAAAATAAAATCAGTATAATATATAACTACCGTTGTTTTTACTTTCTAACGATAAACTGGTTATTACAGAGAGTCATGCATCACTAAACAATATTGTGTAGAATTACATTTCGCAAAACTATTCACGTTTTGTTATTGTTTCTTTAAACTTGGGATTCCTTGTCCAAGCAAGAAGCGTTCATAAAATGCTTCTTGTGTTGAAAATATACAAAAAATATATGTTTGGTAACTCGGCCAGTAATAATCTTTGATTTTTTTTTAGTCGACACAAGGTAAAATTAACTAAGATAAGAATTGTCGTTTTCTATACAAAGGCATCTCTTTATCTGTTAATGAAATTATATACAACATTATCATTTACACCCATATATACATATTTAAGAACGTGTTTTGACATAAAATTATCAGATGCACACATTTACTATCATCACCTAAAACGATAATTGAGTCTTCTTTAGCGCGATGACGTTAGTGAAACGCATACCTCAGTGGCGAAAAATATTAATTATACTTCAAAAATAGCAGTCAAAGTTTCATTCTCTGCGGTCAGTTGATCATTCTTCATGATCATGATTTATCCTGCAGCACAACGAAACAATTAATTTCCCACACACATTGTTTTATATGGATCCTCAATGTTTTATGTGTTCTAAAAAACCTGTTGTAATTTCTTGAGTTTTAAAGTCGTAATATATTTACCCGTATGATCATGAAGATGACGTCGTCGTTGTCGTCGCCGTTGTAGTTGATTCTTTACCATGTTTCTTGTAGAGAAAAACAGCTAACGCACCGAGCGCTACGACCACGAGAAGAAACACCACGAACAAACCCGCAATCAGGCCCCAATTAGGAGTACCCCGACGTAATCGTCCCGTTTTGAAATTCGATTCGTTTGGCAGTAGCCCTTCAGTTTCTGTAAAGATACCCAAATCATTGATTGCATTATTTATCCCCTCATCACCGCTCCCGATCTCATTCGTAACAGTATTTTGTTGACCGTCGGCAACGATTTCATTGTCGATGAGGGTTCCTTGCGTAGAGGGCGTAACAAAGGCTTCTGCAATGTTGTTTGTGGTGTCTTCTATTGGCTGAGTTGTGTTTTGGACAATGTTAGCATTTGTTCCTTCTTGATTAACATCGGGGCTGATACCACCATTGGCCGTTTGGGAAGGATCTATTTCGTTTGCCTCAGTTGCAGTTGCGTCGACCGGTTCTCCTGTTTCGGTCTCAGGGAGGTTGTCTACCTGGCCCACCGCATCGCCTTTGATTACAGCTGGGGTTTCATTTTCTGAGGACAGAGACGACACTGAACTGAAACTGGAAAGAGATGAAGAAGATGATGATGATGAAGACTCATATAGCACAAAACCTTCGACCCCGTCATTGACTACAAGTGGGAGCTCAGGTAGTGTAGGCCCTGCTGCTTTCGTTGTTGCCTCTGTGGTTGGTATTGTTGTAGGTGTGGATGTAGTAGTTGGGGGTGATGTTGTAGTGGGAAGAGTGGTTGTAGTATCTGCTATAAGTATAGTAGTGGCTCGAACCTTCTCCACGATATTCGTGGAGGATAGTGGAGGAACATCTGTAGCTGCAGTCTCGAGGATATCAGGTGTGCCGATGCTGTTAGACTGTACCCACAGGAGTCCTACAGCTGATCCAGAATAGCTGTAATCCTTCTGGGTCACCTCGCATTTAACCAAAGCATAATCGTCTTCCATGGTGACAGCCTCAATCAGGAGTCTTTGGCCGCCACGGATGTAGGTGAATCGTGGCTCCCTGCCATCGATGGGTTCGTTGTTGATATACCATTGGTAAGCAAGGTTCGGCATTCTCTCAGTAATGCAAACGAAGGTGAACGCTTGGCCAACCTCCACACTGGCTACTACTGGACGGAGCAGAACACCTAGGCTACTACGAAGCGGAGTCAGCGAACATGTACGTGGTTGCTGTAGGGCAGCGTTTACAGCAACACACGTGAATCTTACATCCGAATCTTCTTCTGTCAGGGTCATGGAGTAGCGGACTATCGGATCACCTTTGTGGTGGCGCCCTCTCTTCGTGATTAGTCGAGTTGTCCCTCGAACCCAGGACAACGTCGAGGGTGGATCGCCTCCCCGCGACTCACATGTCAGTGTGATGTTATCCCCGATATTAGCTCTCCTTATTGGATCAATCGCACACTTTGGGTATCCTCTATCTGGTGGTCGAACCACTCGGACTTTAGCAACTTGACTGTAATAATTGAAATTCAAAAAGAAGACGCAAGCGTACCTCCCCTCGTCTGCTTTGGTCACATTGTTGATACGGAGATGATACTCTCCTCTGTCAGCGTCTCCAGTGATTGCAAACCTTGTCATCTGCTCTTCACCAATCTGTCCGTAAGGGTTCATTCTCCTGTTGAGGCTGATGTACGATCGTGTATCAAGGTTCTGCCAGTACAGATGAATACCAGCCTGGTTGTTGACCGAACAATGAAGCTTGATTGTGTCTCCGGCGATTGGGTTTGCGCTCTCGGGCTGCTCACGGAACGATATGGCGGTTGAACCTCTCACAAGCACCATGAACAACATCCATAATGAAATCATTTTTAAATATAATGTTATTCCATTTAACTTTGCCATGTTTCTAGAGGATTCCTCTCCGAAGAAAAATAAAAACACACAGGTTGTAATGATTAAGAGTTCACGTGTCGCACCGCACTATTAGAAAACGTGATAAAGGAGCAACTTGAAAGTTAACTTCAAAACTTTTCACATGAACATTAAATCCTGCAGCCTGATTAATTATCTCTAACTCTTCACTATACTCTGGCAAAAACGTCTGCAATGACCAACATCAGCAACAGTTCATAATATTGTAAGCGAGATGTGAAAGTCCATGAACTGATATTCGTCTCAAGTACTCTCAACAAATGCCTCACTTTGATGACCAGTCCTCTTTATTAACAAAGCTCATTATAGGCGCGAACGAAATCTTGATCGAATCAAACACACGCGGTCGGATGATAATGAGGCAATTAATCGTTTGTCCTCTCCGAGATATACAAGTCTCTGGTCTGGATAGGATTCCGTCTCTATCAAGGCGAAGACAAAATTGTTTGAGAGTGCTTTATCTTGTCTGCTGCTTCCCAACTGTCAATCGCTATGACTAAACTTTCCGGGAGTAATAAAATATTTGACGCTGGCTTGAGCTGATTCTGACTCTGGCAACGAACGAGGCAGTGGCGCGCGTGCCGTTTTACCCCCGAAAGATTATCACTTTGGACTTAACGTGTGCATATGTGCGGAATCCTTTCCAATCCATCGTGCATGATGATGGAGTGATGGTGGATCAATTCAATGACATCACTTTTAGATCGTTAAAGCAATTCATCTTAAAGAAGAATGAAACCCTGGAACCAATTAAATTGTATCCAAAGAAAAGTCAAAGAAACAGAAAGTTGATGATCAGCATTTGAATGTTGTGATCACTAATGCTTTGAAGATACTCAAAATGGCAATAGAACCAAGATTTGTGACGTCGTTCTTTAATAACTTCCCTATTACTTTTACTCTTAACTTGGTTCTTTCATCGACTCTGTCAGGAGACGAGGACATGTAATACAACAGTTTTCACAACATATCATCTACGAAGAATATGTTCTTCCACTAGAATGAGAAAAAGAGATATGTTTGTATTTTGCAGGGGACGGGGAGCGTTTTTTTAAAGTGGAGGGGCTGAGCCGAAAGTGGGGGCTGAAAAGGCTAAAAATCACATTAATGTATGGTCATTTTTGTGTTTTTGTACATATTTGCTTAAAAATTGGGGGAGGGGGGCTGGGCTGAAGGGGCTAAAGGTACACGTGCACATTGAAATCCACTAATACCTGAAATGATTTTCTTCATCTCTCTCGATTCATGATTTGGATCATGAAGCAGAATTTATAATCCTATAATTACTGATTTATCAACGCTTATCTTTTAAGCAACTCTATACATACATATTGTAAATCCTAAAAATTAATGAGTTTTATGAATTAGACAAAGTTGATTTGGGACTTTTGTTTGTAAATAGATAACCAAAATGGTTGTTACGGCGCCCATTAACATGATTAACAATAACTTTTAGTTTCTCCCCGGACTATTAGTTTGCAGGCACAAACCATGGACCTATAAAATTCAGAATGATATAGGTCCATGCACAAACCTATGTTGTTCGCTTACTAGGGTCTGAAAAAAAGAACTAGATTCAATTCGTGTACTGTAGCTTCTCTTTTTTGACACAGACAGTGAATTTGAAGGCTAGCCTCTACTCTAGACTGAAGTTTGTTTAAGTATCAAATTGAGTCTGTGCTTGAAGACTAGACTATTAGCCTACTCCCGAAAAAAAAAACACGACCCACTAATTACGGCATCTCTAATTATACCCATATTATTATAAGTAAAGGTATAGAGGCTTATTTGAAGATGTTTTATTGCAGTTTTCTGTGGATAATTATCCAAGGGCATGGTTGTTCTGGTAGCGAATTATCCTATGAAGACGTTTTCCAGGGTAAATGGTTTGGGGGTGGGCTTCAGGTTTCTGTTTGCACCAACTTTTTCATGGCGTTAGATGGCGCTATGCCGTTTGATGCAGTGTCAAAATTGAAAGTTTATTCAGCAATTTACTCGATAATTGAGGTTTAGAGAAACCCTGGCAGTAACAAAAATTGTTTCGTTGAACGAAAGTTGAAGTTTGGTAATTGATTTCGGAAGCATTAGTAATAACGCAATGTTTTTTTTTTCTTTTGTAAATTGCGGCTTCCATTAATACAGTCAACTCTGCTTAAATTGAAAACGGTCGGTTTTTTGATAAGCGGTTAAATTCTTGGCGGTTTGAACGTAAATGTATAGTAGACAAAAGCAGTGTTTCGCTTAATTCGGAGCGATTTCTTTGTATTCCGAAACGTTTGATTTATGCAGAGTCGCCTGTAACGTAGGGCAGGTCGGGAGTTTAATCAGAGAGCATTTTGGGATTTTGCGGACACTTCACACGCAATTTAACAAGTCAAGGATTCAGACGTCGTGTCAATGTCTGTCTAATTTTGTGTCAAGTTTTGAGCAATTTGCTCAACGGTCAACAAGTTATTATGTCCTGCCAGAAAAGCGTAAGTTTTCAAACTTCTAGAATACTTATTTATATTGTGTGTATGAAATCCAATATCGAGTAAAATTCAGTTTGTTATAAATTTGTTAATGGGTCATGAGTAATGTGAAGTCGGGTCATAGGTTACCGGATATTCATTTATACGGAGGGTAGTTGTATTTGTGATCCGCTTAATATGAACAGTGTATAGACAAGTTATTGTATCTCAATAAGTGCAGAAATAACGCACGTTTAATTATTGTAAAGATATTAAAACAAATTTGAGAGTTTGAGAAAGACGGTTAGTTTGTTTAGATAAGGGTAAATTAACAAACAGAATTTGAACGATGATGTATGACATTGAGTGTCTAAAACATAAATGTAAATAATACTAAAATAGCGGGCTCCGTGTCGCCCTCTTTTGATTGAGAGTGTTTAATGGTGTTTCGATCTCGAAAGTAAACATCGAGATTGATGTGCATTAATTTTATAAAACGGGAAATTAATTGTTTATGATTGGAAATATAAATTGTTCGCAAATATAAATTGTTCGCAAATATAAATTGGGACAAATTTGTTTTAATGTTACAATTGATTGTTATTGGTAGCTATAACAATCGGATACCCAACTATTAATATGTTGTGTTATGGTTTTCTAGAGGTTGACAATTATCTTATGGAAAATGTCGTTAGTAATTAAGATTTATGCAAATGAACAAGTAAACTAATTGCAACTTATTGAAAGAAAGTCATGTTTGATTTGGCATGTTAGATGACATAATTAACGAAAACAAAGTCAAAACAATATGAAATGTTATGATTCGATATTTGATTATCTAAAGCAAACTGTACGACATTATTTGAGGATAAAGATAAATATTCCGACTTACGGATAGGTTTATGATTTATTACCATGGTAACAGAAAAGGAATTAATTATAGACTCATAGATTAAGACGCCAATAATAATGACTAAAACAAATTCATGGTTTAAGATGCTAGATTTATTTCAATGCCATTGAGATGTAAACCTGATTATGAGTTCATTTATGTAACAATGAAAAAAGACTTAATATTTATTGTTTTATGTTTTTCTTTAAACAGATCGAATAAAATACTGTACGATACGGCAGGACGTAACGGTTTATGATTCCTTCTTTCGACTATCCAGAAATAATAAAGGGAGGAATAAACAGTGGATAATATTGACGTAGTTAATAAGACTTTTTTTGTGGGGTTTTCCCGAAATTATTCAAATCTGCCGGTCGAATGCGCTCTCACTGGAAAGGGCCGGGGGGGGGGGGGGGGTCACACAACTTATGATGTGCTCGCATGAACGTCTGTTTTTTGTCAGCCTTCCGCCGTCGTCGAAGTTTAAGGGTGTTTTCAACTTCAATCGCCGTGTGATCAATCAAGAAATAAGGACACCTTGGCATGTAAGATATATTTCACCGTGTTTACGTTTTTTTTTTTTTTTTTTGGTCTAATGTCGAAAAGGGGTGTACATTTGAATTTGGTGTAATACGCCAATTTGAGTCAATTTTCAGGGTGTGTGACGCGCTTGGGTAGCATATTTTTTTTTTTTTTTTAATTTTTATTTGAATGACCCTCCCCACACACACACACCACAACCACACACTATGTAAAACAGAAAATGTTTTAAAAATGGCTCGGAGAGAAAATTAACCTAGAGTTATTGCCGGGGGGGGGGGGGTGGGGGAAGGAGGTTCCTCATCGATCACGAAAATTAGGATATTTCTGGATGGGATGGCGTATAATAAAAAGATGATAGATTTTTTTTTTTGGTGCTAGTATTGATTTCTTTACAATGTAATATGCAAACTGATTTGTTTATCGGTTAATATACATAATAATGTGTGTCATCAGTGATTGTAAAGTAGGTATCATTTCGAGTAATTGTAATTTTAGCCTTACAATAGTAATACTTCATTTTCTCTTTGAAGGTGGCAGTACATGCTTGGCAAAACGATAATTATTACTGCTTGAACTGTGTCTGGAATGAACTCAAAATCTTGAGCGGCTTTCGGGGGAACAACAGAAACGCTGCCGTCATCTAGTCAGTCTTTTGATAAACATCCATGAAATAACCCCGTGCAATAAGCGTTGATCGTGTGTACACATCACGTACCGACATATGTGATGCGTCACGTCGAAATGAGAGACTACTCGCGATTTTTGAAATCCATTTTATTTGATATTATTGATCCCTGATTCATTGCTTGAATTTGAATATATAACCCGACTGTAAAGAGTAAATAGAAGTGGAGATATTAGCCTCTGAACGCGAGGAGAATTGTGCTTCTTGAAAATCAAAATCAAGAGAAAAACGTCTGCGAAGTTTGACTTCCGTTTGACTCCGCGCCAGAAAAATAAGAACATTTTGTCACCGTTGTACTCACCGAAATGCCTAGCAAACCACTTGTTCCAAAGGTGAAACGATTGACCAATGAGGAGGCTGCATTCGGGTATACAGAGAACAATACTCGTCCGTCACGCATGATCGAGGCAAGCGCAGCAAGCGGAAACAACGGCGATGTTGTCTAAATAACATTCAATCTTCTCAACAAAAAAAGAAGCTGAATTTTTGTTAGTTGTTTTATATTTTCGTCAATAAATAAAAACGTCATGCTCTTTCTAATTGTTTAAGAAAAAAGTCCGCTCTTTTAAGAAAAGTGTTTACCAATCCTGGCGCTAAATTAGTTAGAAACAAAACTTTTTAAAAACCTTTTTGGGGGTTTTATTCCGATGTTTGCGTGCGTTCTTTGAATGTCGAACGCGTATACTCTTACTCATAATAAAGCGAGTCATTTTGATCTGAACTCTGTTGGAAATTTTTGAACATAATAATGGTCTATAGACTAAATTATTCTTGTACAGGGCTTATGCATTTTGTTTATATTCTTTGAATAAGTATATGATAGAGATAGCCTCCAAAAATGTTTTAATAAATATTTGCGCCTCACGAATGTATTTAGAATTTCTCTGATCACGTTTTATGAGTGGCTAGGTTAGCTTAAGACAATGAAAATAAAAACGTAAATGATTTGCTCGATCTCGTCTTTTATTGATCAAACTTGTTACCAGTAATAAGAAGATATTAATAATTTTTAGAAATGAATTATTTTTAAGAGTAAATCGTATTTGTTTCGTCGTGTTTAGTAAAACGCTACTTTCTTAAAAACACGTTACTTTGTAAAATAAACTGCAGAAGACTTTAACCTAAATACTTGTATCAGAAGTATTATCACGTCACCTCTTTTGTATCCTCTATGTTTCCCTGATGGAACCAAATTTGTTTATAGGGAGGTTTTAATTTCCCATCAGGACAACAGATATCGTGACCCCTAAAATAAAATGCTGAAATTAACATTCATTTGGATCCAGAACGCTAAGTCAAGCAATAAGTAGCTTTTCCCCACATAACCCCCCCCCCCCTCTCCCCCACCCGATTGTTAGATTTGACATTCGTTTGCGTGCTCCGCTATCCCGGATGAAACAGCTTTATTCACAGCAGGTTGTGGCATCGCAGCTAAAGAGTGCAGCTAAAGAGAGTTTAGTTCGCTATTCGCTCACAAAAACGAAACAAAAAGCCAGTTGAAATCACACATCACACGACCGTGAACGTCCAATAAACAAAGCCATGCGTTGCTAAGGGCGGAGCTAAACGGAGAGGGGAAATGAGCGTGGACGTTCGCTTATATGTCCGGAAAAAAAAAAATTATGACCGAAAAAAACACTCGCCGAAAAACTGCTTTTTTACCACTTTCCTGTTATCATTTTCACTCATTTTTTTTAACAGAGCAAAGATGAAGCATGGTAGAACCAGAAAATCAAAAAAAAAAAAACCCTCAAAATTTTGAGTTTTTTATTAGTTTGTCGATTTACTCGGATCTTTGATCTGCGACTTCTCTCTCATTTCGACAAGACGTATCACATATGTCCCCATAATCACAAGGGACACATTATCAACCAATAATCACCTCAAAATACATCTTCTCTAAAAGAATTAGTTTCGCTTATTCCTCTTTCTTAAGTTTTTCATGACTGCCTGCTATTGTCATAAAATTAAAAAACACTTTGACCAAATTAATCAAGGTACTATCAAATAATTCGTTTTTCTGTTTTGAAAACGGAAAAGCAAAAACGGAATATTGGGCAAAAACTGATTCTGATTTGGTGAAAAATAACAGAATATTGAACACCTCTTCTGATTTCCTTTTTTCGTTTTTCCGTTTCCAAAACAGAAAAACGAATTATCCGATAGTACCGTTTAATATTTCCTTTTTCCTTTTTCTGTTTTGCGTGCGAAGCCAGAACAAAGACATTCGAAAGGGAAGAGAGGACACTCGTATACCGGGCAATGTAACGCTCTAAATTAATTATGTATTTAACATGTAGCAAATGAGCGGCTTTCAAAGTATAGGAATGTGCGTCCCTTGTGCCCCTGTCCCTTGTGCCCCTGCCTTGATCCGCTACTGCAGACCTGTCAAAACTCCTCTTTTTTGGGGGGGGGGGGCATGTGGCGAATTAGAAGTGGACCAAAATTATTTCAGATTTTGGCAGACCCAATATTTTTTTTCTCAATACGTCACGCCAGACCGTGCGAGCAAAAAGCTACATCAATTTTATACACGTCAAGATTACCAAGCGATTAAGGGGGGGGGAGGGGGTCGAGCGGGAGCGACCCGTACCAAACATTTAGAAAAAAGGTTCCTTGATTTGGGGCCTTTGGGCCCTTTTCCCTTGTATTTATTATTATTTTTTTTTTTTGGATGCATGATTGATGACAAACCCAAGTAATTCTTATCCCTACCTCTATGGATGATGATCTTTTGGCTTGCCGATGCCCAACAAAAAGCATGTTCCCCCCCCCCCTTATCGCTCGACCAACGTGAATGAAAAAACATGATTCTGGCTGGACGTATAGGGACAACGTGTGCATGCCAGAATCTGACATTTCAATATTGGGCTCCCAATGTAATTCCCCATGTAACTGCACCCCCCACCCCCCCCCCCTTCAGGACTTTCGACAGGTCTCAGTACGGGGATCAGACAGGGCGCAAGGGACGCACATTCCATACTCTGAAAGCCTCTCATTAACTGTACATGTTAAATACATAATTAATTTAGAGCTTACATTGCCCGGTATACGAGTGTCCTCTCTCTTCTCCTTTGATGTCTTGTTTCTGGCTCCGCACGCAAAACGGAAAAAGGAAAAAGGAAATATTAAAGTCTATTGCTTGCTAGCACCGTATTTCTCACTCTACCGTGATCATTGATGACATTTCGTTCTTGTCTTGGAAACGGAAAAACGAAAAAAGGAAATCAGAAGAGGTGTTCAATATTCTGTTATTTTTCACCAAATCAGAATCAGTTTTTGCCCATTATTCCGTTTTTAACGAATTATCTGATAGTACCTTGATTCAAATTACTACAAAATTAAAACACGAACGACACAAACCGTTACGATCACAATAGGATACAAACGAATCACGGCTTCCTCCTTAAGAATATCACGAAATAATAATTGCACTTTTAACAGATAAACATATTCAATTAAATATTTTGTGCACAATTTTAAATCAACAGAAACTTATTTCTCCTTTCTCCTTTCTTTCATTCTTTTCAGCCCCTTAGCCTCCACTCTAATCCCTTCTTTGTTTACTTTTTCCTCCCTCTCCCAGCTAATCATCTCCCTTTTGTTGTTTGCTGTTTGATCACACCTCCTCTTGCTTTTTGATTGGCTGGCTTCTTCACTCCTTTTACATCCCCTTTTTGTTCTCTCCCTTTTGGCTTGCCACTTAGGTGTAGCTTTTCTCTGTCTTTCTCTATATCCATGTTTGTTCCTTACTTTTCTGTGTCATTTTGTCTCTGACGAAGATTCTGCTAGGATCGAAAGCTCAGGCTCCTTTTGACTTCAGAAACTTATTTTGATACAATACATCAAAAAACGGAAATGTGTAGTAAAATCATTATTTTATTTTGCTAATAAGACACGGCAATGCAAAATAAAACATTTACTGAAAAATAGGACACGGTCATGAAAATTCAAAAAATCATTTAATGATAGTACACTGCAATGTACACTGCCCTCCAAAAGTTTGCGTACACCGGATACCAGCTATGTTTTGCATAATTTTAAGGCATTTTATGTCCAGTATTTCAGTTCAAATGATATTAAAGTACAAACAATATATTATGCACACAATATACGTCACGATTATCCCACCAAGTCTCATTGGAATTCAGAAATTAGTCAAAAATATGCAAAAGGTGCAAAAACATGATTTTGCACTAATTTATTCAATTATTGAAAATAACATATCTCGGCCAATAATGGTCCGATTAATGTAAAATTTTGTATGGATGTTGAGGCAAATGTGAAATATTACCCTGTACTATTTGTTTGTATTTTGAGGCAACAATTTATTAATTATTATAATTTATGCAAATTAAGGGTCTATTTCTAAACATTTATCAATATATTGTTTAAAAAATTGATGTGAAACCCAATTACTTGTTAAAGTCCCAGACCGGACCGAGAAATGAAAATCAAAATTACATATAAAACGAAAGCTAAATTTCTTCATAATACAACACTTCCCAATTTAAGCATTTTTATCTTCCATCTAGAAAGTATTTCATTAAAAAGGTGATCGAACCTCAACCAAGCCATCCCTCCCAAGTACTCGAAAAAGTACCCCCATTATATTGGTGCGGCTGATGACGTCAAAAATGTTAACGGAATGCTACATGCTAAATGCTGAATGAATTTGCCCTTTCATTTCATAACAATAGAATTCTAGCACACATGGGGTCTATTGTTCTGACATAGCAATACAAACGTGTTTTCTAAAGGTGAAACCCAATTATGCCTGGCAGTAGCATTCCCTTAAACTTCTTTGACGTCATCAACCGCGCCATTAAAATAGGGGTAACTTTTCGAGTATTTGGGAGGGATGGCCTGGTTGAGGTTCGATCATCTTTTTATGAATACTGTTATGAAAATTTAATTTATTTGGGGGTATTTATGTTATACGCCTACTTAGCTTTCAATCGATGTAAGGTTGTATTTCGTCAACGGTCTTTAAAAGTTGCCAAGCATAACAGTCAACAACATTGTGATTAAAAAATTTGAGTTTCTCATGAATTTCTTTGTATTCTTTTGTTTCAATAATTTCTATTGTCTTTGATTGTGTTTGTTTTTATGTATTTCTTAATGTTTTTGCTTCTTTTATGTTTCAGAAATGTTCCTTTATTGATTTCAAGATATCCAAGATAATGTTAAAGGCCTTTTAAACGCAATTAAGAGCGTGGTTGAACATCAAGGGGTACATTTAGTACACATTTAAATAGGCACTACAATTTATTTTTTTTTGGTATTTGTAAACTTTCCTAATGACACGTCAAAGCAATGGTTACTTACTAAATAAATCTTTATACAAAGACTGAATTATACCTATTCTGACTGGGGGAGGGGTTTCGGTCAATTTTACCAATTATAAAACGTTCGTGACCGCTGCGCAATATGCTTTTGGTGACTTTTTCCTTAGTACAACTTTTGTTCAAAACAAACTGCACACTGTGTTGTTAGGTGATACAATATTGTATTATTGCATGTCAGACCTAAATAGAATGTAAAATAGCATTTTGCTTTCATTTTCGAAACTTAAAAGAGCCAAAAACATTAAGAAATACATACAAATCAAAACAATAGAAGACAAAAGAATAATAGTTACATTTATATAGCGCTTAATACATATATCCACCTTGGTGTTTCTAAGCGCTTATACTAGTGTTAACTAATTATTACCCGGCTTAGCTAGGCTACCCCGAAAGGTGCTCACAGCATTCAAGGAATTGCTTCCTACTGGTACCCATTCACCTCACTTAGGTCAAGTACGGCAAATTTGCAGGTTGACACCTTGCCGAAGGGTGCTAGTGGTATGGACGGGATTCGAACCGCGTACCTTGTGATCGTAAGTCCGCTGACTTATCCACTCGACCACACCACTCCCACATAAAAAGAAAATAATAAAACAAAAGAATACATACAAATTTATTAGAAACTTCAAATTTTTTACTAAAATGTTGTTGACTATTACACACATCAACTTTTGACAGGAGATTGTACTTCAAAACACTTTTTTTCAAAGCCAAATATTGATAAATATGTAAAAACACACCTAATAAATATTAATAATTAATATATTTATACTTTAAACTACAAACAAACAATGCAGCGCTATATTTTACATGTACCTAAACGACAATGCAAAATTTCACATTGATCGGATCATTATTGACGCAAATATTCAATTTTTTCAATAATCCTATAAATTAGTGCAAAATCATGTTTTTGCCCCTTTTGCATATTTTGGCTAATTTCTAAATTCCAAGGAGACTTTGTTCCATAATTGTGACGTATATTCATTGAACAATGTATGTTTAGTACTTAACAACATTTGAACTGAAATACTGTATATGAAATGCTTTAAAATGATCCAAAACATAGTTGGCATCAGGTGTACCCAAACTTTTGGAGGGCAGTGTAAGGTAAAGCCATTATACAGTAGAATAATAACTTTAAAAAAAAACCGCTATGTAATTGATTCACATCAATTATCAAAATTTATGAAATTGATAGACATGACTGATTTAGCAAAAACTTAACAATTCAAGCGACAACAAAATGGTGCATGAATTCTCGTTTGCTAGATTCGTCACATATTCATGATCAAATGTCATCGGGCTAAAACATTTTCTGTATGCAAAATATAAATGTGTAAATATGCAAATTTATTTCATATTGGTGAATACATTGACCTATTTGCATCAAAATCAGATTACGTGAAGAAGTGTTGTTTGACATCATGGGCTATCGATACAATTCAGTCACGACTGGGGGGGGGGGGGGGGGGCGGAAACATCGGAAGGTGAATAAATAATCCACTCAAACGGAATAAAGCATAACAAATAACATATATTTATAGATCCAAAATTCGCATATTTTACACGTTATGCAGAAACTAATGAAAATGTTTGCCAGCGCGAAGCGCGAGCCGAAAATTTTGCCTTATACTAACATTTTGCATTGTATTTGACAAACATTTTACCTCTTTATTACCTTCACAAGCTAATCACTACATTAAAAAAAATTAAGCTTTAAAAATCAAGGGGGACGATCCCCCCAGAAAAAATTGAGGGGGGGGGGGAGACACGTCCCCCCTGTCCCCCCCCCCGGATCGACGCCAATGCTTCCAGAACACCATTACAGAAAATAGGTATATGGGGTATGAAATTTTACAAATTTCCCGTTATATAAATGTACAGAATGATTCTGTCATAAATATACAGAATGAATCTGCATTCTTTTCTGTAATTTTTTTTAAAAACAGTGTATGTACATACTTGATATCATAACAAAATTATTATATCATATTTTACAATATTTACACTATTTACATTTGAAATTATTTAGAAACTGATATAAATATATCCTGCAAGAAGAATTGTTTTAAATGCTAGGTTAAAAGTTTTCCGTGATTTACAATCTTTAATATCATTTTGTAAGAGCGTTCCATATAACAGCACATGAATAAGAAACAGATTGTTTTCCAAGATTCGTCCTTCATGTACTTTGATGAGTTATTTTCTTATTTTTGTACACAAACAATGCTGATATTGTGGAATAATTTACAGTTCATATCTGCATCACGACATTTTCTTTTTTAAGGAGAGAATATGAATATGATTTAAATTTATTTTTTTATAATAGTTGTCATCTTGTTTATTATTTAAAATTTTAAATATTCAAAATATTTGTCAAATGTTAAGGTTCACCCAGTGTGGGTTCAATCTGGGCGGGGTCAACCTGTGCAGTTTCAACCTGTGCGGGATCAATCTCTATGTAGTCAACGTGTTCAGGGCTAGGTATCGAATCCTTGATCATGGCAATGTGAATTCGATTAGTGTGCATCTCGTAGTATGAACGGTATTGAAGTACAGGATCAGGTTCGCTGTAATCAGACAATACTGCTATTCCAGTGTTAGAGTTCCATCTGTCGAGCATGTAGACTGTTTGGTCCACTACTTGGAGATCCAGAAATCTGACGTCAGGCAGTGTGTAATTCATTAAATTGATTACTTCCCCATAAGAAGTATTAAAAACATCTATGTATGATGCTGAGGATTGATAGTCCCACCAATCTACAAAGAATATTCGCCGACCTTTAAATAAAAATTGAATCACATGGTTATACAAGAACTTAATTTTATATTTGTGTATACATCTGTTTACTTTTTATTTATCCATTAATGATGTTTGTTTTATTAACTTATCTTCATTCTCAATATCTATATGTTGAGTTTATTTATTCAATGATTGATTTAGGGATCAGTATAGTAGTATTTCACACCTGGAATGGATGATTTAACTTCTCCCCTTCAAGACACTACTGTAATATTTGAACGCGCCAAGCGCCAGTGGATTTTTGTCCTCAATGTAATAATATGAAATAGAAATAATTAATGCCAAAGATTTTGAATTCTCCCCCTGAGAAGAAAACAACTTCAATAACAAAAAAAAATAAATAAATAAAAATAATAATATGGCAGACAAAATTGCATTTTTCAAAGGAAAATCTTCTTTCAGTGCACTTATTTCTACGTTGTCAGTAATTAGATATAATGGCCAGTTTTAATGTTCTGAATTATAACATGCAAATGATGTTGATTTTCATTCATAAAAAAAATCGTATGTAGTCACATGTATATATTTTTTTGTATTGAATTGAACGTTCTGAAAAATTGTATGGTTACAAGATTTTCAGAATGCAGCACCACAAATTTAGAACGGATTTTAAGACTACATAAATATATCTAAAAGACAGGCCCACTTAAGAAAAAAAAAACTCTGAAAAAAAATTCTCTTTAATTCTTAAAACTTCTGTAAATGCCATTTTTTCCTCATTTTCCACTAAAAAGTATGAAGGCATGGAATTTTTGTTTCACTTGCGCTATTAATCGGAGCCACCGATTATTATGAGATGAATATTAAGTACATGTATTTACCTAGAGAATCTATACTGAGACCAGATATAAAGGCTTCCGTAGATGATTGGTATACCGTGTCAATAGATTCTGGATGGTCTAGGTGGATCCGATTTATTCCATAAGCTTGAGCCCAGTAAAGATAGCTAAATAAGAGAAAGAGAGAGAGAAATCTGGGGAATTAACTTTGAAATATCTCACTTTATGATAGAAAGGGAGAGTTAAAATAAACAAACAGGAAACTGTGCGAACTAATTCTTCAATAATCTTAAATTTTAACCAATAATGGGTACATTATGTAAATTTTAACTCCTACATAATTATTATCATTGCTTTTAATCCTCCTGCTTATAAGGTAGCTATGCCAAATCAACTTTTTATGTAATTCTCTATTAATTAAAACTTTCTAATTATTTCAAAACGTATGAGAGAATCTATTGAAAAATACAAACACTGCATTGAAAACTCTTGTAAACTTTTGTAGTTTAATTGTAAATTTGAACAACGAAGTAAAAAGACCAGGAATATATATATAACAAAAAAAGTAAGTCCCTCCTAATCAAAATGATGTAACCTTTGATTTAAGAGGAGTTTTACAAATATTATTACATGTGCTTGTAGGTAATTTATCAGCTTCCATTTTAGAGAATTTTACTGAAATTCGTTAAGTCTGAGCATAGTCAAAAGGCAAAAATGTCACTTTTCGAAAGTCACAATTGGACAGTTTCATAACTTTAGTTCAATAATATTAGAAAAAATTCACATTTTTAAACAAAAGATATGTTCAGAAGGGTTGTTGCATTTAATTTCTAACACATCAAACGACCTTTGCATTAAATTTCACGGTTGGATGAACATGAGGTAAAATTTGCAAATGCTGCATGTTTTCACGCTATTTTACTTTAAAAAATAATTGATTAAAGGCCTCGTCACACCGAGTCCGGTCCGGTGACCGGTACGGCAAACCGTCTCAAATCGCTCCTTGAGCGATCCCATAAAAACCGTACCGGTTGCCGTTCCGGCTAGTACGGCAAAGCCCGTGTTTGTTGTGACCAGTCTCATTGCAATAGTACACGGCCGATTCATTTCGACCGTTTTTACCCATTGTTGAACCGGAACGGGCCCGTGCCGTGACCCGGACCGGACTCGGTGTGACGAGGCCTTAAGACGGAATATGCAATCTGGAAGAGTGTTTTAGACAATATTCATAAATTCACGGTTAAAAAAGAGGATATTTTCAAATTCCTAAGGTAAATATTGTTCCATTTTTGTGTAATAAAATCATTTTATCAACATCTTTTTGTTATATGTATGTCAAATATTTTTTTTTTCTTCAAATAATGCTATTGCATTTTATTATAAATTCACGATTCAGTGAACACGTGATACGTGAAAATGCCATTTTTCGTTTGTGGACCAAAATTCAATTGCTTACTTTGGATAACTGTCACAGACCTTCTGGGATGGTTCATTAAATTTGAGTTTCATGAAAATTCCAGTGTTTTATGCTTCAGTGAGCATAAGTTGGTAGAAAAGTATGTAAATAAGAAAGAATTTAAGAGCTTTAGCCCCACCCCGTGCCTTATCAGATTCTCAATTTAGCGTTTGTTCCTGTTAGTTAACACCACCCTGAAGTTGTGTACCAAGTTTCGTGAAAAAACTCCCAGTATAATTAACAAAAATCATCAATGAAATTAAGCTGAATTTCAATTTTGTTAAAATTTTGATTTGATCAAAATTTTGATTGACATTGAGTACAATCTAAAATAAAAAACAAGCTCCAAATCAACTTTTTTAACAAAAAGGTGTTGAGTAACATCGTTTGGCGTTTATGTTTATACACTCATCGAGTAACGTATGTGCGAAAATGAGATAAAACATTTGCGTTATAATGAATAAACACACGTTAAAGGCAAAATTGTCATTACAAAAGTCACAAAAGTCACCTTTAAAGTGTGCTCACTCGTCCATAACACGACGAATAGTGCTCATTTTCTCACAAAATGTGTCATTAAAGTTGATGATAATATCTGATGTCAATTCTTTGAATAAAATTGTTTGATTTTACCATTTTTAGAGGCCTGATCATAATTCTTAAAATTGTGCTCACTCATCCATGAAAATAGAGAAATGTATGGAGATCGGTGTTGGATGATCAAAATTTGGATGATAAAACTACCACAACAATTGAACCCAAGGTAAAAAGAAAATTTTTACAAAATGATTATTTTTACAGCCTCCAAAATGACCATTTTTGCTTTAAAGCTTGATAACTCATGCATGTCTCAAGTGATCGATGTAATTTTTTAACAAAAGGTACTCAATAAGTGGATAAAACTTCCCTATAAAATTAATGTACTTCAAAACAAGCTCGTTCAAAACTTACATCAGTTGACTGGGGGGGGGGGGACTTATTTGTTAATTTTTTTTTGTATAATATGAAAAATCGAGCAAAGAAAATGGGGTTCTATCGTGATTCGTGATTCGAACCTGAGACCTCCTGATTACCTGTCTAGTAATCAGGAGGTCTCAGGTTCGAATCCCGACGGTACTTTCTTTGCTCATTCTTTCATTCTTTTCGTAATTTATTGTGAAATAAGGTGATCAGTACATCAATGTATTTTGCATAATCACAAATAGGCCTACTTCATTCTTAAGTCATGGTGGAGGGGGGGGGGGGGAAGCCGGTAATATATTTCTCCTTACCGGCCTTGATCGTCGATGACTAAAGATAGAGGCGAAATGAGACCAGTGATGAGACTCTTCTGAGAGAGCATTCCCAATCATCAAGCTGGTTATATATCCTTGTGCGCGGTATGACACGTACAACATTTCTGTTGATTCTGATATGGCTATTCCAGTAGGTCCTATAAGTAAAACACCATTGCTTGTCAATATCTTTACATGGAATTGTACGTTTGAATGAAACCATTTAAAACACGAAGATCTGTTTTATTTAATACTTATAGTTCATCATCATTTGATACTCTTCGGGTTGTAGGCTGTCAAGCAACAGCGTTTCGGCCAACCGAATAGTCAGTTTACGTCGCGGCGGACTTTGTCCCTAACCTCTGCCACATGACCCGAAGACTTAGTTTGAATGCAATGAAGTTGAAGTTGGAGTCGAAGGCACTATACAGTACAATGCGATCACATAATAGCACCGCACAAATACATAGCGATTTCTAAACCTTCTTGCACAAAATTAATTAACTCCAAACTTTCTGCACAAATTCAAACCTAAAAAACGTACAATCAAACCTTCTGCACGAACTCAAACTCCAAACAAGTACAATTCTAAACCGGAAATCGATTAAATTTGTGTATACATTTAGAGACATGACAACATTGCAAGATCTTTTGTCAGCAGCCCCTTGCCCTGAATACCGAGTGTCATTGATACTTTTGGTAGTCAAGGTGAGCTTACGTTTCCAGCTGAAAGCACTTTGTATAGTTTTTCCCTGAATTAAATATGGACTTGGTTTCTCATCGGCTTCTCGTAGCAGTTGCGGTCATCATTTTGAACCTCATGGCACTGACTCTTAAATCTCGTGAAAATGTTAGTTTTGTTGATAATTATGCAATCAATCAAATCATTGTGGAATTCTTAACTCAATTTTTTAGCGAAGTTTGGACCACAAAAATAAAAGAAGAAAAAAAAAAAATGATATAAATTAAAACAAAGTAGTACCTTCTTGGTTTCCGAGTGTGATATTTTCCGGGTCTGTCTGATCAAGACCGAGTCTCCATACCTAGGAATAATAATAACCATAATAAAACGGGTATAGTTTTATAGCCCATACAAAACTTCAATTATGCATAGAGAGAAAAAAAAATCCCCTTTTCTTATTTATAATGAATAAAAACCTGGCTAGGTGCCGTTTGGTTAATATGCTTATATTCATTCATAAATTTTTCCGAGAATACAATGCGAGTAATATTTTATCTGGCATTTAATAAAAAATAGTGGACAAAACCCAAGCTTTTTAATGCGTCATTTTGTTTCAATTACTCTATTCCAATACAATTTACCAACCTAAACAATATCAACAACCCAATTTCATCTCAAGTGGCTTTTGAATATCCACTGGACAAAAAGATGAGCTGCTCTTAATGATAATATGAATTTTTTATTTAAATATTGTGAAAGAAATGGGGGGGGGGGGGAAGAGAATAATTCTCTTCTCCCATTTCTTACACAGTATATATACAAATAAATGTGACACCTTCTTGTTTCCTGCGTCCCCCCAATACAGCTTCTGATCGACATTATTAAAGACCAAATAAAGCGGAGCCCATATTGTGTCACTGGATCCTGCAAAGAGGACTCTAAAATCCAAAGGGTCCTCTCGGAGATCAGCCATGTATATGATACCATATTTCTTCGATGTAATGAATATCTTCATTGGTTGTTCTGTGAAAGAAGAGAAATATAATATTGTCATTGATAATGGAATTCTTGGTAGAGTAGAGAATGAAATTATGCACAAATAGAGGAAACAACTACATCAGAACACATGAAAAAAAATAATGCAGCAGCAAAAAAAAAAAAAAAAAAAAAAAAAAAAAAAAAAAAAAAAAAGGATGATGTTTAGACTATTCATCAAATCTGAACTCAACGTCGAAGGGCAAGAATAAAAGAGCAGATACACTAGCCAGCCTTGTCTTTCTTTGGTATTCAAAGCTAGAATCTAATTATAACAAACTTAGTAATGATTTGTAAATTGATATCATTGAAAGTATTATCTGGTAAACATGGTAAAAAAAAAAAAAAAAAAAAAAAACATAGGTAAATAATTTTTTTTTTTTTTTCATTCCGGTTTTTACACTTGATTTTAAAATGTAGATTCGGTGCTGAAAAAAATGAAAGTCCTTCAGAAAGAGATGTAGCTTTAATCGCAAAACATTGTATAGTCCAGCTGAGATTACAGTATTCTGCAGAACAGAGCCTCAATGGAGCCACACTTGTCATTTCACGTTGTATATGACCCTCTGAAGACTATTCGAGGCTTCAGTAGATTTTCTAAAATAATTGATTTTAATCCGATTCGAAACCCGCTTACCGTCTATAGTACAAATAAAGAGTGTCGTTCCAATATTAACTAAATCGCCTTTTGAAAATTTCTACATTTTTTTAATTTCTTCGATTTTTATTTATTTATTTATTTGTTTTAAGTTTTCTACATTTTTCCTTGTAGCCCTATACCTTCAACTGTCTAAATTACGGAAATACTCCCTTACCTATTTCACAAAGACCTCCAGTATATCCAGTTAAGCAGACACAAGCTTGCCCGGGAGTAGTACAAGATCCGCCATTTTCACAATTGAATGCATGGCAAACAGCTGTTTAAATAAAAAATAGGATTATAGTTTAAAGAGTTAGAACAAGCACCTTTACGTAAAAGAACAAAAGTACAGATAATTTCATTCGGGTATTAATGAAAGGCATGTCATCAATGGAAACTATTTTATTCTAAAACGTTCTGAAACCATTAATTTAAATAAAGTGAAGATGTTATGTCAGGTTTTATATTTAGTCGCTGATGTCTGTTGGGTTCCACAAATAGCTAGTGTGGAGCGTTTCCTTTTCACACTATATATTACGTAAGCCTACCACTCACGGTAAAAATCACACTAAAAAAACACAGATCACAATCGCATCTTTTGTATATCGTATTTCTGTTTATTATATTCCTTATTTTCCCTTGAAGCGCATAGAGACCACATATTTTTAATTTGTGGTGCATAAGATCAGTTAATTGATATTTGTAAATATCATTGTTATTATTATTGTTAATATTATTGCAATTATTATTATTATCACTATCATTAATATTATTATTATGATCATCTTCATTTTTATTGCTGTTGTAGTTGTTATTAATATTATTTTATATCATATCCAATCTATACCATGTTCACATAGGCCACCAGAATAACCAGGTACACAGACACACGCTTGTCCTGAGATGTTACAACGTCCACCATTTTGACAGTTGGATGCATCACAAATGGCTGTTGATAAAAAATATAATAAAATAATGATAATAGTAATAAAAAGAAACGTAATTGGGAAGTGTAAGTATAAGAAGAAAAAGAAGGAGAAGAGGAAAAAGAAGAATAAAATGATGAAGGAAAAAAAAAAAAAAAAAAAAAAAAAAAAAAAAAAAAAAAAAAAAAAAAAAAAGAAGAAGAAAAAAATTTAGTTCGGAATTACGAAATTACTATTTTTTATAACTGCGTTGCTAAATGTTAAGCCCCGATTAATAGAATCGTCTTATAAAATAACTCTTTACCATGGTCGCATAATCCAATATATCCAGTTAAACATACATAATACATGTAACTTAACCTAAAGTAGGTTTATTTACCATGTTCACATAGGCCTCCAGTGTAACCAGGTACACAGACACACGCTTGTCCTGTGACGTTACACCGTCCGCCATTTTGACAGTTGAAATCATCACAAATGGCTAAAAAAAATAAAAAGTGAAATAATGATTATAACAAGAAGAAACGTACTTGAAAGTGTATTAAAATACAAGAAGAAAAATAAGGAAAAGAGGAAGAAGAAGAAGAAGATGAAGAAAAGGAAGCAACAGCAGAAAAAGAAGCCACGACATGAAATTCGGAATTACAAACTATTTTTGAATAATTGCATTGGAAAATGTTAAGCTCCAATTCTGAATTGCCTTATAAAATCACCCTTTCACATTTTTGCATACATGGCATACCTCCAATATGTAAAGTCACATAAAATACACGTAACTTCGCCTAAAGTAGGTTTATTTACCATGTTCGCATAAACCACCAGAATAACCAGGTACACAGACACACGCTTGTCCTGTCACGTTACAACGTCCGCCATTTTGACAGTTGGAAGCATCGCAAGCAGCTGTTGATAAAAAAAAAGATAAAGAAGAAAAGGAGAAGGGAAAAAACTTTCCTCTTTGAATATCAAAGGTTATGTCTTTAATTTTGCGTCATTGGTTAACGTAGCCAAACAACACTACTGGCATCAATATATTCTCTTTTGAAAATGTTAAATGTGTATTTACCATTACTAAAATAACATACATACCATTTTCACATAGGCCACCAGAGTATCCAGCTGAACAGACACAAGCTTGTCCAGGAATGATACAAGATCCGCCATTTTGGCAGTTGGATGCATCGCAAACAGCTGTTAGATATATTTAAATGATAAGAGAAAGTGTAGAAGAGCAATTTTACAGGGCAATAAAAAAATTATTCTTAGACCTATTATCTGGGGTTTATGTATTTTAAGTCATTTTAAAGCGTTTTGAAAAAAGCCGCTTCACATATCTCGAAGGATCGCATATGTCATGCATGTGTTTCTTATTCTATTAGTGATGTAATAAACGAATCTTGACTGTTAAGTTCTCCCAGTGAGCTATTATTGGGCCTCTGTATTTCACACGCTTCCTAACATAAACCTTGGAAATGCAAACCATTACTCCTCGTAATACCATCGTATCTTATACGTACCATTCTCACATAGACCACCAGAGTAACCAGGTACACAGCCACACGCATGTCCTGTGACGTTACACCGTCCGCCATTTTGACAGTTGGAAGCATCGCAAGCAGCTATTGTTAATAAAGATAAAGGAGAAGGAAGAAAAAAAAGTATTCCTCTTTGAATATCGAAGGTTCTGTCTTTAATTTGCGTCATTGGTTAACGTAACCGAACAAGAATAACACTACCGGCATCAATATGTTCTCCTTTGAAAATATTAAATGTGTATTTACCATTACTAAAATAACATCCATACCATTTTCACATAGGCCACCAGAGTATCCAGCTGAACAGACACAAGCTTGTCCAGGAATGATACAAGATCCGCCATTTTGGCAGTTGGATGCATCGCAAACAGCTGTTTGATGAATTAAAATGATAAGAGAAAGTGTACAAGAGCAATTTTACAGGGCAATAAAATAAGTTTTTATTCGGTTGTCAATAATAGACCTATGATCTGGGGGTTATTAAGGTATTCTAAAGCGTTTTGATAAAGGGCCTTTCCACATATCTGGAAGGATAGCATATGTGTTTCTTATTCTTTTAGTGATACAATAAATGAATCTTGACTGTTGATGAGTTCCACAGGGAGCTATTATTGGGCCTCTCTTTTTCACACGCTGCATAACGTAAACCTTTAAAATGCAAACTATTAATCATCGTTACATACCATCGTATCGTATACATACCATGCTCACAAAGACCACCAGTGTAACCAGGTACACAGTCACACGCTTGTCCTGTGACGTTACACCGTCCGCCATTTTGACAGTTGGAAGCATCGCAAGCAGCTATTGTTAATAAAGATAACGGAGAAGGAAGAGAAAACATTCCTCTTTGAATATCAAAGGTTCTGTCTTTAATTTTGCGTCAGTGATTAACATAACCAAACAAGAACATTGATAACAACACTGCCGGATAAAGGATGAATTGCGTTCAATGTAAAATGTAAATCATATCAAAACATGATATATGTATAATAAATTATTTAAATTCATCTTAAGACTAGTGAAATTAATAATAGGTCAGTAAACGATGTTGTTAAACTAAAAGATTTATGAATTTTTGAATACTATATAGCCTACAACTTTATTTCGTTATTTTAAAAATTTTACTTTGAAAATGTAATAGAGACGTGTAATTATGTCAATATTCATATAATGATCATGGAATTTTAAAGTTTATTCAACCTCCGTTTAAGATATAATATAACATAGCCTAACCGTATGTAAAAGTTACAAATTAAAATTTATTGGTTTTAATACTAACCATGTTCACACAGACCTCCAGAGTAACCAGATAAACAGGCACAGGCTCGTCCAGGTATATTGCACGACCCCCCATTTTGACAATTGAATGCATCACAAGAAACTGGTGAAAATGACACATATCACTACAACTTACACAATTCTTACATAATAATGTCATTACTGAAAGATAGTGTCATCCTTTTGCAAGCAAAAATATTAAATTTCTAGTTTTTGAGAGGATATAGTAGTATACCAATGACTATATCTTTCCACAACATGATTAAGCTCAAATGTGTATGTTCGTCATTATATTGCGATTATCGAAATTCATTCCTATTTTTTCGAACCTCGAAAAATATACCGTACGGTGCGAACCGCTGACCATTAGCGCAGAGCATAATGCACGCTGATGCGCCGTGTGTATATATATATTGCTGTGTGTGGTCCGTGTTGCACGCGCTGTAATATCAACGATGTTGATGGAGAGCTGGTCAAGATTGGTAGTCAGATTTTCGTTTCATATTACTGATCGAGACAACCTATGACAGTAAGATTGAATAGACAGTATAGGTTGATCATATTCTAAAGTTATGCCAAGTTGCATTCGTTTTCGCAATTTGTGAAAAAGGATGACACTACCTTTCACAGAGGCTCAGTAAAGCATGCATGGACACCCGCAGTCGACATATTAATTTGTTCATGATGTTCATAATTCTTTATACATGTATCACTACAATACGTGATCTGGAATAGGGGAGACCGGGTATGGACGTTACAAAATTCACATTTTGGGCCAGATAATTCTAATGAAAGCACTCACGCACTCCATATTGGGTCTGTAGTTAGCCTATTATGTTGGCTAAAACCTGAGGCATATAAAACTTGAAAACATGTAAACACTAATTAACTACAGCTTAATTAGTGAAGACATTTTTTTGTAACAACCTACCCCATATACGGGGTAGGTTGTTACACCATACGGGGTCAATTGTTACAATATGTAAACATACGGGGTAAGTTGACAATGTGTAAATCTCTTATACCATACTTTAATTTCAACTTTCAAGTTTCTTGACATCGTTAACAGTAGATCAAGTAGAGCTCTAGAATAGACAAAAGTAATAATAGAAAAATAAAAATATTAACACCTGAAAATTGAGACAAAATGTAATTTTACATATGTAATGTAATTGGGGTAAGTTGTTACATCAACATGGGGTAGGTTGTTGTAACAACCTACCCCATGGGTGATTTTACACACAGAAATCAACTGTAGCACAGTCATTAGGCAGAATTATAGGGCATGGCTAGGGGGTATATTAGTGACATACATGTACTATATTTACAATACCAGACTATCATCATGTGCCTTCAGTTGTAAGAGCTATTACAAATTTCAATTTTTGTCAAAAATTTACTTTGAACGGTACAAAATGGTTTTTGTTGATTTACTTTTTAATAAAACAACGGAGAAACCTCACGACCGGCAGTTCATCACAGTTATGTGTAGGCTGTATATAGATGCCAGTTAGCACATCCTCTCTTGTTCCATCTTAGCACACTGAGAAATGTAACAACTGACCCGTGTAACTTCCATACCCGGTCTCCCCTAACGCATAGTTGTAATATACTGAAAATGAAATCCACCCACCATTGCAAACAGGGCGGCGATTTTTTTTTTTCTGTGTTTGCGACTTAAGAAACGACATAACTATAGTTGTATAGTTTCTTTTTCTTTCTGTCTTTTTTAAAATAGAGATTAATAACCCTATCACCCCGAAAAACCCCAGGTATCAATTATTCGTATGCAAGTGAGTACAGCGACCGAACAATCGCCTTAAAGGGATTTGGTAACTTTCAAAAACAAGAGCAATTAGATCAAGATTATTAAAATTATATTGGTCCAACAGTAAAAACAAACTCCTGAAAGTTTCAGATCAAATGGAAATCATTTACTACCTTAAAACAGTGTAACAAACAATGCCAAGCATACAGCCGAACACCAGTACAGGGTTCCCACAGTCATGGAAAATCCTGGAAAATCCTGGAAAATCCTGGAAAAAATGTGGTCATGGAAAGTCAGGGAAAAGTCAGGGAATTTGGAAAATTTGTGAAAAGTCATGGAAAGCCATGCAATTCTGTTTTCAAATTTCTGTGGGAACCCCTGGAAGGCTGTGAGGGAAGGTGGATGCCATCATAACGTGTCAGAAAGGAGGCAGCACTTTAGTCATGGAAAAGTCATGGAAAAATCATGCATTGTGTTTCCAAATTTCTGTGGGAACCCTGCCAGTAGGCCTACATGTAGCCTACCACCCCTCTGTTGCTAGTTCAGCAGGCCGCTAGGGACTATACAACAGGAAATGGGTGTATGTTGTACTATGTGGAAAAGCACATGGTTTTATAAACCATTCGTGGATGGTTTATACAATTTGAGTATGAAATCATTGATATCTCGAGGTAAAGCAAGCAATTAGCTTGCAATTTTGAAGAGGTACCAGACTGACCTAAGTGTTTATAATTATGTTGGCAAAATAAGCTAAATCAAATAAAATGTGATTTGAATATCATTCAATGTTACTACATCCCTTTAAGTTTCATCATCCGTCTAAATCCCACCCACTCATTTACCGCAAACCTCTTTTTACCATTAATACTAATCTTCTTTATGATCTATGCCTGGATGTTCAAGAAGAAGTTGAACTTTAAATGCTACACTTAACTTCATTATACACTGTCCGCCATAAAGGTGGAATATCTTTTTGCCGCTATAGCGACATGATTTTGCTCCGTAAATTTCCTTGAATATTTTTGTCCCTGCTTTTACTTTTCGGGACCCTGGCTATATCTTGGACATAACCCTTCGCGTGGACTTTTTTCCAAAAAAGTTTTGTCAACCCCCATGATGCCCCTTTTTGTCATTTTTTTCTCATTTTGGGGCCCCTTTTTGTTTTCCCGGCTGATCAAGCCCCCCTCAGTCCTACCCCCAGGAAACGCGTCTGAGGTCTATTGTTTAAGTTGTTCTTTTAGTTAATTCTAGATTTATGGGTACAGACTTAGGGCTCTTGTCTGGGGGAGGGGTTGAAATAAAACGTGAGACTGGTGAAAATTCGGAATATTTTATTCATCTTTATGCTGAAAACAAAGGAAATAAAACAACCTTTAACCTTTAAATATCATCATTTTCCCCAAAATTTTTGTTTAGCCTCGATGACAAGGTTGTAAATTGTAATTATATACACAACAAAAAAAGTAAGTCCCCCCTTAATCAAAATAATGTAACTTTTGAACGAGCTTGTTTTGAGTACAATAATTTGGAGGGAAGTTTTATCCACTTATTGAGTACCTTCGGTGAAAAAATGACATCGATCGCTTGAGACATGCATGAGTGATCAACGTTTAAAGCAAAAATGGACATTTCCAAAAGTCACAAGGGTCATTTTGGAGGCTGTAAAAATAACAATTTTGTAAAATTTTCTTCTTACAATGTGTTTAATTGTTTTGGTGGATTTATCATCCACAATTTGATCGTCCAACACCAATCCCGATACATTTCAATATTTTTCATGGATGAGTGAGCGCAATTTTAAGAATTATGTTCAGGCCTCCAAAAATGGTAAAATCCAACAATTTTATTTAAAGAATTGACATCAGATATTATCATCAACATTATCGACACATTTTGTGAGAATATGAGCACTATTCGTCGTGTCATGGACGAGTGAGCACACTTTAAAGGTGAATTTTGTGACTTTCGTAATGACAATTTTGCCTTTAACATGTGTTTATTCATGCATGACGCAAAGGTTTTATCTCATTTTCGCACATAAGTTAGTCGATGAGTGTATAAACATAACTGCCAAACCATTTGACTCAACACTTTTTTGTTAAAAAGTTCCAGCATGTTGATTTGGGACTTGTTTTTGCTTCAAGATTGTACACAATGTCAATGGAGACGAAATCAAAATTTTAACAAAATGGAAATTCGGCTTAATTTCATTGATGATTTTTGTTAATTCTACTGGGGTTTTTTTCACGAAACTTGGCACACAACTTCAGTGTAATGCTAACTAACAGGAACAAACGCTAAATTGAGAATCTGATAAGGCACGGGGTGGGGCCAAAGCTCTGAAATTCCTTATTTACATATTTTTCTAATAACTTCTGCTCACTGAAGCATAAAATACTGGAAATTTCGTGAAACTCGAATCAAATAAACTATCCAAGAAGGTCTGTGACAATTATCGACAGTAAGCAATTGAATTTTAGTCCACAAACGAAAAAATGGCTTTTCACGTATCACGTGTTCATTGAAGCGTGAATTTTTGATAAAATGCCATAGCATCATTTGAAAAAAAATATGTGACATACATAATGACAAAAAAATGTTGAGAAAAGGATTTTATTACACAAAATGGAACAATACTTACCTAAAGAATTTAAAAATATCCTTTTTTGCTTTTATTAAGTGTTCATTCAACCGTGAATTGATGAATATTGTTTAAAACACTCTTCCAGATTCCATATTCCGTCATAGTTACTCATTTTTAAAAGTAAAAATGTGTGAAAAATGCAGTTTTTGCCAATTTTACCTCGTGTTCATCCAACCGTGAAATTTAATGCAAAAGACGTTTGACGTGTTAGAATATACGTGCAATAACCCTTCAGTACATATCTTTTGTTAAAAAGTTTGAATTTGTTCCAATATTATTGAGTTAAAGTTATGAAACTGACCTTGTGACTTTTGAAAAGTGACATTTTTGCATTTTGACTGTGCTGATTGAAGCATGACTTAACGAATTTCAGTAAAATTCACCAAAATGGAAGCTGATAAAATTACCTACAATCGCATGTAATAACATTCCTGAAACTCCTCTAGGTTCAAAAGTTACATCATTTTCATTAGGGGGGGACTTACTTTTTTTGTCGTGTATAGATAATATTTTATTTTGATTTATATTTGGTTGAGATTTTACAGTACGATTTAGGGAAGATAGAAATTTCCATGGTGTAAAAATGAATAAAATCAATGTTGAACCCCAATCAAAATAAAGTTTGACCCCTTCCCTAGACAAAAGAGTCGAGCCTGTAACCATAAAATTAGATTTAACTACAAGAACAATAAAAAATCTACACCTCAGACGTGTTGCCTTGGAGTAGGACTGAGGAGGCCTTGGTGGGTCGCGTAAACAAAAAGGGGCCCCAAAAATAAGAAAAAATGACGAAAATGGCCATCTTCTGGGGGTGACAAACTTTTTGTAAGAAAAATCTCCGGTAAGGGTCGAGGGAACGTCCAAGATATAGCCAGGATCCCGGAAACTGAAAGCGGTGACAAATACATTCAAGAAATTAAAGCCGAGCAACATAATGTCGCTTGTGCCAGAAAAAAATATTCCACCTTTATGACGAACAGTGTATGTTTGCTTTCACCAAGAAAAAATTACTATTTGGGTTCCGTATTAAAAGAAAAAAAAATATTTGTATTATTTTTTTTGACACTATGTTTGTATGGAGAAATTGTCTTGCCAACTATTCTTACAGATCGGTAAGACATGGCACATTTCCTTTTCCATACCCCACCTACCTGCCAGGTGTCGACTCAAAGATCACATTTTCCCGCTTCCATATTACAATGAAACAAATAGTCTACCTTAATTTGTGTGATTAAATTTTAGTTTACTATATATATATATATATATATATATATATATATATATATATATATATATATATATATATACATACATATATATAATATATACATATATATATATATATAGTATAGGCGAAATGAATGAGACAGATGACTCGAAACGTAGCTCTCAAATTCCTTTATTTCACAAGCTTTCGGCCGACATGGCCTTCGTCAGGCTACAAAATAAGACGAAACAAAATTTGACAAAACATGAGTGGTTGACAGGCAAAATCTGTTATATGAACAAAATTTAACAGATATTTGTTTTTTATATAATCTGTCAAGATGAAATGATGATGTATATAATATATAATATGTGATACAATTCACTGTAAAACTATATGGAGAGGGAGAGAGAGAGAGAGAGAGAAAGAAAAGAAAAGTCTTATTTTGTAGCCTGACGAAGGCCATGTCGGCCGAAAGCTTGTGAAATTTGAGAGCTACGTTTCGAGTCATCTGCTCATTCATTTCGCCTATACTAAATAAAAGATGTTCACTGCATAGCACGTTATTCAGGGGCCCGTTTTCACATTAATATATTATTATACATATATATATATATCGAATCATGGGTTAATCTATACTATAATATGTATGAACAATAATTATCTCAAAAGTAAATCCTTGCTTTTATAATGCATGTATTAGACACACACACACTCACACCCACACACACACACACAGCGTAGACTAGGAAGGTCTCGCTTTGAAAATAATATCATTAAAGGACACTGGGAAATTAATAAGGATCATTGTCTATTTATGACCTTCACTGGCAATATAAGTAATTAGTAAAATAACCACGGTTGATCAAGCGTTCATATTGTATTTATCTATAGGCCTACAAGGTATCTGTTATTTGCCCATCGGTCCGTGGTCTCAAATAATTCCATTGTTACTAACGAGTGTTATCCCTGTAGATTCAGTAGCGGACGCAGACCGACGTCATTCAATGAAAGTATCGGGCCCATGCGTAAACATAATATAGCCGCTTTTGTCCCCAGACAATTGGGCCCGAGAAATGCATCAATTCGGATATCTTGGATCCGCGCCTGTAGGTTAATATGGTATTCAACGGTGTAAGGCACGGATCCCCATAAACCCCAGATTTATACTAAAATCTGGATTTGGATGTCCTAAAAATTATTCATGAATGACGGAACCGAGTGGAACGACCTACCCCCAACCCATGGCTTTTATTTTGTATTGTATCAATAAAATCCTATTTATTTCACTTCTTCAATATAACAACAACAAAAATCTACCCCTTGCATTTACAACAATGTTGATCTTAAACACTCCCTAAGGAGTCATTCATGTTTTTATATTCTTGGAACAGAAAATTTGAATAATTGTCATTTCATATTTTACTCTACATTTCAAATCATCGGTAATTTAGCCTTCAACAAGCTTCTAGGAAATAGATCTATACCTTCATCAATAATCATGGCCATCCATGGAATTATTAGTAGACGACATTATGGGAGAGCAGCTTTCAGGTGACATCATAAGATTAAATTTTTAAGTACTAAGTATTCATTACTCATTGGATTTTCTTTTGACTTCCAGTGAATTATGTTTCGTTCATGTTTGAAACTTCATTTTTAGTATAAAATGCTCCTTTAAATCATACCTTGCCTGCAATGTTTCCCTGAATAGCCATTTCGACAGTGACAGGTGAACCCGACATTAGTCTCCTCGCACCAGCCGTTTGAACAGGGACTGTCCATACATTCTGTATCGCGCGCGTGTAAGCAAATCAGAAAGAACACATAAAAAATCACGTGTTTAACACATGAAATTGTTTTATGATCAAAACAAGAGACATTGAGAGAGAAAGAGAGAGGGAGGGAGAAAGAGACAGATAGACGTGTGAGTGTCCACAAATGGAAAGAGCTGAAAGATGCTGAAATTGAAAGAGCTTCCATAATTTTTAGTTAGGTAAAAATAAGCTGAAAATCAAAACCACTAACAGGTGAACTCTCACACCCCTGGAGAGAGAAAAAAAAAAAGGGGGGGGGGAGAGGGGGAATGACGACTTTAAAAATCTACTTTTTCTCTCTTCTGTAAGTACATGGGAATAATTATAATGTTTTCTAAGAAACTAACTATGTACTGCTGTGAGTTTTCCCCAAATTTGGCTGTAAATTATTCACATGAGCAAAGTCTACAGACACTGTAAATTGACTCAATTATTAAAAAAAAAAAAGTAAAAAAAAAAAGAAAAGGAAGAAGCAACAATTAGGAAAATAAAAGGCGTTTCATTTTGTCATGCATTGGATACCCCTGCGTCTCATTAAAGCAGGGCTAATATAAGCAATGCGCCTATGATTATGAAACGTGATTAAAAAAGATCCACTATTATTCGTATGAATTTTTTCCACCATTAATAATTCAGTAGTTTACAATGCCAAGGAAATAAGCTGTTGGTATTACAATGGATTTTTACACGTTGCTTTTAGCAAAGTGGTCGAGGTCCCAATTTAATTTGCGTGAACACCTGAGTATCACTAAAACTAATCAGGTTTGTAAAAGTTATAAATAGGCGATAAATGGGGAGGGATGGAAAACAGAGAGAGAGAGAGAGAGAGAGAGAATGAGTGGAAGAGATTAAGCG
Source organism: Paracentrotus lividus (assembly GCA_940671915.1). Taxonomy (NCBI): domain Eukaryota; kingdom Metazoa; phylum Echinodermata; class Echinoidea; order Camarodonta; family Echinidae; genus Paracentrotus; species Paracentrotus lividus. The sequence goes on from CALNVZ010000218.1 coordinate 29,966,317, forward strand.
AGAATGATAGAGTAAAGCGGCGGTCACAACTCGCCGTACCTTCGACGTGCAACTGCCTACGATGGATTTCGTAGAAAATTCGTGCAGCGCACGTACCATGCAGGCACGTTGCATGTACGACGTGCAGGAAGTTTTTAAAATACTTTTACTACAGAAACTCAGTAATCGCAGAAGTTAACCCAGAACCTGTGCATGCATTGTGCATGTAACGCAGGCTACGTTGCATGCACGTGCCCCGTAGGTTACGGCGAGTTGTGACCGCCTCATAAAAGAGTTATAGTCTGTATCACAATGTTTAGGGATATAAAGGGTATGGATTCGACCTTGGTGTTGAAGTTGGTATGGGATAGGTTTCCTTCATTATTTCCACTTTGAGACTAGACAAGGAGAAAGAAACAAAAAGATGATCTTGTTTTCTGCGTTTGTCAATGGCCTTTAATAAGACGAATCTTTTGCATGTTAATGGTGGTGTCACATTTACCGGGTAAAATGAACGGGTCTTCGCCGTTCACCGAAAAACCAAAAATTGCAACACGGCAATAGAACGGCACCGGCCACATAACATTTTTCATCATTTTCACCGGGTCTGTATCGTTCTATACCGGGTCTATACCAGGTCCTAGCCAGCCTGCTACCGTGCTGACCGTCCACATATGTAGTCCATGCTTTACTTTTGTCCGTACGATTACCGCTTGCCCACCGGGCTTACCGCTCTCTGACAAGAAAAATAAAATTGTTTTCTTCGCCGGGTGACTCACCGTTTGCCACCGTTCGCGACCGTGCAAAACAGGTTGATGCGAACGGCGGGACACGGAGGATACTCGGTGATGGTGCACGGTGGGTCGGTGATGACCCGTCAAAAACGTTCACGTTATTTTGTCTTCGGTTCATGCCCGGCGAGTGTTTTGGGCATGCTCGAGCATGCTCAAAATTTTCGCCGGGCATGAACCGCAGGCACCGGTCGTTGGAGACCCGGTGTAAGGGCGGTATAATGGCGTTGTGATGTCGGTACGCGGATGGTGTGAGGACGGAACGAACGCTCCACACCCGTCCACAAAGCGGTCATGCACGGTGATGGACTGGACTGGTGGAACAATCCTTATGGTGTCTTCGAATCACGTATATGGTGTCTTCAATCCGCCCTTTGTTTTCGTAGCTCTCGATCTCATCGGTCTCTTCACAAGCTCAGCGAGGAATGATATTGCAGCTTTCAAAAGACAGCTTTGCAAATAAACATTAGACTACTTTCCTAATAACCTCCAGTATAGTTTGGTCTAAAACGTTTGCCCAAATTAAATGTATACTTTATACCCGCGTTTCATTATAAAAAAAAAAAAAATTGTATTAGTTTTATCGAATATTATTTTCATTTCCCCGCGAAAATTTCCCCATGCTTTTAAAATATTTAAATTTTGTTGTATCAAATGAAATATTGTTATCATGATAAAAGTACTTTATTATTATTTTTCAATCATTATATTATGAATTGTCTAATATGTTGTCATGATCATTTCATTGCAATATTCTTTTAGCCAAATTATAACCCTCTGTAGAATCGCATCATGAAAAATGCCTACATCATTCATAATTCTGCTTTTTGGATATTTTTGTATGATCCATGGATTAGTTTTTTGTTTATTTTTATTTTCATTGTTTTACACACGACCCTTTTAAGTGATTTTACTGTGATTAAATAAGTTAATCAATACTATAAAAGGCAATACCTTAATATAATATTTGTATTAATAAAAATACATGCAAATGACATTGTATTTTATATCTGAGAAACCGATTTTAAGATTGCCCCCCAAAAAATACGAATTTCGTTGCCATTGATTGTATATAATTCATGGAATTAATTTAATTTAAGTAGGGTATATAGTTATGATAATGACATACCAAAATTGAACCGCTTTTCAGGGAAGCCTACAAAGAATCGGAAATACAAAAAGAGACTTACCCAGGCATTTCCCGACCGAAAATTTAGGTAAAAACAATGCCTAAAATTGAAAATTAGGGGGCTTTGCCCCCTTATCGCCCGCCCCTCCCCCAGAATAAATAAATAATAATATAAATGACTTGTATATGAATGGATGGAGTGACCCGTACGGAACGACTCCTACCCCATGGTTGTTGTTTTAATAATGATGGGATGGACGCCCAAAGAAAAAATGCAGACCCCTATCAATAATTATAATCAAGACATACAAGATAATATTATTAAAAATGAAGAAACTTTGTGGGGGGAAAAAATTTGAGGCTTTCCCACCTTTTCAAAACTCTAATTTAGAACAATTTAATAAGTACGACCAATTCGATATTGTATAAAATCTATTGTAAATTGTAAATAATTAAACCAGAACTGAATTGATATGAAAACAGAAATAGAGGCTTAAAGTAAATGAAACAAATGCGACAAAATATGTGCCCCCTATAAAACTATAATTTCCGAGTAAACCAGCCCCCAAATAAAGTTGATAATCATCTCCCTGTTTATGATATATGATTTATTCCTCATGGTATATAATACTTTTGTTTCGTAAAATATTACTCTGGGTATTAGTTTTTAACTCAAGTTCGTTCAGTTATTGATTGATCTTGTTGGTAAACAATCAAGGGGACAACCGATTTAAAAACGTAGTTTTCACGTATGGATTTCATGTAGGCCTCCCAGGAGTTGGCAAGTTTAGCCACAAGGGGGCGTACTTGATGCGGAAAAGGAAAGGGGGGGGGTGATCGATTCATGTTTCCCAACCTCTGGCGCTCTATCTCCGTCCTGCAAACGGGCATGAAACGGGTGCGGCGTTCTCATTCAGTCCTTTTACCGCCCTTTTAACGACTGGTCCGGTTTAAGACCGTTCTGAAATACCCGGTCATCACCCGGTAAATAACCCGGCAAGAGTTCGGCCGTTCCTGAAAATCCTCTCAGGAACGGGTGCCCAGCGAGCTCCTATGAACGTGTTGGACGGGCTTCAACCGCTTCACCGTGTGCCTCACCGTTTGCCGCCGTGTGCACAAATTTGGCCAGAACGGTGGCGAACGGTGGGCCAACACGGTGCATGTGACACCTGCATAACTTTTGAGTGGTCAACACAATTTCAAATTTTTTGGAACTTTCATATCAGCACATATCAATACATTATATACACGTAAATAATAACATGAATATTGATGCAACTAATGTTTCATTACTTTTACGTAAGCATATACAAATAAACGTAAATATGAATGTTAGTGCAAATGTATATTAAGCTAACGATCTGGAAGGAACCAAAATGGAGCCGGCTGATCTATCTGCAGTTAGAGAGCCGTGAAATAAATAAATAAATGCCAGGTCAAGCTCGATGTACGAGACTACAGACATGTGTAAAATTCATGTCAACAATCGGATCCCCGTGAGGTGTACGATAGAATATGCTCATGATGAACACATTTGTATCAACAACTACTACTTTTGATTAATTTTACATTGTAAATATTCAAAAAAGCAAACAAACATAATTTGAAGGTTTATTTAGGGGAGGAGAAATATTCTAAACGAATTCTTTTAGGTTAGATTTTTTGTTTGGGTTCGTATTTTACCAAAAAGGAATATGACACACGCACAAACACACACACAACACACACACACACACACACACAGATAAGAAAAGATAGAAGTCAGATACTGGGAATTTGCAGACATAGTTGCCGAGCTGGTTTGATTTCTTCCTCGTGGAGCAGCGGTCTGTCTATAGCCCTTCGCCAGGAGTTTGGGGATTGTCTGGATGGTTTTCCGCTGGATGTTCCATATTCCACATATCATAAACACAGGAATTGTGTAGTTGATATCATAACCATGGTTACATTTGCTTGTCAGCTCCGACGTGTCGCACCTGCTGAGATGTCGCCAGTTTGAGCTGGCAAATATTCGATAAGATACAAACGAAATGTCATCAATCTTTAGCAAATTCCAACATTAACTTTTAATAATTCTTTAGTTGAGTGATACGTTCATATGACATCATATCTAGGAACAGATGTGCCATTTTTTTAAAAACATTTTCCTTTAAATCTTTAACAATTTAACTGAGGGATGTCGTAACTGACGTTACCCCAAATCTGTCATAATTTAAATCTCATGATTTTTGGAAAGTATTCACCCTTTTCAGTTTTGCGAAATTTTTCAGGAAGAAATGATAAAAGAACCCAATAAAATCAGCATTAAAAATATTGCTTTTCTGCGTTCCAAAATTTTTGCTTTTAATGATAGTTACAGAGCTCATTGAAATCGATAAAGTTATTATTTTCTGTCATTGAATTTGATAGATTAAATCTATCTCACAAAAACCATGGCATTAAGATTCATTTCTTTTTCGAAGTTCTGTCCTTTACTTTTTGGGATTGCTTAAGTATATGGATCTCTTCAGGGCCTGTCCCACTGGAGGCGATCGTTGTTGCGACAACTGGCGATCTCTACTGTTGTGGATGTGGTAGCAAGTTTTTGTTATAGCCTAGTGTAAATATAGTCGCAGTTTGGTTCATAATCGCCTTTTTAAAGCTGACCTGCTTACAACTATGACATTATTAGGTTGTCGCCACAAAGATCACCGCCTGTGGGACAGGCCCTTTAAGCAGGCGTAGTTTAATATGGGGCAGGAGGCATATGAGACATTATGAAAGATTTTCTTTTAAACCAACCATTGTCTAATAAGGAACTTATCAATATCCTATCTACATCCGACAAAATATACTACATGATAGTTTTGAAGTTCTTAAACAAAAATACCAT
>CALNVZ010000218.1:29971112-30017979 GCA_940671915.1 Paracentrotus lividus
CATATCAATCGGACAATAATATACTCTTTATCACAAATATTGCCAGCCTTCGGGCAAACTAGGCCTGTTCCCCGCATAAATGTACTCGGGCAAACTATAGGCCGCTCCCCGCTTGTCTGGACAATCATATACTCTTTATCACAATCTTGCCAGCCTCGGGCAAACTAGACCTGTTCCCCGCATAAATGTACTCGGGCAACTATAGGCCTGTTCCCCGCATGTCTGGGGCCAATATATATATATACTCTTCATCAACAATAAATCCAGCATTCGGGCAAACCAGTGACCATGGCAATAAAAACATTCCTCCGTGAGAGAATATTAATCTCATATCATGGAATAATCATACTCCTATCCTCACAGATCGCTTGCTCCCCCTTTGAAGAAAATAAATAACATAAAATATTGGGAATATCGGTTAGAAGACCATCTCGCACGAAGACCATGGAAGGAATGAAGACTGTCCGCCGCTAAATTCTTTGAGCAGTGGGCTAGCAGGCCTGGCTTGTAGGATGCTTCATAAAATATTGATTTAAGCAAAGAGGAAGTGTTTAGATTATGACTACCAAAACATTATTTGGAAACCTCTATGCATGATCACTCATGTAGTTTTTTGTATGGAGCCAGCGGGCCAGACATGCCGCCCTCTCAACCCGAAGCAACGCTGTCGTTCACTCTCCCCTCAAGTGAAATAAATCATTTTAGCTCCCTTCACCTCAGCTCAGTTGCTAAAATCTATATGATCGCCCGGCATTCAATCCAATGACCAAGGTAACAATATTTAAAGCCCTTTGATCTTTCATTACTAAAATAACTGGGAAAAGTGCTCAGTGATAATTAAATCATTATAACTGGGAGGATAGACTGAGGCTGAAATGATGATTTAATGTCAAATTATGATGGAAACATGAAGCAGACTGATTCAGTCTATTATTTATGGGATATCCTGTAGGCCTGCTATGGGGGGGGGGGGGGTATTTATTTCAAGCGAAGAGTTTAAACAGTTTGATTGCAGATCGATGGTGCGGGGGTATCTAGCATCTTGAGCCGATATGAAACTTAGTGACCTTGATCTATACCACTGGGTCGAAGATTTACTAATACCTACATAGAAATAAGTAGCTCATGATGAACACATTTATCAACAACTCTAACTTTTGATTAATTTTACATTGTAAATATTCAACAAAAGCAACAAACATAATTTGAAGGTTTTTTAGGGGAGGAGAAATTTCTAACGAATTCTTTAGGTTAGTTAGTTTTTGGTATTTTAAGTTAGTGTTAACTATCGCCAAACGACACACACACAACACACACACACACACACACACGAATAAGAAAAGATAGAAGTCAGATACCTGGGAATTTGCAGACATAGTTGCCGAGCTGGTTTGATTTCTTCCTCGTGGAGCAGCGGTCTGTCTATAGCCCTTCGCCAGGAGTTTGGGGATTGTCTGGATGCGTTTCGCTGGATGTTCCATATTCCACATATCATAAACACAGGAATTGTGTAGTTGATATCATAACCATGGTTACATTGCTTGTCAGCTCCGACGTGTCCACCTGCTGAGATGTCGCCAGTTGAGCTGGCAAATATTCGATAAGATACAAACGAAATGTCATCAATCTTTAGCAATTCCAACATTAACTCTTAAATAATTCTTTAGTTGAGTGATACGTTCATATGACATCATATCTAGGAACAGATGTGCCATTTTTTTAAAACATTTTCCTTTAAATCTTTAACAATTTAACTGAGGGATGTCGGTAACTGACGTTACCCCCAAATCTGTCATAATTTAAATCTCATGATTTTGGAAAGTATTCACCCTTTTCAGTTTTGCGAAATTTTTCAGGAAGAAATGATAAAAGAACCCAATAAAATCAGCATTAAAAAATTTGCTTTTCTGCGTTCCAAAATTTTTGCTTTTAATGATAGTTACAGAGCTCATTGAAATCGATAAAGTTTATTTTTCTGTCATTGAATTTGATAGATTATCTATCTCACAAAAACCATGGCATTAAGATTCATTTCTTTTTCGAAGTTCTGTCCTTTACTTTTTGGGATTGCTTAAAGTATATGGATCTCTTCAGGGCCTGTCCCACTGGAGGCGATCGTTGTTGCGACAACTGGCGATCTTACTGTTGTGGATGTGGTAGCAAGTTTTTGTTTAGCCTAGTGTAAATATAGTCGCAGTTTGGTTCATAATCGCCTTTTTAAAGCTGACCTGCTTACAACTATGACATTATTAGGTTGTCGCCACAAAGATCACCGCCTGTGGGACAGGCCCTTTAAGCAGGCGTAGTTTAATATGGGGCAGGAGGCATATGAGACATATGAAAGATTTTCTTTTAAACCAACCATTGTCTAATAAGGAACTTATCAATATCCTATCTACATCCGACAAAATATACTACATGATAGTTTTGAAGTTCTTTAAACAAAAATACCATAATATATCGAGATGTTTAGAATAGTAAGACGTCCTTACCGTCGCTGGAGTAAATAAACACAGTAGCAGGCCTATGATCAGAGACATGTCTTGGATGTAACTCTTTATCCCTTAGTTGAAGACAGTAACGTTTCTGTTCTTTACACAACTAGTCGTGTTTATAAGTGACGCTCTCACACAATGCAAGCACTTCTCCTCTCCGTATAGAATAAACTTTGCGCTTGATGGAATAATTAATTCCAGTTCCAGTTCGTAATCATGAAATTGATAGGACTAATTTGTAATTATGAAATGGATACTCTACCGCGTATGCAATTATCAGTCAAATACTGGACATGCTGGACGCTCCAGAAGATAGCATCTGCTCAGGTTGGCCTTTCAGCTCTTGTGTGGAAATAATAATAAAAAAAAAACAACAACAAAAAACAGGTAATAAATACCTTCACGATATTTAATTGGTTTAAGGAAGACAATGGAGACAAATAGGAGGGAAAGACTATCGTATGACTATCTACGCTTTTATAATTCAAAGTCTCACTACCACTCCCGTCTCTCTCTATCTATAGCACCTTTGTATCAAACACACTTTACCCTCACAACTTCACCCTCCCTCACTCTCACTTTTTCTGAAACACAGACACACACTCACATACCCTCGCACCCACATACGCCTCATAGTCCACCTCGCCCGCCAATTCTCTCTCTTTCGCTCAAATCTAACCGTCTTCTTGAAACACATGCACACATATAGGCATACACACATACACCAAAACATTTACCTACAAACACACAAACAGACACAACCACACACACCCTCATACACACACATACAAAAAATATTCTCTCCACAAACTCTTGTTAAACTTTTTTTTCTCATCTACTCACGTAACAAACATGAGAAGTGTGGCAAAAATTGAAGAAATAATTTTAAGAAAGTATGAGCATTTGAGAGTTGGGTCACTTATTGCTATGGAGATCCGACCTCTCACTAGCAATACGACAAAGATGCGTTATGTCACACGTGAACAACTCTTGTAGTCATGAATGTGCAGGCGCGGATCAAGAAAATCGGATTGAATGCATTTCGGGGCCCAATTGTCTGAGGACAAAAGCGGCTCTATTATGTTTACGCATGGGCCCGGTAAGTTCATGTGTGACTTCGGTCTGCGTCCGCTACTGATGTGATTGATAAAAATATCCCTTTTCCTCACTCAATTAATAGTACCGAAACTTTTTTAATGGTAATATCCTCATTCCTCTGGGCATGTCTCCCATGAAATAATACCAGGTCTACCGATAGAAGAAATTATATCGAGATGTTTAGAATAGTAAGACGTCCTTACCGTCGCTGGAGTAAATAAAACACAGTAGCAGGCCTATGATCAGAGACATGTCTTGGATGTAACTCTTTATCCCTTAGTTGAAGACAGTAACGTTTCTGTTCTTTACACAACTAGTCGTGTTTATAAGTGACGCTCTCACACAATGCAAGCACTTCTCCTCTCCGTATAGAATAAACTTTGCGCTTGATGGAATAATTAATTCCAGTTCCAGTTCGTAATCATGAAATTGATATGGACTAATTTGTAATTATGAAATGGATACTCTACCGCGTATGCAATTATCAGTCAAATACTGGACATGCTGGACGCTCCAGAAGAATAGCATCTGGCTCAGGTTGGCCTTTCAGCTCTTGTGTGGAAATAATAATAAAAAAAAAACAACAACAAAAAACAGGTATATAAATACCTTCACGATATTTAATTGGTTTAAGGAAGACAATGGAGACAAATAGGAGGGAAAGGACTATCGTATGACTATCTTATCTGCTTTTATAATTCAAAGTTCTCACTACCACTCCCCGTCTCTCTCTTAATTTATTTCCCTTTGTATCAAACACACTTTACCCTCACAACTTCACCCTCCCTCACTCTCACTTTTTCTGAAACACAGACACACACTCACATACCCTCGCACCCACATACGCCTCATAGTCCACCTCGCCCGCCAATTCTCTCTCTTTCGCCTCAAATCTAACCGTCTTCTTGAAACACATGCACACATATAGGCATACACACATACACACAAACATTTACCTACAAACACACAAACAGACACAACCACACACACCCTCATACACACACATACAAAAAATATTCTCTCCCACAAACTCTTGTTAAACTTTTTTTTCTCATCTACTCACGTAACAAACATGAGAAGTGTGGCAAAAATTGAAGAAATAATTTTAAGAAAGTTATGAGCATTTGAGAGTTGGGTCACTTATGCTATGGAGATCCGACCTCTCACTAGCAATACGACAAAGATGCGTTATGTCACACGTGAACAACTCTTGTATGTCATGAATGTGCAGGCGCGGATCCAAGAAAATCGGATTGAATGCATTTCGGGGGCCCAATTGTCTGAGGACAAAAGCGGCTCTATTATGTTTACGCATGGGCCCGGTAAGTTCATTGTGTGACTTCGGTCTGCGTCCGCTACTGATGTGATTGATAAAAAATATCCCTTTTCCTCACTCAATTAATAGTACCGAAACTTTTTTAATGGTAATATTCCTCATTCCTCTGGGCATGTCTCCCCATGAAATAATACCAGGTCTACCGATAAAGACAATTCAAGCATGTCAAGTGAAAAATGTAAAAAAGTAGTGTGGGAAGTTGTTCACGTATGAAATCATATTATCTTGGTCTCATTGCCAATGGGAGGATCTCCTTGGTGCTAGTGCTCTTAACATTCACATACTCAAACTCGTAACTTATTATCCATTTACTTTTTCTCAAATTTTCATTTAGCTGTTTCATTGATTAGTAGGTATTATAATTTAACTCGTTCTTTCCCATTTATATTGTACCATTTAGCCTTCGGGAATTAATGCATATTCCATTTGCTCCACACACACCAAGATAATTGTTGTCTGTAACATTACCTTGTTGTTTTGTTTTTTTAAGCGAACATTTTTATTCATATCTATATTAGCTTATTAGTGAATTACGCTCGAAAGCCTACATAAAATGAAAATCAAACGATAGACTTTGAAATTAATGCAACTTGAACCCTTGTTTAAAACCATGATGATGATGATGATGATGATAATAACAACAACAACAACAACAACAACAACAACAATAATAATAATAATAATAATAATAATAATAATAATAATAATAATAATAATAATAATAATAATAATAATAATAATGATAATAATAATAATAATAATTATAATGATAATAATAATAATAATAATAATAATACGAATACTAATTGCATTTATATCTCTAAACATAATAACTTCCATCACTTTAGGTAGAAGGTTTACAATATCAGACGATTTACAAGATATACAGATTCAACTATCATCGGCACAAAAGATATTGGACAGACCCTATAATTCAATAATGTTGTGCAGTGGAAAAATAGTAACAGCATAAACAACAAGGGGCCAATAACAGACCATTGTGGAACACCCTGTGTTAGATTACTTATAAAATAAATTTACTAATGTTTATGCAATTCGAAAAGAGAATCAAAAGTTTATAAGCATATCTTCTTTGTATATTATTGTGGAGGTAAAATGCACCTTGTAAGTTCCTTTTTCCAAATTTTTCAAAATAAAGAAAACATTGAAAGTTTTCAATATTGAATATTTAACTATTTTCAAAATCTAAATATGTTGTTGATAAAAAAATTCTTGCTGTATGTATGTCGTGTTTTGCAATATGATTTATTTTCTTCTTTTTTTTTGTGCTGCCATTATTGAAAACTGATATATGAAATCTATGAAATAGCCATTATTATTAAAGTCGAAATGAATACTAATATGAATATTTGACACGTTCTTACAGCGCTACTGAAGACGAGTTTCATACATCTCTTCATAATACTTCATCATTTTATCAGCACATCTTGTGACGTCAGGCGTGAGCTGGTTACGTGATGGTATCTTGCTCGCAGGAAGGAACTCACTGCTCGTCACTGCGGTCTGATAGAAATGGACCAACGATTCGACGAGCCCGTCTGCTGGAAACTTCCATTTTGTCGTCACATCGGCGGACGCGTCCCACTTCAGAAGTGACTCGTCATACGGCAATCCTATCGCGCGGCAATACTTCGACAACACTTCGGTCGGGTTTGTGAGAAGATCGTCGCCATCTATTACAATCGGATTACTGTCGATATTTTCCCGAACGTATTTCCAAATGTCGTAAGTATCTTTAAAGAGGAGACCACCTGACGTCATGTACGGGTTATCGCGACCGATGTCATACTTGTCTTCAGATGCAGCATCGCCCGTCAGAAGACCCAATGCCGAAAATTGACCGAATGACGCTTTGCGAAATGATCGGAAGACACGGAGGGGGTGGCGTATCATAAAGGTGTGTTTGAAGCCTTGAGGAAAGAACTTGTAGGTCTCTGGAGTCATCAAATATGCCATGTCTTTTACGAAAACGTTAGGTCCAGAAGATCGTTCCAAGAATTTGCTGATAGATGCAAACCTAAAGGACAAAAAATGCAATGGATAATAAATCACCTCATTCAGACCCAAGACCCTTATTTTTTTTATTTTTTTTTTTGACAGCGGCTCCGCAATTAATGTTTCTCTTGTTGATTCCTTTAATGCAGCTGAGGTTTTATTTGGGATAAGAAAAAATAATTATTCACCTGAGAAAAAATGATCACTGATACCCATTTACTTAATCAACCAGGTCTTAGGCCCTGATGCATACAATTGTCTTATGAGGTTAACTTTGCCATTTACGGTCATTTCCAAGAAACCGGGAGGGTGTTTCATGAAAGGATTTGTCTGACGTTTTATCCGACAAACTGTTATAAGCTACTGAAATGCTTGTATCTGATTGGCTGAGAGCAAATTTGTCGGATAAAATGTCCAACAAGTCCTTTGATGAAATGCCCCCTGGATTTGATTGGCTGTTGACAGTGTAGCAGTAAGTATTAATTATAAAGTTATTATTTGTAATAATTAAAATACCACGGGGCCCTAATCATGCAAACTTATCTAATGTTGAAACATTAATTGTGCACTTCAGTGAAAGTTTGGCGCAAACCTACACATCAACCAGTTGGTGCCAGTGCTATTAGACAATTTTCTCCTCAATAATACTTTCTCACCATAAACCATGGGCTGGTGAATATTTTGATCGTCTGTTGCGAGTCATAAGGGTTTTAAACCAACACACTAATAACATGGATCGTAATCATTACGATCAATGCTAATAACGACCTTCTGGCGTTCAACACAGGATATATTGGTCAGTATACATTATACACTCTAAAAACTGAAGTGCTAATTTCTGTGTGCTCGTATAATGACTGCACTTGAAGTGCTATATCAGCCTCCGAAGTGCTATTTTAGCACTTGCCCAAGTGTTAATTTATTAACAAAAAATGTTCAATGTCGGTATGGGATTCGAACTGGGTTCAACCTAGACATGGAAGAGTACCGCTGACCAATCGACCAACGGAGATCTCGCTAACTGGATTTAATTATGACAGCATAGTAGATGATCATGGCAAATTTGAAGAAGGTTCATCATGCAACAATATGATCTGCTAGCTATCGTGATATGTGAATCTGTCTAACGTGCTCGTCAGCGCTTCTCATGCAGGGGACCCACTTTCGAATCCCAACGATGTCACGCCGTTTTTGCCCATTTTTGCTGAAAGTTCAGCTCACGTGAAAGTGCTTAAACAGCACTTTGAGTGCAGTTAAACAGCACTTTGAGTGCAGTCACTATGCAAGCTCTTAAAAAGTGCTGATTTCAGCCTCTGAAGAGCTAAAAACAGCACTTCGGTTTTTAGACTGCATCTCAGATAAAGCGAAACCCGACTTCAGTAAATTTTCTTAGTGACTGCAAGCTAATAATGGGATATTAAAGAGTTCAATTTTATTTCTTTCTCATGACACCTAATACAATGTGAAAGAGCAACGCATTCAAGAACACGAATTATTGGAAATTAAATTGTAAAAATTACATTGCGCAGAAGAAATGAGCATGATTTCCAAAGTTATAACTACCTTGCCGAACAAAGGGATGGATCATCATTTCTTTTATGTTCTTTGTTAGGTTTCATTCACCAGCATGAGTAGTTCACTTGCTGCAGGGATCAAATGCAGTTTCTCTTGCTCTGATCTGTGCAATCTGATTTTGATAATTAACTTTGATCAAACTCGCCTTACTCATCTATGCGCGGCTTTTCGGTATTGCATTTATTGTCAAAACAAAGTAGAAAGAGTGAGCTTTAATATGATGGACTTAATATTTCATTATTGCTTTCTTTAACTACAACTGGCTAATCATTGGAGTTCCCTTTTTCTGGGACGCACTGTATAAACTAACTTACGACAAATACTCTGGTCTGACTTTGCAATGGCATATCTGATCGACGAGATCACCAGCTCGTCTGTAGGTCTCTTCGTTCCCCTCATAGGTGGGCGGTACATCGAGTCCCAGATGACCCTTGGTCGTAACTGCAGTCACCTTACAGTAGGTGAAGGGTTCGAACCACACTTCAGCTCCTTCAGCAAAACTCAGGCACTTGGTAAGGGCTGTGGAACAGGAGCGGGGCACACACCAGAGGATGGTGCGACTACCAGTGTCGTCCGGGTTGGAGCTTCTATTCGTCGCCTTGCTGTTCTCCAGGGCACATTCCGCCATATTGGATCTTGAGTCACGATTGATATCTCAGTCTGCATAGATTTCAGGAGGATGGCGGTTGATAAAATTCAAAACAAACAATTTTGTAACCAAAAACGTAGATAGAGTCGGCATAAAGAGAATCTTTTTTTTTTGTTTTTCCACCTATGATTTTAAAAATGTACATGTAATAGCATTACATTGTGTTTATTGCCCTGAACAACTTTAATACATCATCAAGATCGTGATACACGGAGAAGTTTAGTGACAAATAAACACAGTAAATCGTTCCAGCAAAATTAAAATGCGACGAATAGAGGCCTTAGCATTCCTATCATAATTCAAACAATTTCTCAACAGTTTTTCAACGAACAGTTTCACATATCAATAAATAATCAAGATTCGTCACATGATTTAATTTGTAAATTTACCATGACTGATTAAATGACGCTCTAATAAAAAGCAAAATAATAATATTAATAATGACCTATTTCTACTCCCTCAGAATAAAAATAAAAGCATAATGTTTTTAGATCGTAATGAAACCTAATACAATTCAAGTCCACAAGAAAATGTATTCTTATCGAGGCATTTCCCCCTCTTTGGGTCCCATAAAAAGCGGAACAGTTATATTATGATCAAGCCTTTTTTTTCCTTAGTGAACGCTTCTCACAGGAAGAGGTTATCATCAAGACTATGTACAGTTTGAAAAGCACTGTTCGTAATGCAGGTGTCACATGCCGTGTTGGCCCACCGTTCGCCACCGTTCTGGCCAAATTTGTGCGCACGGCGGCAAACGGTGAGGCACACTATAACGCGGTTGAAGCCCGTCCAACACGTTCATAGGAGCTCGCTGCGCACCCGTTTCCGAGAGGATTTTCAAGAACGGCCGAACTCTTGCCAGGTTCTTTCCGGGTGATGATCGGGTATTTCAGAAAGTTCTTAAACCGAAACAGTCGTTAAAAGGGCGGTAAAAGGACTGAATGAGGACGCCGCACCCGTTTCATGCCCGTTTGCTAGACGGAGATGGACCGTGGTGAGGTCGGGCAACATGAATCGATCACCCCCCCCTTTCCTTTTCAGCATCAAGTACGCCCCCTTGTGGCTAAATTTGCCAACTCCTAGTACATGAAAAGTATACATGAAAACGACGTTTTTAAATCGGTTGTCCCCTTGATTGTTTACCAACAAGATCAATCAATAACTGAGAGAATTTGAATTAAAAACTAGGGTAGATGTAGGGAATACCGGCCACTTAAGCTCATTTGCTTAATTAGGACATAAAAACAATAAAATCACAAAAGAAAAAGATTATCATTGCTTACCTACATCATTCAACTTTATGTTCCCAAAAAAATTGAGGTAATCAAATATTTGTAGAGGCAGTTATATGCAAATAATGACGTCATGGTAAATTGTCCGGCATTCCCCACAGTGTAGGAAATACCGGACAGTATGTTTTTACCCTTTTTTTTTTGTATAAAGATCTGTCTGGAAGCACTGATTTGAATGTAAACCATCAACTTAACATGTTTGTATTGATTTTTTATAACATTATTTATTTTTAGAAGATTATATGCATTTTACTATAAAATTTCAAAACACTCAGAATAACTTTATATCTCATGTAGATCATGACATATCACAATAATAATAAAGAGAAATAGACATTTCAAAATTGTCAAACAATTTAATAAATAAATATAATACATTATATATGCAATACTATTTGATCTATATGCTTAGCAACTCAACCCGGAAGTAAAACAACCAACCGTCAATGTGGTGTCCGGTATTCCCTACACAAAAAAATGACTGACTAGCACTTTTCAACAAACTGCCACCCCAATACACAGGCTTTGTACAGTGCAAACACTTTATACACGTTTGGTCCACCCTCCACACATGTCCATAATGCATGAAATAGAGGTCATGCCCCAATTCTATTTTTATACCATCACATTCTCTAAAATGTCAATTTTTACATCAGGCCATTTTTGAGGCTGCAAATTTTCCTACCTTGACAGATTTTGGTAGTTTTCTCGGAGATTTCTCACTTGTTGTTGTCGAATACAGCATTCAACCTACCCAGACAGACCACCTGACCAATAGATGCCGGTATTTCAACTCAGTTGATCTTATGTTGGCAGCTAGGGCTGGACATGTGGTGACCGTCCGATATTCCATACTGTCCGCTATTCCCTACATCTACCCTAATACCCAGAGTAATATTTTTACAAAACAAAAGTTTTATATACTGTGACGAATAAATCATATGAAATAAACAGGGAGATGATTATCAACTTTATTTGGGGGCTGGTTTACTCGGAATTTATAGTTTTGTAGGGGGCCCATATTTTGTCGCATTTGTTTTTAATTTACTTTTAGCCTCTGTGTTTGTTTTCATATCAATTCAGTTCTGGTTTAATTATTTACACTTTATTATATATTTTATACAATATCGAATTGATCGTACTTATTGAATTGTTCTAACTTAGAGTTCTGAAAAGGTGGGAAAACCCCAAAGGTTTCTTTTTTTTCCACAATCTATGGCAAACAAAATTCGTATTTTTGGGCAATCCTAAAAGCGGTTTCTCAGATATAAAATACAATGTCATTTGCATGTATTTTTATTAATAAAAGTATTATATTAAGGTATTGTCTTGTATAATTCCGATTAATTTATTTAATCACAGTAAAATCACTTAAACGTCGTGTGTAAAACAATGAACAAAAAAACAAAAAACTAATCCATGGATCATACAAAAATATCAAAAAAGTAGAATTATGAATTATGTAGACATTTTTCTTGATGCGATTCTATAAATGGTTATAATTTGGCTAAAAGAATATTGCAATTGATATGATTATGACAAAATATTAGACAATTCATAATATTGTGTGGAGAAATACCCCCTGTATTTCTTCCTTGTTTTTTTTTGATATTTAATTTACCATTTTCACTTTGCAATACTCTGCAATAATTCAAAATCTTACTTGAAATAAGAAAGCTTTATACTGCTAAGTTTTGTAGTGTTTACTTTCTGACGTGCGACGTAGTACAGTAAAGTCAGCTGTTTGGTGTTTACGGCGATGAATGGAATATAGTAACGCCAGCTGATTTTGGCTATTTTTAGATCGGGTGATCAAAACACAAAACACTGCATTTGGGACTGGTTTGGTGAGATATCGTATAAAATGAGGGATTGTAGACTTCTTGAATTGTATAACTGATGTCATGAATGCCTTTATTAGATGTGAACTTGAGGTAATATTTTCATCTTTTGTAAAATGATGTATTTTAGAATGATCTGGTTGGATTTATAGAAGTAGTAATACCCTGCTGAAAAATGAATGAATGAATCACTTGCTCCCAAACCTTTATTGGGAGAAGCTGCGTTTCACAGAGCTGTATTTTATTCCAAGTGCTCGAGGTAAATATCAATTTATTGTGAGATATTTGAGGTGATGATTCTCTGTTGTTGATCTGAATTTATTATCTAGTGTGTGCTGATATCTATTATGATGAAATATTTAATAATTGTTAAAATTGAAATTGGTGAAATTTTATAAGTTATGAGTCTTAGTTATTTTGGCCAAGGGTTTTACCCTCCGCAGCTAATGCATTGTTAGCTGCACTGAAATAAGTGCACTTCAGGTCATTGGACAGTCTGACAAACTGATTCCTTGCAGAGTACACTTAGAAGAATGTCTAGCCAATTCCAATCTAATTTCTATGACAAGTAGTTAAGAAATGATAAACACAAAACTATATGAATTTACGAATTATGACAAATTCTTGATTTGAAAGACAAAATTAATGAACTATGAATTTATGCTGATGCATACACAAAGGAAACAAGCAAATTATTAATCTTGTTTATCTTCTGTTTATTTATTGCAGAATTCTTCACATCTTCAATCAAATCACAAAATAATAAAATGGAGCGTAGAATTAAGGAAGTTGAGATAACTTAACTTATCAAGGGTGCCTCCGTAGTGAAGTTCATGTAGTTTCTAATATCTTGTAAATACAATGTAATTTTAAGTTCATGTGCATACAATGTAGTTATTAAGCAATAGACTACAATGTCATTTTAGGAATTAGTCGACTGTAGTCTGTACAATGTAGTTTGATAGGATGTAATGTAACAATGTAGATTAAATAAAGAAACATGACCAAGGCATAGACTATCAATAGAAAAGACATTATGATTAAAAGTTGGGTATGCGGTACAAGGTCCCCCTCCTCTTCCTTTCTTCTCTTGGATGTCAACAACGCTGGTGTCTCACCACATAGCAATCCTGCATTAGGAACGCTATGGATCTGGAAGAGAAAGACTCTTGACTGATGACGCTTGTGACAATCTCGAATAGAGAACGTTACCAACGGCTGCACCAACCTTACATCCGTCTACATCGCAGCTGTAAGATGAGCTTCCTGTGCACTGTGTGACGACACTTTGATGCTCCCCCCCCCATTCCTTCCTTGTACAGTTACACAACTCTTTATGAATAATGATAAAAGTCCATGTCTTTATTAATGTTCTTGTATAATAGAGTAATTACAATTATTGAATAGTTACCAAAGGATTCGAATTTAGCACGATGCATTATTCAGAGAATTTGTGTTATAATTTTAGGAGAATTTTAAGTCTCGAGGCTAAAGTTATGTGGCTGGTTGTGGCAAAGTGAATAGCCGGGGTGGATAGGACCTGATCATTGGAATGGTGAAGATAGAGCAGGCAGCTGGCCATGATTAAGATTTGTTATAGGAAAGAGAAGAGTTTAAGATTCTATGCAGGCATAGATCAGTAACAGAAGTAATGAAAAGAACAAAGACATTCTTAATAGCTCGAGATATGCTATTCAGAATGGTTAGGTGCTAACAATAATTATAGCTCTATTTAATTTGAGCATAAGCTATAGCTTTTCCCTCAATCTTATCTTATACGAAAAATTGCCCCCTTAATTTCTCAAGTTACAGTTTCAGGAGTGTGTTTTGTTACACATGCCTTATATGTCTTTTACATGCCTTGCATAGTTACAAGTAATACTTATTTGAATGCAACCTTATTATAAATTCTTAAGATGTATATTCACATGAAGTTTCACATATCTTGAAACAATTTTATCGTTTATCGTTGAAGAGTTACGAAGTTGCCAATGTTCTCAGTGTTACTAAATAAAAGATTTAATCCAGTATACCTCGATTTTTTTTAGTTTCGAAGAGTAATTATGCTGGTTAGCTTAGCTTAAGTTACTGTAATGTTTGAATGTAAGGTGAACAGTGATTGGTGATTGATATTGTGTGAATTATGTAGTTCTTAAATTAATATCAATTGGAGGAATAATTTATAGTCGGTTATATAATTTGGTTATGGCAAGGTCTAGGATTAATACAAAACAGAGCGTTCGCATATTTCGGACAACCGTCCCTGTCATCAGATCACCGGTCGACTATAGAATATTCTTACCATGCTACTCGTGAGATTGATTGATTGATTGATTGTGTTGGAAAGTGTAGTTATACTTTGGGTACCTATATTAAAGATTCTGGTGGATGGCAGTGAAAGTGCATGTGTAGATGACGGTGACAGTGACAACATGAAGGCATGTGTGAATGAATGTTGATGTGTATAAGGTCTTGCATAATGTCACATATAATGTCTTGCGCAAAAATGTCGTATGTAACTGAGGCGAGTGCATGTGTACATGTACATAATGTTGGCTTGCATATGAGGTACAGTGAAAGTGATGCGAGGTATGTCAGCGGTGAATGATTGTGGCAGTACTGCTTGACTGTGAATGCGAGCGTGTACATGTTAGCATGCGAATGAAGGAAGAGTACACGGACATTGGAGAGTCAGTGTGTTTGATTGCTTGTCAGCTGTGGCAAGAGCAATTAAACCTATCTTTATTTGAGGCTAATAATTACTACACTTACCAGTAATATTCAAGATGGTTTGCAGGTTGTGAATGAGATGAGTTGTTGTTGACATTTAACAAGACAGAAGTTGTTGTGCACAAATGCACGAGTACGAGTTGGCGTGTATACCAGATGTAAACAAGTGGTAGTCTTAATCCAGAATCTCGGCGTGCCCAGGTACAATGTATAGGCTCGCTTCCAGTAGTAAATTAGATAGTCGTTCTGACTTCAGGGGAGCATTTCATCAAAGGACTTGTCGGACGTTTCATCCGACAAACTGTTATAAGCTACTGAAATGCTTGCATCTGATTGGCTGAGAGCAAATTTGTCGGATAAAACGTCCGACAAGTCCTTTGATGAAATGCTCCCCTGGATCGCCTGTCTGGGTTCATACTCCATTATTGTATGTGGTGGCAGCATTAGTATTTGTGAGAGGGTCTCACGTTACAATATAATAATTAAAAAATATAATAATAAGAAAGTACTTTTATTATGATATTTTAATTGATATAATAAGATTTAAATATTTCAAACCATGGGGAAATTTTTGCGGAGAAATTAAAATAATATTCGATAAAACTAATACAACTTTTTTTTTAAAGAAACGCGGGTATAATATACATGTAATTTGTGCAAACGTTTTAGACCAAACTAGGTTATTACGAAAGTAGTCTTATGTTAATTTGCAAAGCTGTTATAATGAAACTTTAGAAACTAATGTCAAACAAACAAAAAACCAAAAAACATGAAAACAGAATTGACATTACTTTAGATTAAAAGTCCATTAGAGGACCAAATTTTAAATTCTTCTCTCCGACAATGACAATAAAAGTATTTCAGATTATAATGTATCTTTTGAAAGCTGCAATATCATTCCTCTCTGAGCTTGTGAAGAGAGCGATGAGATCGAGAGCTTCGAAAAAAAAGGCGGATTGAAGACACCATATACGTGATTTGAAGACACCATAAGGGTAGATCCACCATTCGAGTCCAACACCCTGCATGACCGCTTTGTGGACGGGTGTGGAGCGCTTGTTCCGTCCTCACACCATCCACATACCGTCATCACAACGCCATTACACCGCCCTTACACCGGGTCTCCATCGACCGGTGCTTGCAGTTCATGCCCGGCGAAAATTTTGAGCATGCTCAAGCATGCTCAACTTGACATTCGCCGGGCATGAACCGAAGACAAAATCGTTTTGACGGGTCATCATCGACCCACCGTGCACCATCACCGGGTATCTTCCGTGTCTCGCCGTTCGCATCAACCTGGTTTGCACGGTCGCGAACGGTGGAAAACGGTGAGTCACCCGGCGAATAATTTTTTTTTTCTTTTTCTTGTCAGAGAGCGGTAAGGCCGGTGGGCAAGCGGTAATCACACGGACAAAAGGAAAGCATGGACTACATACGAGGACGGTCAGCCCAGTACCAGGCTGGCTAGGACCTGGTATAGACCCGGTATAAAACGATACAGACCCGGTGAAAATGATGAAAAATGCTATGTGGCCGGTGCCGTTCTACTGCCGTGTCGCAAATTTTGGTTTTTCGTCGAACGGCGAAGATCCGTTTATTTTAGCCTGTGCATGTGACACCAGCATTAGAGTCGCATCGTTCCGCTCCTTATGGTGCTTTATATGTCACTTCGTGTAAACAACTTTGAGACGGATTTGGGACTTCTTTGAAACGGTTTTGAAAAGGCTTGGAGACGGTTTTGGAAACTTGTCGCGGAGACGTGCGACGTCTCATGAGTCGCGAGAATCGCGGAAACTGCTTTGGACGGATTTGGGACTACTTTGAGACGGTTTTGAAACGACTTTGAGACAGTTTTTAAAATTGCTGTGGAGACGTTCGGATACGTCTCCGTGACGGAAAAAAGTATCGGAGACATTACATCTCTAATACTTTTTATCCGTCACGGAGACAATATGTTTCTTTTCCGTCGTGGAGACTTCTCCGCGAAGTGAGATAACGCCATAAGAATACACCAGAAAACAGTAATGTCAAAATAAGTAATATTGAAAAAATAACAATCAATTAATTAATTTAATAAAATAATTAATTTAATGAGTGACAAGTTTGCTAAAAAGAACAATGGCCATATATATAAAACCCTCATATTCATAAGCTATTCTCCTAGTTGACAGTTAACACCATTCCTTTGGAACTTGCTATAACAGCAGGTACACATGACATCAAACAGTCGTTTCAAGTTTTATGTGGTTTTCATTTTGAGGGTGGATCAACCCCTATTGAGAAACAACTTGAAGAGTAACCAATCCCGAAACTAAGATCAATGGGGGTTCGAAATTTTGAAAGTGGACTTTTTTTTTAAAAGGAGTAATCCTGCGAGCAGAAAAAAAAATGCTTTTTAATCGCCTTAATGTGGTAATTTTTCGCAGATTCTGAGCATTTTCTATTGTCCTTTTCTTTAAAATCATTGAAAATTATTTTTATTATGATCATTCCCCAAAATGCGAGCGCAATGCGAGCGCGAAGTGAGAGTGGAAAAATTTACACAAAATGACCCATAATTTGGGCATCAAGGATCGGTGAAAAAGCCTTTCTAACGGGGCTGTGCCCGCGAGCGCGAGACGGAAATTTTTCTTTAAAATGACCTGAAGGTGGTGCCTTGTTCACATTTTGCCTCATTTTCTTTTAAATCCTTTAAAATGATGATGATCACTCCCCTAAAATGCTATCTAGCGCGAAGCGCCAGAGGAAAATTCACAACAAAGTATCTATAACTTGGGCATCAAGGATTAGTAGAAGGACTTTTCACGGGATTTCACCCTGTACTGCGAGTGGAGATCCACTTTTTTTCTGTAGGCATGTACAAAAACGCGGGAAAAAATATACTTTAAGACAATATACTTTAACATAACTGTGTTAAGTATCTCCATATCTCCACTCACACACACCCATGCACACACTCACCCACGCACTCACACACATTCACATCCTCAAACACATTGATCCTTACCCTACTAAAGGGCCTGTCCCACAGAAGGCGATCGTTGTGGCGACAACCTACGAACTACTTTTTGGTACCCATCGCCGCCATTCGCAGGTCCAATCGCCTATAAGATCGTGAATTATCGCGTCTATCGCCAACAAATACGTATCAAAATTCTGTTCGCCGCTGATTTCTCAACAAGTTAAACAATAGCCGGCGCAACGATCGCCTCCTGTGGGACAGGCCCTTTAAGGGCCTGTCCCACAGGAGGCGATCGTTGTGGCGACAACCTATGCATGTTAGAACCTGCCAGAATCGTGTCAGAATCGTAGGTGACCGAAGATCATATACGTATCTACGACTCTGTCTACGATAGGCTACGACAACGACTTGCTTCCACGCAAACAATAGGCTAACAATAGCTGGTATCCGATAATACAATAGCCTCGACCTTCGCGCATCTCGCGGTTCGACTTCTCTCGTCGCAGCTTAAAATCAACCAAAATATGAACTAGCGCACTGTGGCGATCCTTGCGACTGACACAGGCGAACGAGTGTTTTCTACCTGATGGCGGCCTGTCGCCTTTATGTTCGTGATAGTCCTCTCAGTCGCGCATTATAATTTGGGTCGTGAGTGATTTTTGAAAATTTCAAAAATCAGCGGCGACTGTACAGTATCTGAATGGGAGGCCGATCCTGATTTTGGTGATTGTAGGTGGCGACAAAGGTCGTAGCGGCTTAAATTTCACTGGCCTTTCGGTTCAGCGATGCGTGCAACGTACGCTGGAGCGCGGCAACCTACAACTGGCCGCCGTTCCGCTTTGCTAAACATGTTCTATCTGGCGACAATCTACGATAGCACCTTGTCGCGACAAGAGAAGACAGGCTACGGTCATTGACGTCAGCCCAACTGACGCCGGCTATTGTTTTACTTGTTGAGAAACCAGCGGCGAACAGAATTTTGCTACTTATTTGTTGGCGACAGACGCGATAATTCACGATCTTATAGGCGATTGGACCTGCGCATGGTGGCGATGGGTACTAAAACGTAGTTCGCAGGTTGTCGCCACAACGATCGCCTTCTGTGGGACAGGCCCTTTACGCTATGTACTTCTCGACGAATACTTCTCCTTCTCCGTATAGAATAAACTTTACGCGTGATGGAATAATTAATTATCCAGTTTGTAATCATGAAATTGATATGGACTAATTTGTAATTATGAAATGGATAATCTATCGCGTCAGCAATTACCAGTCAAATACTGGACACGCTGGACGCCCCCAGAACAATAGCATCTGGCTCAGGTTGGCCTTTCAGCTCTTGTGTGGAAATAATAATAATAAAAAACCAAAACAAAATAAACACGTATATAAATACCTTCACGATATTTAATTGGCTTGAGGAAGACAATGGAGACAAATAGGAGGGAAATGACTATTGTGTGACTATCTTATCTGCTTTTATAATTCTAAGTTCTCACTACCACTCCCCGTCTCTCTTAATATACTTCCCTTTGTATCAAACACACTTGACCCTCACAGCTTCACCCTCACTCACGCTCACTCTTTCTGAAACACAGACACATACTCACATACCCTCGCACCCACATACGCCTCATAGTCAACATCTCCCGCCAATTCTCTCTCTTTCGCCTTGTCACTTAAAGTATCTAGCTGTCTTCTTGAAACACATGCACACATCCACATACACATACACACAAACATACACCTACAAACACACTCGACCACCATCATACACACACATAAAATATTCTCTCCCTCAAACTCTTATTAAATTTTTTTTTATCTACTAACGTAACAAACATTTATAACAGTTGATTTGTTTTGTCATAATTTTTCCTTGAAGGAGAATGAAACACTCTAATTATATTATCCAGTTAAATTATAAAAAAACCAGAAAGATCGAAGAAACCAACCAATGTAAATGTGACAAAATTGACAGAAGAAATTTTTATGTTATTATATTATTATGTTATGAGCATTTGAGTGTTGGGTCACTAATGCTATGGAGATCCGATCTCTCACTAGCAATGCGACAAAGATGTGTGATGTCACACGTGAACAACTCTCCTATGTGATAGATAATATTCTCCACATGTTTCCCCAGGAAATACTACCAGGTCTAAAGATAGATTGATAAAAGAGACAATTCAAGTGAAATATGTACAAAAGTAGTGCATGTAGTGGGGAAGTTGTTCACGAATGAAATCATATTATCTTGGTCTCATTTACTTTTCTCAAATCTTCATTTAGCTGTTTCTTTGATTTGTAGATTTTATACCATTTACACTCGTTCTTTCCCCTTTATATTGTACCATTTACCCTTCGGGATTTAATGCATATTCTATTTGCTCGACACACACCAAGATAATTGTTGTCTGTAACATTGCCTTGTCGTTTGTTTGTTTGTTTTTATTGAGTGAAATTTTTATTCATATCTATAAATTTAGCTTATTAGTGAATTATGCTCGAAAGCCTACATAAAATGAAAATCAAACGATAGAATTTGAAATTAATGCAACTTGAACCCTTGTTTAACACTATGATGATGATGATGATGACAATAATAATAATAATAATAATAATAATAGTAATACTAATTGCATTTATACCTCTAAACATAATAACTTCTATCACTTTAGGTATAAGGTTTACAATATCAGACGATTTACAAGATATACATATTCGACTATCATCGGCATAAAAGATACTGGACAGACCCTATGATTCAATAATGTTGTGCAGTGGAAAAATAGTAACAGCATAAAAAACAAGGGTCCAATAACAGACCATTGTGGAACACCCTGTGTTAGATTACTTATAAAATCAATTTACTAATGTTTAAGCAATTCGAAAAGAGAATCAAAAGTTTATAAGCATATCTTCTTTGTATATTATTGTGGAGGTAAAATGCACCTTGTAAGTTCCATTTTCCAAATTTTTCAAAATAAAGAAAACATTGAAAGTTTTCAATATTGAATATTTAACTCAAAATCTAAATATGTTGTTGATAAAAAATGCTTGCTGTATGTATGTCGTGTTTTGCAATATGATTTATTTTCTTCCTTTTGTTGTGCTGCCATTATTGAAAACTGATATATGAAATCTATAAAATAGCCATTATTAAGTCGAAATGAATACTAATATGAATATTTGACACGTTCTTACAGCGCTACTGAAGACGAGTTTCATACATCTCTTCATAATACTTCATCATTTCATCAGCACATCTTGTGACGTCAGGCGTGAGCTGGTTACGTGATGGTATCTTGCTCGCACGAAGGAACTCACTGCTCGTCACTGCGGTCTGATAGAAATGGACCAACGATTCGACGAGCCCGTCTGCTGGAAACTTCCATTTTGTCGTCACATCGGCGGACGCGTCCCACTTCAGAAGCGAATCGTCATACGGCAATCCTATCGCGCGGCAATACTTCGACAACACTTCGGTCGGGTTTGTTAGAAGATCGTCGCCATCTATTACAATCGGATTGCTGTCAATATTTTCCCGAACGTAATTCCATATGTCGTAAATGTCTTTAAAGAGGAGACCGCCTGACGTCATGTACGGGTTATCGCGACCGATGTCATACTTGTCTTCAGATGCAGCATCGCCCGTCAGAAGACCCAATGCCGAAAATTGACCGAATGACGCCTTGCGAAATGATTGGAACACACGGAGGGGGTGACGTATCATAAAGGTGTGTTTGAAGCCTTCGGGAAAGAACTTGTAGGTCTCTGGAGTCATCATATATGCCATGTCTTTTACGAAAACTTTAGGTCCAGAAGATCGTTCCAAGAATTTGCTGATAGATGCAAACCTAAAGGACAAAAAATGCAATGGATAATTAATCCCCTCCATCAGACCTAGGTCCCTCATTTGTATTGACAGCAGCTCAGCAATTAATGTTTCTTTTGTTGATTCCTTTAATGTCACTGAGGTTTTATTTGGGCTAGGAAAAAAAGTGATTCACCTGAGACAAATGATGACTGACACCCATTTACTTAATCAACCAAGTCTTAGGCCCTGGGGGCATTTCATCAGAGGACTTGTCGGACATTTTATTCGACAAATTTGCTCTCAGCCAATCAGATGCAAGCATTTCAGTAGCTTATAACAGTTTGTCGGATAAAACGTCCGACAAGTCCTTTTATGAAATGCCCCTCAGATGTATACAATTGTCTAATGAGGTTAATTTTGCCATTAACGGTCATTTCCAAGAAACTGGATTTGATTGGCTGTTGACAGTGTAGCAGTAAGTATTAATTATAAAGTTATTACTAGTATTTGTAATAATTAAAATACCACGGGGCCCTAATCATGCAACATTATCTGATGTTGAAACACTATTATTGTGCACTTCAGTGAAAGTTTTAAGTTATATTTTTGCGCAAACCTACACATCCACCAGTTGGTCCCAGTGCTATTAGACAATTTTCTCCTCAATAATACTTTCTTAACATAAATTATGGGCTGGTGAATATTTCGATCGTCTGTTGCGAGTCATAAGGGTTTTCAAACCAACACACTAATAACATGGATCGTAATCATAAAGCGGAACCCGAGTGGCAACTCATTTTTCTTAGTGAATAGCAAGCTAATAATGGGATATTTAAAGTTCAATCTTGTTCTTTTTTATGACAACTAATACAATGTGAAAGAGCAACGCAATCAGGAACACGAAATGTTAGAAATTAGATTGTAAAAATTACATTGCGCAGAAGAAATGAGCATGATTTCTAAAGATATAACTAACCTGCCGAATAAAGATTGTTTATTAGTATTTCTTTTATGTTCTTTGTTAGGTTTCATTCACCAGCATGACTGTGTAGTTCACTTGCAGCTGGGATCAAATGCAGTTCCATTTGCTCTGATCTGTGCAATATGATTTTGACAATTAAATTTCAAATTTGTCTTGTTCACCTATGCGTGGCTATTTCGTATAGTATTTAGTGTCAAAAGAAATTAGAAGGACTAAGCTTTAATATGATGGACTTAATATTTCATTATTAGTCAGGCAGCCAGCTCGATTTGGGTTAGCTGAACGAGGTACCAGTAGTAAAATATTGGAATATATGGGGAGGAATCCCACATTTACTAAACCCAACGTCTGGCAGTGCATCTCTGCTGCATAAGGTCTCCACAGCCGGGGGCGTCCAAAATGAGTGTCCATTTTTACAACAAAAAAAATTTTAAATAAAAATAGCAAAAGTCATTTTCTAAACACACTTAATTTGATGTCAAAATAAAGAGAATTAAATTGTCTTAACGCTTGTGCTATTTTGAAATCATACTGAAATCGAAAACAGTGAGAGTTTTAATGTTTTAAATGTTTTTTTTCTCACTTTTTTACGAAAATATTTTTTCCCCCTTTTTTCAATAATTTTTAATAAATAGTTGTATAAAACGTTCATATTTGTAACTTTTCTAAAACCTACCTACGTGCATGTGGATGATGTTGTAAAAAGAAGGGAGTTATATCTTATTCCGATAAAGAATTATGATTAGATAAAGTCAGGAACGCAATATAGACAAAATTCAACAATTTGCCCCGTGACTGAGAATAACACAATACCCGCACGTGTATTATGAAAAGCTGATTGTATGTGATGGCTGTGAGTAGGCAAACAAAAGTGCCAAAAATGCGGAACATTACGTACAAGTTTTCGATACTTGTTTTGTCTGCTTAAAGCTATCGCATGTTATCGGCCTTTCCTAATACACGTACGGGTATGGGATTCATCTTCGATACGGGGCAAATTGTTGATTTTTGTCTATATTGCGTTTCTGACTTTAGCTCAGCATAATTATTCTTTAGCGGAAAGATATAACTCCCTTCTTTTTACACCATAATTCACGTGCACGTAGGAAGTTTTTTTAGAAAAGTTACAAACATTAATGTTTCATTCAACTATTTATAAAAAATTATTGAAAAAGGAAAAAAAAATATTTTCGTAAAAAAATGAGAAAAAAACTTTTCTTCATCAAAACTTTCACTGTTTTCGATTTCAGTCTCATTTCAAAATGACACAAGCATTAAGACAATTTAATACTCTTTATTTTGACATCAAATTTAATGTGTTTAGAAAATGAATTCTGCTATTTTTATACAAAATATAATTTTTTGTAAAATGGGCACTCATTTTGGACGCCCCCGGCTGTAGGGACCTTATGCAGCAGAGATGCACTGCCAGACGTTGGGTTTAGTAAATGTGGGATTCCTCCCCATATATTCCAATACTTTACTACTGGTACCTCGTTCAGCTAACCAAAACCGAGCTGGTTGCCTGACTATATCGCTTTATTTAACTACAACTGGCTAATCATTGGAGTTCCCTTTTTCTGGGACGCACTGTATAAATTAACTTACGACAAATACTCGGGTCTGACTTTGCAATGGCATATCTGATCGAAGAGATCACCAGCTCGTCTGTAGGTCTCCTCATTCCCCTCATAGGTGGGCGGTAGATCCAGGCCCAGATGACCCTTGGTCGTAACTGCAGTCACCTTACAGTAGGTGAAGGGTTCGAACCACACTTCAGATCCCTCAGCAAAACTCAGGCACTTGGTAAGGGCTGTGGAACAGGAGCGGGGAACACACCAGAGGATGGTGCGACTACCAGTGTCGTCCGGGTTGGAGCTCCTATTCCTCGCGTTGCTGTTCTCTGTGGCACATTCCGCCATATTGGATCTTGGGTCACGTTTGATTTCTCAGTCTGCATAGATTTCAGGAGGATGACGGTTGATAAAATTCAAAACAAACAATTTTGTAACCAAAAACGTGGATAGAGTCGGCATAAAGAAAATCTTATCTTGTTTTTCCACCTATGATTTTAAAAATGTACATGTAATAGCATTACAATTGTGTTCATTGCTCTGAACAACTTGAATTCATCATCAAGATCATAATACAAGGAGAGGTTTAGTGACAAATAAACACAGTATATCGTTCCAGTAAAATTAATATGGGACGAATAGAGGCCTTAGCATTCCTATCATAATTCAAACAATTTCTCAACAGTTTTTCAACGAACATTTTCACATGTCTATAGAAAATCAAGATTAGTCACATGATTTAATTTGTAAATAGACAATTGGGGGAGGCTACGGTCGCTACGTTTTTCTAAAAACGTGGAGGGAAGTGGCAAGCGCACGGTGCGAGTACGTCAACGCACGGACTGCGCAAGGTGTAAGTACGTGGCCGGTACACCATGTATGGTAATGGGCGGTTGTGTGCATCGTACGTTGCGCACGTTGTAAGTGAGCTGTACGTGCTTGTAACGTACGATCTCCGTGCGTTTGAATCGTTATCGTACGGATGCCGTGCTTACAAGTGCACCTCACGTACGGTGTCAGTACTCACGCGCATGTTGTAAGTGCGTGCAAGTGCGATGAACGTAAATTTTTGTTTTCGATATTTGTGGTGGATAATGTATTGTTTATTTATTTATATTTATTCATTTAGATTAATTTATTATATTATCATCATGATATCATAATCAGTATACATAATAAACTGATATAAACCTATACCATCACAAGTATTGCATCATAGCTGATATACATGCTTTTTTCTCCTTTTTTTTACAAACAATTTATACATTTTGTTTGGTATATTATGAAATGAAAGTTTTGTCTTTTTCAAATGGCATAGTAAAAAACGAACACCTTTTCTATAGAGAAGAAAGATTCTTTTACGCCGTTGCCATGGAAGATGAAATTGCATTGAACCTGTTTTTGCAATATAGGACTCAATTCAAGCAACGCTAGAAACAAATTTATCTTCTTTGAGTGTTGTCGCTGTTGTTTTTGTTTCTTTTTACTTTGACAGTTTCATGGTATGTTTTGGCGAGTTTTCATTTTCAAAAATGTATAAGCGAAACATTAAAACAGTTTCCGGAGAAACTTGAAACTTGTATCATGATTTTGTACACGAAATCTATTGACTAAATAGGCTACCCCAAAAGGAAAAAAAAAAAGAAGAAAAAAGAAGAAAGAAAGTTTTGGAGATGGAATTTATCAGTGAAAAGTAATAATAATCGTAAAATGAATATTTGTTTACGTTTAGTCGAATGCTGTTGAAATGTTTCGCTTTTTGCAAATTAATATTGGAAATAAGTTAACTTTGTTTTTACGATGCTGTGGATCATCGTCATCAAATAAAAAAGAAGGTCACCAAGGGGGGGGGGGGAGGACATCTTTATGCGATGGTACTCGGATGATACGTGCCAAAATGACAGGCAGTCATTAGTCATTATCCAGCAAAATAATAAAAAATTTACCAAAAAATAGATTGTTGTTGTAAACTACAACATAGTTATGTTAATAAATTCACTGTGATTTGGTGGAATGAAGTTGCCTCTAACAGTATTTGCAATACAGGACTAAATACAGGACTAAATTAAATTTCATCTGTTGGTGATGCTGTCTGCCGTATATGCTATCGCTTTTGTAAACATTTTTCTTTGGGGGAGAAGTATGAAACATGTTTTAAGTTTTCATTTATTGATAATGCCCACCTCCCTTAATGTTGATTTAGGGGGCATTTGTTCTTTTAAAAAAATGACTTGTTCAAGTCATCTACTGTTCTCATGTTTGAAGATTTTCTTATTTCTGAGGGCATACTAAAATAGTCGACGATATTCAGGCCATCAACATGATCAATGACATGTAATATGATAAAGACTCATAAAATAAAAATAAAAATAAATAAATAAATAAATAAATAAAAATGCAATGCTGCAATACTTTTTGACAGGTGAGGAGATTCTATGCAATATTGAGACATATATACAAACATGTACATACACACATATTATCATAATTATATTTTATATACATACTAGTATATTTTTTATATATACATAATTTTGAATACGAAACATACGTCGGCTCAGTAGAAATCAGTGCGCACAACGCGCGTTGTAAGTGCGGAGCACTTGCTTAGTCCGTACGATCCACGCGAGTTCTGCGTGCTCAATCAACAGTTGAAATGGGCAAGAGCAAAGTAACCGTGGGCCACGCACTTATACCGTGCGCAGCACGCACGTGCCAAGTGCGCCGTCGGTAGGCTACAGTAAGTGACTGCCGCAAATATCTAAAAAGACTCACGGAGTCGGCGCGTTGTGCGTGCTTTGGCAGTGCCGAGGGCGTGCGTGCTCGCACGTGCGGCAAATCCGTAGCTCGAACGTAGCCCGCACGCAGCGAAAGTTCCTCCTGCACCGAGTCGGTACTCACCACGTACGTGACGTACGATTTTTCCAAATTTTGCCCACGTTTTTGCACGTAGACAGCACGCACGTGCAAGTACGACGATATGTGACCAAGGCATTAATGACGCTCTAATAAAAAGCAAGATAATAATACTAATAATGACCTATTTCTACTCCGGGACCCTCAGATTAAAGATAAAAGCATAATATTTTTAGATCGTAATGAAACCTAATAGAATTCAAAGTTCACAGGAAAAAATTTTTTTTTATGGAGGCATTTCCCCCACTTTGGGTCCCATAAAGAGCGGAACAGTTATATCATGATCAAGCCTTTTTTTTCTTCAGTGAACGCTTCTCACAGGAAGCGGTTATCATCAAGACTATGTATAATTTGAAAAGCATTGTTCGTTAGAGTCGCATCGTTCCGCCCCTCATGGTGGTATATGCCACTTCGTGGAAACAACTTGAGTCGGATTCGGGACTTTTTTAAGACGGTTTTGAAACTTGTCGCGGAGACGTCTCCGGGACGTCTCCTCAGTCCCCGCGACGTTTCATGAGTCGCGAGAATCGCGGAAACTACGTTGGGACGGATTTGGGACTACTTTGAGACGGTTTTGAAACGACTTTGAGACAGTTTTTAAAATTGCTGTGGAGACGTTGCGGAGACGTCTCCGCGACGGAAAAAAAGTATCGGAGACATTACATCTCTAATACTTTTTATCCGTCACGGATACGATATTTTTCGTTTCCGTCGTGGAGACTTCTCAGCGAAGTAAGATACCACCATAAGAATACACCAGAAAACAGTAATGTCAAAATAAGTGATAATGAAACAAAATAATAATTGTGAGTTAATTTAATGAGTGACAAAGCTTGCTAAAAAGAACAATGGCTATATCCAAAAAACCCTCATATTCATAAGCTACCTAGTTGACAGATAACACCAATCCTTTGGAACTTGCTATAACAGCAGGTACACACGACATTGAACAGTCGTTTCAAGTTTTATGTGATTTTTAATTTGAGGGTGGATCAACCCCTATTGAGAAACAAAAAAGAAACCAATCCCGTAACTAAGATCGACGGGGGTTCGAAATTTTGAAAGTGGACTTTTTAAGGAGTAAACCCTGCGAGCAGAAAATTGCTTTTTAATCACCTTAATGTGGTAATTTTTCGCAGATTCAGAACATCTTCTTTTTTTCTTTTCTTTTAAATCCTTAAAAATAATTTTTATTATGATCATTCCCCAAAATGCGAGCGCGAAGCGCGAGTGGAAAAATTTACACAAAATGACCCATAATTTGGGCATCGAGGATTGGTGAAAAAGCCTTTCTAACGGGGCTGCGCCTGTGAGCGCAAGACGGAAATTTTTCTTTAAAATGACCTGAAGGTGGTGCATTTTTCACATTTTGCCTCATTTTCTTTTAAATCCTTAGCAATATGATGATGATGATCACTCCCCTAAAATGCTATCTAGCGCGAAGCGCCAGCGAAAAAATTCACAACAAAGTATCTGTAATTTTGGCATCAAGGATCAGTGAAAGGGACTTTTAACGGGATTGCACCCTGCGAGTGGAGATCCACTTTTTTCTGTAGACATGTACAAAAACGCGAAAAAAAAAATACTATAAGACAATATACTTTAAAATAACTGTGTTAAGTATATCCATTGCTGAAGCCCCCAGCCACTGGCTCCGCGAAACTTATTCAACATAATTTATTATACGTACAACAGTATGTTGAATGCATTCAAATAACTTTCAAACTTGAATTAAGAGAATATAATTAAATTAACTAGTATTCAATATACCAACACAAAGTACTATCTTTTTAAAATGAAAAATAGCGAAGACCTACAGCTCGCCAGCCTGAAAACCTGTATTTGGTATTTCTACTCAGTTAATCGATGGTATGAACCGACTTTGATGCATATCACGATACCATCCCTCGCACTCTTCAGCGATTCGTCGACAGTCGGGTGTTAACGTGGCTAGACCTGGAGGGGACGACTGATCGGACGGGGCAACAAATCGGCTACTCTCAAATGCCCTCTTCATGCCCAACGCTTCGCGGACTCAGTTGGAAAAGAGTGACTCTGACATACCGTTCTTCCACGTTTCCACCACGTCCCGTGACGCGTCCCAATCCAAGAGCCCAGTACGATACTCCACGTTCATCGCCTCGCAGATCGCCTTCAAACACTGATCAGGGTGAACCAGGAGATCCGCGGTATCGATGATCAAGGGATTCGGGTCAAAGTTCAACTGTACGTGCTTCCACAAGTCATAAAGCTCTCCAAACCAGTGACGCGCTGCATAGAACGGATGGAATTTCTGCAAGTCGGCCTTCCGCATCACATCTTCATCAAGACGTAGAAAGCCACTGAAGAGTTTCCGTAGAGATGGAAAGACTTGGTTTGGATCCCTAATGAGGAACACGTGACGGAATCCAGTAGGAATGTGTCCGAAGTTACCATGGATACCAGCAGCCATGTCCTTGACGACCACCATCTCGCTTTGAGAATTCTCCAGGGTTTCTTTGATTCCCGGTAAGCTGTAGAGAAAATTAAAGACGCAATAATTACAATCATAATGCTTTGTCTTATTTTGAAATACCTTAAAGTTAGTAAAATTAATTATAGGGGTTGCTTTGATCTGTATTATTCACGTTTTCAGCATAGGGTTATCATCATTACCCTTCTTGTGCTCAAGCATTTCGTGAATTTTTTTCTACCGTTACCCATTTCACCAACTGGATCTTGTGTGACAAAATATACATCAACGCCAAAGACATTGTAGAACTTACAGTGGTTTCGAGTGCATTATTCGAGATCGAAAGTCCACGACTGGTTTACTAGACCACAATTCAATTCAAATTTTATTCCACAAATGCAAAATGAATACATTTAAGAAAACATTCATCAGATACAAAATAATGAAATTACAGGTATCGACAATTAATAAAATAACAATAATTGCATATGTGTAGGGGAAATCAAAAGTCACATGTGACTTGTCATGGACTTCCCCCTAAAATATAAGTACACGGTCTTACGAATTAAAGCGAGGGAAACGTTATAGGGGGAAAATATATTGGACGGCCTAAGGCCGAAAAAAAAATCACGCCATAGTCCCCCCTACCCCCCCCCCCCCCCTTCCCGCTCTGAGAGCTAGGCCCCTACTTCAGCCGGCGTGACGTTAAAAAAAAAAAGGTGTACGTTTTTGTACGGCTGGCATGACCTAAAAAAAATTGGTGTACAAAAATCTGAACTTCTGATTTTGCCCTCACTCCAAAACATTAAGTATAAAAAAATTATCTCATTCAACAAATAAAAATTCCCATGCCGATGAACGGAAGTACGAGAAAAAAAAAAGAAATAAAAGAAAATAGATGGACGCTTACGACATCAAATAAGGGTTGGGGTTCTTTAATCCTCCAGGCACCACCGGTAGCATGGACTCCACACCCTTGATGGCGCGGAAATATCCCTCCTCGTTGCCCTTGGAATCTAACGGCAGCTCCTCCTTATACAGTTTGATGTTTGCAATCCTAGCAAAGCGGGACATGTTGTAAGGTTCAAACCACACTTCACATCCCTTCTTCTTCGGCTGGTCTTCTTCGGAGACGATATCGATGTCGCTGGTCATCGTGTCCGCGGTCGTCGGTGACTCGAGGAAGCTGAGACACTTTAGGAGAGCCGTAGAACCGCAGCGAGGTATGCACCAAATTATCATACGTTGTTGACTCACTCTGCGTACAGAATTTGTGCTCTCTGGGATTCCCGCCATTTTGAATGCGATATTATTTCTAGAACGGTATATAAGATATCATATTTCTGAAATCATAAAAGTTTCATTCACAACATGCTCTTAAATGATACAATCCCACATGTGTCGATATTGGGGATATGAGGGGTGCATCCCCTAATATTTTAAGAGGGAATGGCCTGTACAATTATTATCCCCCAATTTTCCCGATCAAGAAAATGATAAGTAGACTTATGTGCATATCAATAAATATACTGTAATGATATAGTATACTGTAAGCGCCTTGGTCTTAACAGGTAAAGCACTTTATAAGAAACCGGTATTGTTATTATTATTATTATCAATCTACCAGACTTGCAATATACCAGTTACAACTTCAAATATAATACACAAAGATGCTACGATATTATACACTACCGAGTGAGTCAAAAAAAACTTTACACCTAGAAAAATCTCAATAAAAAGAAAACAGATTTATAAACCTTAATTTTTTCACATATTCTGAAAGAGTAACTCTTCTCGCATCTTCTGGTACCATTTTTGTGTGGTATGCCTTTACGCTTGGATGAACAAGAAGCATTGTTTGCGAACATGCAAATTTCGAATTGTGCCAGGGTGGGGATGAAATTGAAAAAACAAAAGCTGACAAAAAAAGCAACTCCATCATGAAAAATTGGCATAACTTTTTAACGAAAATGTCTTCCGGCTTATAATTTAGCAGGGGTATTGTTACACATATTGACTACATTTTGTAGGAAAATTAGATTGACTCGTCAAGTAATGCACGAATGCGTACATATCAAAGAGTAAATTGCCACTGACAGACCTAAAAAGGCCTCCTAATACTTTTGAAAAGAGATTATTTTGTCTTTGACGCGTGCTCACTCATGCCTGACTCTACAGATTTAACTCATTTTCATACAAAATTTAGTTAATATGTGTAACAACACCCCTGCCAAGTTGTTAAGCGGAAGACATTTTCGTTAAAAAGTTATGCTATTTTACTCATGATGGAGTTGCTTTTTTGTCAGCTTTTGTTGTTTCAATTTCATCCCCACCCTGGCACAATTAGAAATTTGCATGTTCGCAAACAATGCATCGTGTTCATCCAAGCGTAAAGACATACCACACAAAAATGGTACCAGTAGATGCGGGAGGAGTTACTCTTTCAGAATATGTAAAATAATTTAGGATATATAAATTGGTTTTCTTTTTATTGACATTTTTCTAGGTGTAAAGTTATTTTTGACTCACTCGGTAGAAGTGCTAATACAGCCACTTAGTGTTCTAAAATACAAATTTCTATCATTCAAAATCCAAAAATTTCTCACTCACCCATTACTCTTTCACGCATAAGCCTATAATCGAAATAATAACTGTATATATCGTAATGCCCATATTGAGATAAGGCAATATTAAAGTGACATAAACAATGAAAGAAAAAATCGCTTGGAAAATCATGTTTACTTTGTATAATATGTATACAAAGACCTTTAGTTAACTTCAAAGGTCAAGGGTTGTTAGTGCGAAAATAATTTTATTCATAACATCCCAAATCTGTTATCAATATTTACCAAATTAGATAAGGGAAAATGCATGTGAAATTTTATTAGAACTTTTAGTTTTCACAGTATGCAAAGGAGTAATTCAAGAGTACGAAGATACAAAAAATGTATTTACAGACCTTCACACCCGCTTCGTAATAATGAAGGTAGGGCACAAACAGGTTTTTATATGTGACTGGCACTGAAATGACTTTTTTTAATTATTATTTTCAAACATATAACATTGACTTTTAAAAAAAAAATACAAATTAAAGAACACATTTGCCAAAGATATCTAAAGATATAGGCCCTGTTACTAACGGTAATGTTGTATCGACGCACAATGTCACACCAACGCATAATGTCGCAGAAAGTGACATTAATTTTATCCGTTGACCGTCCAACGCATAATATCACAGGCGACGCATAATCATAATGTCACAACTTTTCTCACGCATAACCCCCTCCCCCCACTCAGGCGGTCAACCATACACACAAAAAACAAGAACTAGTTTCCATGAGTAAAACCCGTTTGCTACTCTTGGAGGCGAGTGCTTTTATTCGTATATCACGTATTTTTACTTCAGAATCTGTGTTTCTGTTAAAAGTACACACCCGCTCTTCCAGAACATGTAAAGTTACTAAGGGATACACAAGAAAAAAATTATTGAGTATATATACACAATAATTTTTTTTTTCTTGAGTATCCCTTAGTAACTTTACATGTTCAATTACGTAAAATAATTGTGCAAGTGAGTTTCTCTTCAACTTGGTACGGCTTGGTGGATGATCGGGTGAAAACACTAACAATCGAGTAAAGTGAGAAATGCTGAGAAATTCTATATAGCCTGTAATTCACTAGATGAGTAAACTACGACACGTCTTCGTACGTCTCAAGTCTCGTGAAAGTCTTTGAGAGTAATTTTACTGGCTATGCGGTACTTTTACATGTTGCGCCCGGTACGCCTACTCGGATCACGAGTACGGACATCAAGACTGCACACGAGGTACGTTCTACGCATACGTACGTACATGTATAGCGGAACCATAGAGTTACATACATGTGAGCGGATCACGGAGAGCGTGCATGCTTTTATTGTCTTTGGGTGAGTCCTATTCCTTTTTGTTTGTTTGTTTGCCTGTTTTTATAATGATATTTGGAATGTTCGATGATATATATCGTCTGATAACACTAACAGCTAGATTACCTATGGCATAGATTTAATTCCCATTACTTTGTCAGTCATGTACACAGTTTGAGTAATTTGATGCATTGATTGAGATAATGCAATGTATTGGTTTGTGTGAATTGATGCACTGAGTGAGTAATGCAGTGTATTGGTTTGAGTGAATTGATGCACTGATGTGTATATCATCGACACATTCCAAATATCATTATAAAAACGGCAAACAAAAAAAAAAAAAAAAGGAATAGGACTCACCTAGTGAGTACGCTTTACATACTCAGAGAGTCAGTAAGTAAAGGTTGCACAAACTCATCACAAGCAAGTTTGATGAGTTTGTGCACCTTTACTTACTGACTCTCTGAGTTGTAAGCGTTACTCACTAGATTAGTTTGTGCAATGTACTCAAAACAATTTAGTTATGTTACTCAATAAATGAGTTAATTAAATAAACTCATTTTGGTGTGTCACTATATTGTCAATTAAAAATACTCGATTAGGTGCGTTTTCAAAGTAGCTTTTTGAGTGAAAGCACTCATGGAGTGTTGTCACTATTGTCAAAAATCTTGGATATTGAGTGTGATCACTCATATATGCAAGTTCTCATTTTTTGTGTGTACATGTGTGCTTGTTCCCGATTTATCCGGAAAAGGGCATATTTAAGGGGCTCAGGGGCTTGAAACAGGGGTCTTCAGCATTTCTCCCCGAGCCTATTTTAATTAGGGGTAGTTTTCAATTATAGGGTACCAACCTGTGGAGGGGGGTAATATTGCTGACTCCCCTCTAAAAGCCTAAAATAGGGGAGTATTTTGAGGGTTAGCTTCCCTTCCAAAAAACTGTCATATAGGGGGTATAATTTCCCTCCGATCAGGGGATCTCTAGGAATCCGGAACGAGCATACGTATATGGTTAACCCCCTAAGTTGGGGCGGGGGGGGGGTAAAGGTCACATGCCCTGACGCATAATGACCCCATAGCCATATGATAATGTCGACAGCGATGTTTTAATTTTTTTAATGGAAAATTACTTTATAGAGATGCAAACGATTTGACACAGATGATGAACAGCAGCACATAAATCAACAACAGAGGTCTTTTTATAAGCTTCATTTTTTTAAAGATATGTTTATTAAAATTTTGTTTTTAACTGCCTTTACATTTCAAATCACATCGAGTGCCATATTTTAAATTTATGTGATTGTATTTAACATCTAGAAATAAAACACATCTTCGGGCATAACAACCGTTGAGTAGACCAGCTTATATTTCGCTAATATTCGAGAATTACTTGGCGACCGGTTATCTATTCACTCACCAGGGTCGAGTGTGGTACATTTAAGTTAGCACGCTTCCATATGAACACGGCGACAATCTAAGTGCATTTACAAGAGAACATTCTCATGACCGTTGCGCGAAACAATGGCTGAGACAAGGCATAGAGAATGGGATTCAGGAGGCTGTTTCGTAAACAACAGACTCAAGAAAATAAAAACATCTACAGATAGGCCTGGTACAATGAGTGCGAGGTGCGATGCTGTAGATCAAACGCGATGACGCTGTCTGAAATCCATGTCGTTACGAAGGCGACGAGATGAGGAACAATGTCCGAGTCGCTCTCTTCATGTCGGCTGTCGATTCTCAACGCTGATTTTTCTGTAAAGAGAGGCAATTTGAGATTCACTTGTAAGGAAAAATAAGAAACGAAAAATGTAATTCGCGCTCTGATAACTACACGAAGATTCAAAACAACCTTTATTCTATTTTTCTTACTAATATTGCCGCAAAGAAAATAGATATATCGCAATAGGTGTGATAAAGAATGATAGTATGAACTATCGAATTGTATTCAACATCAGTTGTATTTAACATACTGAATTATTAGTTATTGATAATTATTATTATAGTAGCCCAGTTAATATGATGGAATTTTGTTTCACCCAATTTGATTGGCACTCAGTTTTCATTATAGTTCGGCTTCATTATTTGAGTGACACAGTCGAGAGAGATTTAATAGTTTTCTTTTATTCTACAAGAAATTAACTAATTTTTTACCGTAAACGTGTTAGCAGTCGATGTTATCACTCTTTTCTTCTTCTCTTTCTTTTTTTCTTTTTCTCTTTCCGAATGCATTCATCTTGTAATTTTGGAATTTCCGCAATGAAGAAATATCGATAAGAAATCTTACGGCATTGAATTAATTAATTACACGCTAGCTGCCGTGGTGGGAAGGGCGGTTACGGCTTTGGCCTAATGGATAAAGTAACAGTGTTTTCTGTTGTGAACCGAGCTTGATATTTTGAAATATCGATGTTTTTGTCTGTGATTTCCATTGTTCGTCTTAATATGTGATGCGTCACGTCGAAAGGAGAGACTAATCGCGATTTTTTGAAATCCATTTTATTTGATATTATTGATCTCTGATTCATTGCCTTGAATTTGATATATACCCGACTGTAAAGAGTAAATAGAAGTGGAGATATTAGCCTCTGAACGCGAGGGAGATTGTGCTCTTGGAAATCAAATCAGAGAAAACGTCTGCGAAGTTTGACTTCCGTTTGACTCCGAGCCAGAAAAATAGACCATTATGTCACCGCTCTACTCACCAAAATGCCCTAGCAACCTCTTGTTACAAAGGTGAATACGATTGACCAATGAGGAGGCTGCATTCAGGTATCACAGAGAACATACTCGTTCCGTCACGCATGATCGAGGCAAACGCAGCAAGCGCTGTTGTGTCTAAATAACATTCAATCTTCTCAAAAAGAAACTAAATTTGGTTAGTTGTTTTATATCTTCGTCAAATAAGATAAAACGTCATGTTCTTTCTAATTGTGTTAAAGAAAAAGTCTGCTCTTTTAAGAAAAGTGTTTACCCAATCCTGGCGCTAAATTAGTTAGAAACAAAACTATTTTAAAACTTTTGGGGTTTTATTCCGATGTTTGCGTGCGTTCTTTGAATGTCAATCGCGTTATACTCTTACTCATTATAAAGCAGGTCATTTTGATCTGAACTCTGTTGGAAATTTTCGAACATTATAATGGTCTATAGGACTAAATTATTCTTGTACAGGGTTTATGCATTTTGTTTATATTCTTTGAATAAGTATATGATAGAGATAAGCCTCCAAAAATGTTTTAAGAAATATTTGCGCCTCACGAATGTATTTAGAATTTCTCTGATCACGTTTTATGAGTGGCTAGGTTAGCTTAAGACAATGAAAATAAAAACGTAAATGATTTGCTCGATCTCGTCTTTTATTGATCAAACCTGTTACCAGTAATAAGAAGATATTAATAATTT
Source organism: Paracentrotus lividus (assembly GCA_940671915.1). NCBI lineage: Eukaryota > Metazoa > Echinodermata > Echinoidea > Camarodonta > Echinidae > Paracentrotus > Paracentrotus lividus. The sequence continues at coordinate 30,008,153 of CALNVZ010000218.1, forward strand.
TTTAGAAATGAATTATTTTAAGAGTAAATCGTATTTTGTTTCGTCGTGTTTAGTAAACACGCTACTTTCTTAAACACGTTACTTTGTAAAATAAACTGCAGAAGACTTTAACCTAAATACTTGTATCAAAAGTATTATCACGTCACCTCTTTTGTATGCTCTATGTTTCCCTGATGGAACCAAATTTGTAATGATGGAGGTTTTAATTTCCCATCAGGACAACAGATATCGCGCGCCCTTAAAATAAAATGCTGATATAACATTCATTTGGATCCAGATAGCTAAGTCAAGCAAGAAGTAGCTTTTCCCCACATAACCCCCCCCCCCTCTCCCCACCTGATTGTTAGATTGGACATTCGTTTGCGTGCTCCGCTATCCCGGATGAAACAGCTTTATTCACAGCAGGTTGTGGCATCGCACGCAAAATTTCTGAGTGCAGCTAAAGAGAGTTTAGTTCGCTATTCGCTCACAAAAACGAAACAAAATCCAGTTGAAATCACACATCACATGACAAAGCCATGCGTTGCTAAGGGGGAGCTAAACGGAAAGGGGAAATGAGCGTGGACGTTCGCTTGTACTGTCCGGAAAAAAAAAATTATGACGAAAAAAAAACACTCGCCGAAAAACTGCTTTTTTACCACTTTCCCGTTACCATTTTTTCACTCATGTTTTAACTGAGCAAAGATGAGCATGGTAGAACCCAGAAAAACAACAAAAAATTTCCTCAAAATTTTGACTTTTTTTAGTGTTGGTCGATTTACTCGGATCTTTGATCTGCGACTTCTCTCTCATTTCGACAAGACGTATCACATATTTGTTAAAGAAAATGGTTTGTAAGTATGCCTACACTGTAAAAAAATATCTGCATTTTTACAAAAAAACGCTGTCAGCAGAGTTGCCAATTATCATATTTGTAAAATTACAGAAATTGTGTTATTTTTCTGCAAACATTTACGTGAAAGGTACAAAATATACACTGTCCGTCATAAAGGTGGAATATTTTTTTGCCGCTATAGCGACATGATTTTGCCCTTACTTTAATTTCTTGAATATGTTTGTCCCTGCTTTTACTTTTTGGGACCCTGGCTATATCTTGGACATTCTCCCAACCCTTCACGTGGATCTTTTTCCAAAAAAGTTTTGTCAACCCCCGTGATGCCCATTTTTGTCATTTTTCCTCATTTTGGGGCCCCTTTTTGTTTTCCCGGCCGATCAAGCCCCCCTCAGTCCTACCCCCAGGAAACGCGACTGAGGTGGACTGTTTTATATTGTTCTTTAAGTTCAATCTATATTTCTGGGGACAGGCTTAGGTCTCTTGTTTAGGGGAGGGGTTGAAGTAAAAAACGAGATTTGTGAAAATTCGGAATATTTCATTCCATCTTTATGCTGAAAACAAAAGAAATGAAAAACCACCTTTAACCCTTAAATATCATCATTTTCCCCTTAAATTTTGTTTAGCCGTGATGACAAGGCTGTAATTAGTCATTATTGATAATATTTTATTTTGATTTATGTTTGGTTGAGATTTTACAATACAATTTAGGGAAGATAGAAATTTCCATGGTGTAAAAATGAATAAAATGAATGTTGAACCCCAATCAAAATAAATTTTGAACTGAAAAAATGAAAATGCTCCAAATTTTATTGTCCGGAAAGGATATTTATTTTGCCCCTTTTCTCGTGGGCCCGGCAGCTCCCCTCCCCTAGACAAAAGAGTCGAGCCTGTAACCATAAATCTAGATTTAATTTAAAGAACAATAACAAATCTCCACCTCAGACGTGTTTTCTTGGGGTAGGACTGAGGGGGCCTTGGTGGGTCGCGTGAACAAAAAAGGGCCCCAAAAATAAGAAAAAATGACGAAAATGGCCATCTTCTGGGGGTGACAAACTTTTTTGAAGAAAAATCCCCGGGAAGGGTTGAGGGAACGTCCAAGATATACCCAGGATCTCAGAAAGTGAAAGCGGTGACAAACACATTCAAGAAATTAATAACGGAGCAACATAATGTCGCTTGAGCCAGAAAAAAATATTCCACCTTTATGACGAACAGTGTACATCAGGACTAAAACATTTGTTCTGTTTTATCTAAATATTTGAGCTACGCTATACAGAAACTCTGATTTCCCCTTCTATCCCATTAAGTCATGGAGGAAATTAACAGAATATCTGGGGTTTTTTTAAATATAGTTTATGGCGACTCTGCTGACATCACTTTGGTGTTAAAGTACAGATTTGTTTGTATATGCGGTTTCTTTGTTTTTTTGTTTTTTTGTTTGTCTTTTTGTTTTTTTAGCATATGGTTAAAATAGTAAAGATCGCTAATTTACTTACCGGAAAGTCCTGGCCAGTGGTTTTCATCGTAGCTTCACCAGGCAAAGGAGAAACTACTGCAACAATGCCATGTGCCTTCTCGATAGTTTTAACGGTTGTACCAGAATGCGATGTCGATGAAACATTCTCACAAATCGTGGGTGTGGTCGAAGTCAGAATGGTGCTCGACTGTTCGGCATTAGTTGAATCAAACCTCCTTCCAACATTCTTCCCACCTACTGACTTCCGAATCTTGACGGAGATTCTAAAATATAGTACCGCGATTATGAGCAAAGGCAAGAAGAACATGACCACTCGCTGGATGATGTTCGTCAACGGATTGATGGTATACTGATGAATGCAGTGGTGTCCGTTGTCGAAATCGATGACGAACTCCCAAACCGTGATGTACGCCATCCAGAACGACAGTCCGAGCACCCATGGCAAGCAGTTGATGACCATGGCCTTGCGCTTCGAGCGGGAGATGAAATGGTTGATGGGGTCGTAGACGGCTTGATGTCGATCAGCGCAGATGACGACGACGGTGATGTTGGATGCATTGAGGATACCTTGAAAGATCCCAGATTGGATTTTGCACATAGTTTGAGAAAACGGGTAATAACCAAGATAGATGTGCGGTAGGGTAGTAGCGAGTCCAAGCCCAACAAGAAGATCCAGTATGCTTAGGTTTATGATGAAGTAATTGTTGTAGGTGCGGAGACGTCTTTCTGTCAAGAATGCCATGAGACTGATGATATTGGCAAGTACGATGAATCCGATAAAGACCGCAGTGAAAACGAATCTCTTCAGAAAAAACGTGTTCGATGCCACGATGTCGGTCATGATTGTTTCTGTCGTGCTTTGGCTGAGATATTGAGCTTCGGTCCAAGATTGGACAGTCGAGTAATTCATTGTTGCTAAAGCCATATTCGACCTGATTAAAATGATGTATCAAATCTAGCTCGGGTATATGGCAGGACGAAGAGCACTGCTTAAACGTACTTGCCCGACAAGATATTATGCAAGACTTTTTTTTTCAAGAAGTAGGCGATGTAATATATAGACGACGATACCTCTTACAAATTTATATGGACGAGGCCCACACAAGACTGAGAATAAACCGGATAAAAGAAGAACTATTAAAAAAAAATGGCAAAAGAGATGTTGGGTATTAATTTACTGGGAGGTAAAGGAGGAAAGATTGATTGAGAAGAGGAAAGCTTAGTTTCACAATAGACTTTGCAACGATAGAGCAACCCATAGAATATGTTACTTTAAGGCATTCGTCTGACAAATTTCAAAGTTATCTAAATGTCAAGGTCCTTTACAATCATAAAAACATAACCATCAAAAATTAATGAACAAGCAGAGACGATACGAGCAAATGTTCGCAGACAAAAATTAAACTATTTCATTTTGTAACTCAAAAGTTTTTCAAGAAACTTTTCTCGAAAACCTATGTATTGTCATTCACCATTTAAATTAAAGTCGCAAAATCGATCAATCCAGTGGCGCAGATTATAATGAAATCATTTCAATGGTATACAATTTGAGTAGAGAAAATAAAAATTAGTAGAAAGATACTTTCATGACAAAAGAAAGGAAATTAGTTCATGAAGCTTTAGCAACCACAAATAGGTAAGGTCGTTTTATCAAACCGACGTCCAATGTGACATTATTGTCCATGATTTCGAAAAAAAAAATATATAAAATGTCGTACGTGCTCTCATTTAGAAAAATAAGTATAGCATTTTCTTCAAAAGATTTCATTCGACATTTCTTAACAGATTTAATCAATAATAAGGCGGAATAATGTGGACGGCAACCCTGCTGCTTTTTTCTTTTTTGTGTGTGTGCTTAAAAATCGTTAAAACTTATTGTAATTTAAAGAAAGAACCGGCTGTGAATTTAAAAAGACAATATTTTCAATTTTGAAACCATTTTCTGTAATTCAATGCAGACATTTCAATAGAAACGTTATCCTTTTAGCATTCCTTTCTGTGGCATCTCCATGTTTAAGTGTGTTTATTTTTTTTACCTCATCGCTGTTTCCACTTGCAGTTTGTCTGTTTTTAAATAGCCCTTTAGGCATGTCAGGATAAAAAGTTTTTATAGTGAACTGTGCCAAAAGATGGTCCGTACAATGCGCATGTAACAATAGATATGGAAATATTGATATTTTTCACCGACTGGATGTATTTCATAAGGGGCGTGTACCGGCCAGTAATGTCGCAGCGACGCATAATGTCACACTGACGCATTATTTACGTATGGGACCATCCTGTGACGTTACCATCCGACAGACATGACTAGGACTCAAACCTTGGTCCGATCTGCATCATTTTGTAGGCTGATTTTCTTTTTCCAAAATGTAACATTGTGCAAAAACATTCTCTAAAAAGGCCCACAAACTGATAAAAATGTGACTGAGGTTCGAATCCCAGTTGCGTCTTTCGGATGATGAAGTGAAATATTGGTCCCAGACGTAAATAACGCGTTTTTGTGAGCAGATCGTGACATTAAGCGTCACGTGACATTACTGGTCGTAACAAGGCGTACCTCCTAATGTGGGAACAGCCCAGCCCAGGACAATTTAGTAAACCTATTCCTGTAACATAAAGGTTTAAAGTCAATTGCAAATCAGTAGTAACCAATCATGATCCTTGTTACATGAACTTCTTGCATAAAAGTATCACTGTTGACCAATCAGGATAGTTGTCTCAAATTTGCAATTGACCGTAATTCTTTATGTCACAAACCCAGAGCTGATTTACATCGCTGTAGCGTGTTTAAAGGAATTGAGTAACTTTGTGGAGGCTTGTAAAAATTTTAACTGTGGGTCCCTAAATGCTGTCAAAGCATGTTGATAACGTGTCAAGGTGAAACTGTTACCGTAAAATGTTAATTTTCTAAACATCATTACATGCTTCACAATAAGTAAAATAATAATAATGATAATGATAATAATAATAATAATAATAATAATAATATTAATGATGATGATGATGATGATGATAATAATAATAATAATAATAATGATAATAATGATGATAACAATAATCATAATAATAATAATAATAACAATAATAATAATAATAATAATAATAGGCCCTAATGATAATAATAATAATAATAATAATAATAATAATAACAACAACAATAATAATAATAGTGATAAAAACAACAAACAAAAGCAAAAAAAAAAAGGAATCATTTTCTATCCAAATAATATAGACTACAATATTAAATTACGCGTACCGGGGAACGATATGACTATGCTGACATTCGGTCATTGCAATATCTCGGAAATTAAACGACCGATTAAAGCTGAAGAGCTTCAAAATTTCATGCGATTATAGCTTTGCAATTATGAATACAGCATTAGCCGGAAGATTACACTTTTTTTTTCTTTTTAGATCTTTGACAATCCCATTAACTTGACTTTATTGGGAATCATCTATGCATTGATAACAAGGCTGAAATCGACATTGTGAATAAAGATATTATATAGATGTTGTTGCAATTTATTTTCAGGTTATCGAGATAAACAACACAATGGGCTAATAACCTTCACATTTGAAATGAAAAGGTTGGGTTGATTGTGATCTCCTCTAATACCCCCATTAGAAAAAACACAAAAACAAAAACAACTGGAATTGCAATGTATTTAAATAACGATTATATTCTTATATGATCTAATGGTTCCTAGACAGATTTTATTTTATTTATTTATTTATTATCTTTTTTTTTTTATTTATTTTTTTTTACGGAGGAACGTACCACTGAAATTTGAAACGAATTAGAAAAGAGGAAAGTAATTTAAAAATATGTACTTTTGACGTTTTTGAAAAAAAAGGCCCTCCATATGCTACCGTACTACGTCCTACATCTTCGAGGGAAAACCCAACCCAACGACATTACCGGTTGTAACAGGCCTATACCAGCCAGGAAGCTCTGGAGATCTGACACAAACCTGGTATAATCTGGTGTGATCAAGCGCGGCGATTTCATGTCATGACTGGGGGGGGGGGGGAAGGGGAACGGAAACACCCGAAAGTGAAAAATAATACACTCAAAATTTGCATACTTCGGACATTGTGCAGAAACTAGTAAAAATATTTGCGAGCGCGAAGCGCGAGCCGAAAATTTTGCCATATAATAACATTTAACATTGTATTTGACAAACATTGTACCTCTTTATTAGCTTCACAAGCTAATCACTACATAAAAATATGTTAAGCTTTAAAAATTGAGGGGGGCACGCCCCCCCCCCCCTGGATCGCCGCCAGTGGGTATGATAATTCAAAATTCTGGATTTAATGTCACTAAGATTTGATATGATTTGGTATTATAGACGTATATAATAATATTTTCAGAGTAAACAAAACTTTAGCATAAAATAAATTGTCTAATAGTACCTTTTTCTCTTAGAGGTATATGCAGCTCTCGGTATATTTTGCAGAATAAACCCTTTGTGGATGCGAAATCGGGCACGTCCCCCGGTCCCCCCCCCCCAAATCGGCACCTTTTTTGGCCCCTTCTTTATGTGTATAGATACACAAAAAAGAAAACACCTCTTATTTACCTCAAAATATTCCGCTCACGCTTCATGATCTGGTGAAGATTTCACAGACTAGCGGTAATTTGGAATATCAATGTTGATACAATTTGTAGTGCAAAAATTTATATATACTATGTTTCCTAACTTATAGTTACGAAGTTCAAGGGCGTAATAACACGTGGCACAATCCATGACCTCACGCCTCCTTTAAATAAAAGCAAGATTGATCAATATTTTAGACAATACAGTTGTTGAGTGTGGAATTGTATCAGGCTCTCAGATGCGATGTATATTTGTTCTCATATTGAGTCTTCTAATTATCGATCTGGGGCCATATCATAAAACCGTAATAAGTCTACTATACGGATTATACTCTCAGTGCATTTTAGTTGACTTATTAAGGTTTTATGAATATGGCCCCTGGTAAGTGATCTTATATTTTGGACAGGGCTGAATTACTGTATCATTTTTGGGGGGTGCGAGTTCAAAAGCCTGGCATATTATGATGTACCGTTTGATTTCAGTTTTTATTTTCTAATTAAGCTGTGATTGAGTATTATCTTGTAAAATGTTTACGTTGTACAGTCTTTGTCCAAAAAAAAAAAAAAAAAAAAAAAAAATGGTGCAGTCTGGGAAAAAAATATTTAGGTATGAAATCTTCTCAAATGATGTGTGTATGTGGTGCCAACTTAAAGCCAAAAGATTTTTCTTGGTGATCATGTTGATGCACTTTGTTTTGTATCATTTGATTTTGTAAAACAAAGGTTATGCTAAATTTTGTGCGGCGATGAGTTTATCGAAATACATACATCCGTTGTTTCGGTGCCCTGAATTCATGGCTATTATGTGCGAAACCCATAGAAAAGCATGCGCAAATTACATTCTTTCTTGATTATAGGAAACTGGGGGGCATTTCATCAAAGGACTTGTCGGACATTTTATCCGACAAATTTCCTCTCAGCCAATCAGATGCAAGCATTTCAGTAGCTTATAACAGTTTGTCGGATGAAACGTCCGACAAGTCCTTTGATGAAATGCCCCCTGGTTATATTTCAAGTTCTACAGCACCATGGGATGAAAAAAAAATGCAGAAGAAAGCCTCATTTTCCTACTTTATGGAAATATCAAACATTTTTAGAATGTGATTAATTTTCATACTTTAAAAAATTGTTTTCCATTTGTACCATTTCATTTGACACAGACTGTATACTTAAACCGACGGAAAGCAATGAAATCAAATCGAATGAAGAAAGCTGTTATATAGGTTATTATAGGTTTTCCCGGTCAATTTCATTGTTTTGTCATTCAATTGCATATTAGAGGCATTCATTTTCTGGAAAAAAAACGCAGATGCATCGAAATGTTGCCAGTCAAAATCGTATTCAATCATCAAAATTAACGATTGTTGTGATCGATTTTGTATTTGCACATTCTAATTCACGTAATAAGCATATACATTCGGCGATAGCTATTCAAATTCGTTTACATCCTGTCGACATTTCATTCCGCCAAATTCGCACTAATTTGAATGCACAAAATAATGAAATTAAATGCCTATATCCGAATTTGAACCATTACTTTGTGTACATAAAAACGAATTTGAGAGTATGAACACGAAATTGTTTGACTAAAGTCAATCTGTCGCATCAAACACACGAATTGGAATACACATTAAATGAAAACGGATGATAAGTGTATGAACTTGGCCGGGAAAACCTATATTAACATCTTTCTGATCAAATCACGATTTCTTATAGGTTACACTATTATGGGGTCCATTGGTCATCGTTAACATGGTTAATACTAACGAAACCGATGATTTCGACCAGCGTGTCCTGCTTGATCCGACCTGGTTCTAACAGAAAGTAATTCAAAGGGTATATTATGATATCACAGGACATAATAATGTTTAATGATAATTGATCTTATTTTGTTCAAGTATATAGTATATGTCAAAATGCTTGATCACTCGAGTTGTCACAACAAAAATAATTATTAAGAGGCGAACTGTAAAACTCACCAAATATAGGATAGGCCAATGGCTCTTCAACGCAACGATTTTGTTGTCGACTAATCTAATTCTCGAGCCGCTACATATAGGCAGTGAGTTTTATATCAAAAGAAATAGTGAGTGACCTATCATAATGTATGCAGTTAAGCGTAACCTCGTATTATGGCTTATCTTTTGAATTCGCAATCATATCATCATCCTATTTATCGAGGGCCTGAAACTAAAGAGGCTTCCCTGAATAAATAAAACTGGAAATAGATAAATAAGTATTTGTCACGCTTCATCTGCTCATTTCTACTCTGTAGATCAAACTGATCTATATGTATATATGCATTCCTCACTTTTCAGTTGGTCATGAAAACTGGAAACATTAAACTTTTAACGCTTATACATATTAATCTATACACTGAAAACCTAACCTCGTCCGTTAGTGGACGGACTAGCTTTAAAGCTAGTCAGTCAGGACGGACTAGTTTTAAAGCTAGTGTGTCATGTTAGTCCGTCGAGACGGACTAGCTTACAACTGAATCCAAATCTCTCAACTTGACGGACGTATGCTAATTTCGGAATGCTGAGTAGCGATTGTATACAATAGGAACATGATGTCAAGAACACGCGACAGACAAGCGCGACTGACTAGTTTTGACACCTTGACGGACTAGCTGTAAAGCTAGTCCTGCTCAAAAGCTCGTCAGTCTGGGCATCAACTACGACTAGCTTTTATGCTAGTCCATCAAAACTAGTCGGTCAAAACGGACTAGCTTTAAAACTAGTCTGTCATGACCGACTAGCATTAAAACTAGTCCGTCGTGACCGACTAACCTGCACGGGAACTAGCTTCCAACCTTTAGTTCCCCGTAATTTAGAGAAACCCGGTAACCTGAGGCTTTTTTAAAGCTGTGCGTATAACGGATGTTTGAAGGAAAACTAGTCCTCGTGAACTGA